>CM035145.1:127122039-127722039 GCA_020205605.1 Panax ginseng
TCTTATGGTTTCTGAAAATTCCAAAAACTGTAACCGTGACCAAATGGCTAGGTTTGACCAGCCACTCTATTCGACACGTTGATGCTTTGGAGAATATAAAACCATGGATCTAGAGTACACATTACAGGCTACAGACTGAATGCAAACACATAATCAAAACACATAAAACATGACAGATCAAGTCATTTGAAAAGCTTGTCAGACACTGTTTTAAGATTTCTGGGTTACCCAGAAATCAACTGGTCATGCCCGGTCAACGGGTTTTGACCAAGAATAACATGAAATATATACATGTAAAGGCTGTGATTTCACTTTTAGATGACATACCACATGTCAAACTACAGATCCAAAACTTAAAATAAGAAAAATCACAAATAGAGAAAGATTTGTGGCCACTAACATTCGTTGTCAGGCCACAGAAGAAATTTTTCCAGATTTTTGTAAAACCTCAAATCCGAGCCTCTAGATGTTATGGATCTAGCATCTAGCAACCCAGATTATTGATAAATACTACATAGAACATATTACAACATTATAATCATAACTTCTAACACAAGATTAAAGGTCATATTTATAATTAGGGTTTATACCTTCAATGGAAAATCTTATGATTCTTGGCTACTGATCTGTTAGTGGATTTCGTGGGGCTTGATATATGACTGATATATGAAGGAAATTTCGGAGGTTTGGGGTTGAGAGAGAATGGTTGAGTGTTTGTTTGCACAAATGGCTAAAAATGACTTTTCTCTCTCTTGATCTCTATAAATATTGTGTTGTAATGCAGGTATCTGATATGTATACATTGTGTGCTGAGAATTGGGTCTTTAGGAAAGTCAAAAGTGGTTCACCAACTAAAGTGTTGGCCAATAATGCAAGTTAGCTTCAATTATGCAAGAGGGGGCAATTTGGTCTTTTGGCTTGAGAATTTAAGGGCAAACTTGTAACTTGTCAAACCCTTAGGGTTTAACCCTTAGGGTTTAGCACAAATTGTAGGATTTTCCAACTAGGGTTTGTACAAAAAATAAATTTTAGTTTCTAAAAATTTGAATTTAGGGTTTCCTTAATTAAATTAGTTTTCTATTTACTTTATACAGGAACATTAGGCTATTAATTATTTAATAATTATTGTTAACCTTGCTAATTTAGCAATTAGGGTTTACAATTAGTAATTAGGTTTAATAATTACCTATTAGGGTTACTAAATATAGAAATTAGGGTTTCTAGTTTAGTAATTTAGGGTTTCCATAATTAACAATTATAATTCTAATACTTATTAATTAATCACATTAACATCATTACCAATAAATCTTGAACTCTAATTTGATTTTCAAATTAGGGTTTAACAATAACTTAGGGTTTTCTCAATATTAATTAGGGTTTACCTAATTAATTATATAATACGCAACATAAATCATATAACACCGTTATATAACAGTATTGACTTTCCCATTTGAATTTAAAAATAGGGTTAAACAAATTAATGCTAGGGTTTTGACATTATACACCATAATTGACCAACCATTGTCAGTCCACAAATATACAGTACATATTTATAGCACTGAAAAATCAAAATATAATTAATATTATATTATTATTCTCATTCCTTGATAAAAATCCAAAATTAGGGTTTGGATTTCATATCTGATTTATTCTCCAATAATTAACCTTAATAATTAAGGTAAAATAATTAACTTAATAATCTGTACTAAAAATTCATATAATAAAATAATTATTATAATTATTCTAAAAATCATTTCATATATTATTTAAATAATATATAATTATATTTTCATGGAAAATAATTAATAAAAATATTTCTACTATATTAATTATTATAAGAATATACTTTATAATAATCAATAATTCTAAAATAAAATTATTTGTTAATATTCATGTAATAAATATATTTTTATTTATCACATAAATGCATATACACATTATCTTGTACAAATCCTCATCTTTAAAATAAATAAAAAAATTTATACGCAAAATTTCTGATTTAATTATATAAAAAATATCGGGTTGTTATATTCACCCTCTCTTATAAAGATTCCGTCCCCAGAATCACCGTTTTAAAAAAAAACATATACATATCAGGGTACATAGCGTACACAATCATTACAAGTAGATCTCGATTATAATTTGATCGAACTGATCTTTAACTATTCACTTAAAGCTTGTCTATCTGATTAAACGGAAATTTGATTCCTAAAAGAACTCAAATTCCTCCTTCAAAATAATTTATAAAATAATTCATTATATATATAAGAAAATTGTGTATAAGAAAATAAAATTTGTTCGAATAATACCTGGAGTTGCATCCCCGGCTGCTACCGTATCTTGTACATTTATGCTGAAGACTCCTGCAGTTGATTTTGTTAATTTATTTGTTGAAGTCGGTCCCGTTATCGCCAATATCATGCCGCCTTTCCTCGTATTCGCATTCTTTGCCTCCCTTCTCCTCCTTGGACAGTCTTTCACCTTATGCTCCATTGATTTACAAATAAAACACCAACTATACACTCTTGGATTGGGGCAGTTATGAGAGATATGTCCCTCCTGCCCACACTTATAGCACACAAACTTTCTTTTTAAACACACTCCTGGCCTAATTCCGGTATTATCAAAATTATCTCCTTTCATCGTATAGGTGGCAAAAGTTTACTTTTGTCCCTCTGTTACCCTAGTTATCACACACGCGTTAACGAGGTCAGTTGATCTTCTAGATCCTAGCAGTACGACGGCCTTGAAGCCTTTGAAATTCATCAATTGATTGTCTGGCTGATTTCCCGCGACTGGTATTCCATTATGCATAGCTTGAGCGATCACATTCGAGAAATTCTGTATCAAGTCTGGTTTTTCTCCGGTTTTGTTGACAGGTGTAGGGTTTCGGCACAGAAATGCACAGCGAAAATAGAAGAATTTAAACCAAATTCGAAACCCTAAACAGGATCCATGCGAAAAACAGTTAATTTAGTGGTTAGAAATTATACCGATTAAGAAAGCGATTAAACGATGCGTTGAATCTCCAACACCTTTCGAACGCAAGCTGCGTCTCTACGGTATCCACACGAGCGCTCCACGAATCGTCCTACGATCTGCGAGAAGAAGGAATCATGATCTTAGCCACCAAGGATGAGGATTTTTAAAGCTGTTTTTTCTAGTCTCTCTAAGAGCGGCTAGGGTTTTTGTTTTTGATTATTCTTTTAACTGGCTGCTATATATCATATATATAGTAGTTAAAAGGTATTAATCAAAACCTAATTTCATAAAATCCAAATTTATATATATATCTCTTAATTAAGTCTTACTTAATTAATATACATATATACAAATTATCCTTTTAATTTAAATTCGTGATTTAAATACTATTAATCATATTAATATATTTAAATCCTTAAAATTTAAACTAATTCCCTTTTAAATTACATTCTATGTGTGTGACCCTATAGGTTATTATTACGTTGGCAATAATTTTAAAATCATATTATAAAATTATAAACAGTGAGTGACATCTAGTAATGCATCATCTTCTATCCTTTAGTTTCATTTTCGTCTCGGCGGCATTCTCATAAATTATTCTTTATTAACTTGTTTTCTAAGCCTTATCGTATACGCTTAACATATAACACGAAATTTTTTACTCAAATAATCATGTACTCAAAATATTAGATTTTGAAATTTTGTTTTACTGTATTAACTAGTGTTCAGATAAATAATTACTACCCACTTATTTCATTAATCCCAACATAGATTCCTATTCATAGCACTTGACATACCATAACACCTATTGCTTTAAACATCTGTTATCCCTTTGTGACTCAAAAGTCGGGAATTGCTGTCATAACTTATACAAAAGTTAAGAATATTATATTATACAGATATACCTATCACATACAAAACATAGAATTATACCTATTCAAGTAATACTAGTACTACTTATTTATTATGCCTCCACTAAGGATCAATTGCTTAGTAATTTGTCTATTCCCATTATCCTCAATAATTCATTCACACCTAACTATACCTAGTTCATCCAACTTACCATACATTATGAGTTTAAGAACTCGACATTGACCACATATTCTTTAACTATACTTTACCTATCAGTTATACTATCATTTCTGGGTCTGGTACTACACTTTTCAAATCAACCACCTCATTAAGGTAGCTTTCAATGTGAGCCTCTATTTCAGCTATTGGCTTTGATATTGGCTCGGTTATGGAGATCAGCTCCTTCTTTACAATCTGAGGGTATTCTAATTCTTTTCTATCTGACATCTACACACCTAAGTTATCCTGATTATCAACTAATATATACATACATCAAATAACAGTTTTATATAAGTTATCTTTTATTTTGTTTGACAATGAATTTATTCAATTCATCTTCTTTAAAACTCTAGATGAGTTATTTGTTTTTTCAATATTTCCCTCTGTTCTAAGGTTATAGCCTAAGGTCTAACCCACCTAAGGTTTCTAACCCTAAAGCTCTGATATCAACCTGTAACGCCCCCAAATCTGGGTACTTGAAATCCAAACTCGGTGCTTCACGATACCATTTCTAGGAGCGGAATAATACTAATAATAATAACAATAATATAAAAATCAAACTTAATTTTCATTTATCAAAGTCTAATCCCAAGTACGCGACCTTTAAACATTCATTTACATGATACTTACTAGTTATCATTGTCTTAATAAAGTAATACAATTACATAGAATACCAAAAATTTTATTCTGTTTGCTTTCCTTTTCCTTTGTTTCTGCATGACCCTTCAGGTTGATCACGATTGGCTGAAAACATTTAAATTAAGCAAAGATGAGCATTTGAGTGCCCAACAAGTAATAACAATTATAATTATATTTAGCTGAAAGGATTAAATATTTTCTTTATACATCACTTCTACAACAATTCAATAGTTGTGAAGTAAACTGATCCGATAATAATAACATAACAATTCTATCTCAAATTTTTGAAACTACGTATTGACTATAAAAGGGGTTTAAGTGACATGTTATGAACATTGTTTTAAATTTTCGATAAGGTTTAGCAGAACTTCATCTACAAATCGCCATAACTTACGGGCGCGAAGTTGTACTTCCCATGTGCCCTGTATTGATCAATACTACATTGCAAGAACGATGTTATCGTTCACTCTGTCCACCTTGGGCGCATAAAAGTTTTCCCTTAATCGGGATGTTCATACTTTGTCTGGAATCCAAACCAAAATAATTTGATTGGATACAAAAAGGTTATATCATATTCAATGATATTTCTAAATTTGTGTCTAGCTGATCAAATAACTTAAACGGCTTATATATATATATCAACATGAGTTTAACTACAATGATTATCCAAATGAGGACACTTGTATAACCATATTTTGAAATTAACGAACGGAATATATATATATATATATATATATGAGTTATATAATATAATATCATGTTGATAAACAATGATCGGATATAATATATACGACAATAGGGTTAATAATATAGTACAATAATAATATAAATCTGAATCTTTTTACTCATGTCCATTGCATAAAGGAAATACAAAGGTTGAGATCTTTTTGATCTTATACCGCTTATAATTCATGACTTAGTTTTATCATTTATATCACGACTATCATTAATCGGATCATTAGATTCGATTGGAACAATATACTATAACACATAATCTTGCATTTTCGCGACAAGACATAACCTAATCACAAGTATTCACATGTTCCACAACCATTGAATCACAAATAAACACATATCAAATCAAATTATCTAAGTCCAGATTAATTTCTGAAACATGTCGGTGTACCGACAGCTTTATCAGGTGATTATCGAGTCTAAGACTCTATCCTGAAGTTTAATATCTTTAAGTATCAGTCATATTATTTTTAAATGACTTATAATAATTTTTAAACATTTATTATAATTTATCATGAATTTCCAAACTTTGGAATCATTATTAAATGATTTAAATATTGAATAATTAGATTATCATTAATATTTAATTAATATAAAATTATTAATGAAACTATTGCCAAAATATTAAAGTTATTTATAATAACTCAAAGTATTTTAAAGTCTTAATATTACCCTTAAATAATTTTTAATACATTTAAAATCATTTTAAATATTTACCATTAATATTTAAGTATTAATGTATTAATTATCAAAATATTAAAGTCATTATTTATAACTTAAAATATTTTTAATTCATTTATATCCTTTTAATTGATTTTAAATTAATAAAACCATTTTTAAACTATTTATTTACTATAATTATTAAATAAATTTAATATCATTAATAATAAATTAATAATCATTAATATTAAATTATTAATAAAATTTTCCTTTAAATATTAAAAGTTATATTTTATAACTTCAAAATATCTTTAAACACTTTATTTTCATTTAAAATGATTATTATAATATTAAAATCATTTTTAAACTAATTTATTTAATATAATTATTAAATAACCTTAATATCATTAATAATAATTAATTAATAAAATTTACCTTTAAATATTGAAAGTTATATTTTATAACTAAAATATTTTAAATGCCTTATTATTATTTAAAATAATTTTAATAAAATAAAATCATTTTAATTTATTTATTTAATTCATTTATTAAATAACTTATAAATCATTAATATTAATTTATTAATGAATTTCATCACAAAATATTAAAAGTCATTAAAAATAACTTAAAATAATTTCTTATATCATTATATAATTTTAAATGATTTTTCATATATTAACATCATTTTTAAATAATTTATTTAATATTATAATTAAATAAATTAAATACTTTCAATATTCAAAAATATTAATTATTTATAAAATATATTTAAAATAATTAAAACTAATTTTGGACCTTAAAATAATTTTTAATAATTTATTTTGTATTTTTAATAATTAAAAACTAATTTTTTCTATTTATTTAATAAAAATAATTAATTTTATTAATAAAGCATTCTTTAAAGGACCTATAGCGAATTAAGCCATCGTATAGGTGTTCTTTTGAAATATTCTTAAGCTTACTACGAAACCCGTTGCGATTAACGAGGTAGGTGGTTTGACCAACCATAGATTTTAAACTGTGATGATTCTGGGCATGATTGTAAGACCTCAACTTTTATGAATAAAGATGAATTTTCTATAAATATCATTTTTGAATATTATGGAATGAATTTGATATAATGTTATAGTATGGGTAATATTTATAAATTTTGCAAAACGCAAGTTGTTATATAATATTCGATTGGTGGGAATATTCATTTTAACAGGGAATATTAAATGCAACCAAGCACAATCAATGGTGGACCCCCTGGCGGAATTATTATAGGATTGAGAAAGCGACAAAAAATACTTTTTATGAAAACAACGACGGAATTTTTACCGTTAAGCTGTTGAAACACCGGTGTTAAAAATACGATGTCTGGCGTGGTTGCATAGTAGTAGCGACACGATATTGATTATTGATGCTTACGTGAGAAGTCACTCGGTTTTGTTCAATTATTGCTACGATAATTCTTTGCATACTATTTCACGTTATTTGATTCAATTATTGTCGATATTCTATATATATTATTAAATCAATAATTGAGGACGACAAAGTTATTAATATTATTATTTGTAATATTAACGATGTCTGAAGTTACATCGAGGAGAGGTTTGATCACCTAATTGCGGCGCCAATAGGAGAAATCCTTATTGGAAAGCCCCATCTTTCCTGGAAACGACCTGGTCGATTAATATTGTGAATTATAATAATGATAATAAATGTTGTTAAAAATATTGAGGTGTTTTTATGAAGTATTTATTGGACCCCGATTACCCATTTTTTCAAAATAGTCGATAGATATATATATATATATATATATATATATATATATATATATATATATATATATATATAGCGCCCCCAAAATAGGTATACAACACCCATTACGAGTCGTCAAAATACATGTAATACAGAAATAACTACAACTTTATTAATACAACATAAAAAGCGTGAGTTTAAATACAAATATTGTCATGCAGACAATATCCACACTCAAATAAGTCCTCATTACAATTATTAATACACTATTTTACGAGAATAGTGAGGACTACTAGAACCACTTCTAGAACCATCATTGCACACCTTTACTAGTACTCATTTACATTCTCGCCTCACGAGAAGAAAAATAGAACAACAAGGAAAATGGTGAGCTCAACTAGCCCGGTAAAGAACATTATGACCAAGATAATATAGAACAAATTATCGTTAGTCTTTGAGAGAAAAATCTAATAGAATACAATAGACAACAAGTTTTAAATCAATATTCGCAATGAAATAATAATTCATTAGAAGAGTTAAGTAGAGAATAAAATCTACTATCATCTATGAATTTAAAAGTCCATCATCGATATTTTATCCCTGTAACATCAATCAATATATATCTGGAATTAAATATTCAACTTTGCACTACAGGCCA
Organism: Panax ginseng; assembly: GCA_020205605.1. Classification (NCBI taxonomy): domain Eukaryota; kingdom Viridiplantae; phylum Streptophyta; class Magnoliopsida; order Apiales; family Araliaceae; genus Panax; species Panax ginseng. The sequence continues at coordinate 127,130,528 of CM035145.1, forward strand.
AAGATATTCATCAGTTGGTCATGTTCATCTAAACACCTATTCATCTTTGCACTACGGGCCAAAGATATAATATCATCATTTAGGACTGAGAATGATGAAAAATATTTTAAAAAAAACGAATCCAGTGAAACAAAAGAATAAATAGTAGGGATTCGTACTTCAAATAATCCAAGTTCAAAAATACTTCATAAATAACCAGAGTGGAGTAAAATTCAAGAATGATCAAAACATGGATACAATCAAAGCTATTATCCATAATAGATATTTTGGACAAAAAGAAGAAAATTTTATTTTTCGGTGAATAGTGTCGTATTCGTGAATAGTGCCGTATACGTGAATAGTAACTCCGACACTAAAAGATAGAAATTTTACAAAAAAAAAATTATCATGCTTCGTGAATAGTAACTCGTGAATAGTAATCCCGACATGAAAAGTTTCAAATTTGATAAAAAGTTCAAACCAATATTTCGCCATAATGATATTGAAGAAATAATATCACTTACGAAGAAAATAACATCCCTTACCTCGAAAGAATAATACTTACAATTTGGAATCTTTGGGTATAGTCTTTGAAGGAACTTGCCGATATAGTAACACTCAAAGTATCAAAATACTCACAAGAATACGCTCAATATATCGAGAGAGAAAGAGAGAAGATTTAGGTTTTCGGTGTGATTTTCAATTCTAACCTAAGACCCTATTATTATAGGAAAATGCTTAGAACACCAAAGCGAAAATTTAATAAATTAATAATATAATTTTCTTAATTTCCTTAGCACACCACACCAGCTGATTTCAACCATTAACATGTGCCACTCAAATGGAAAAAACGTTTTTCTTAATAAAAATAATTAAAACTTCCAAAAATCAATTATTTCGGAACTTCGGAACTTCAATAATTCATAATAAATAGCCCTTTTATCAGAAAAATTTGAACCACATGTCTTTTCCATAAGAAATTTTATTATCTACAACTTTGTAGAAGAAAGTTTTTCCAAATTCCAAACAAAAATTGACCAAAATCCACAAACAGACGATTTTATAGGCTATAATCAAATTTCGGTCAAGAATTGGGGTCCACCGACACACAAAACATGTGTTAATCATTTAATGCCACAAAATACTCTTCCTCCTCATATACTCATATATCCCACATTCATTGTAAAAATATCACCATTAATATATTATTAAAATAATATATTTTAATGAATTATTTTATCATAAAAAGATAAAATATTAATTTTCAACAATTGTCACATTAAAAATTTTCTCCATCTATATCCACATAAAATCAATATTTTCCTCATCATATAAATCAATAATTAATTATTCACAAATAATATTACAGAATCACAATACCGACAACCAGACAGTTCCCAGGAAAGAGGGGGCTTTCCAATAAGGATTTCTCCTTACTGACGCACAATTAAGTGACCAAACCTCTCTTTAGATAGAACTTTCTAGATATTGCCAATAATGTTATCTAATAATATTATTCAGATAACAATTATTGAAACAACAGTAATATAGAATATCAGTGCAATAATTATTGAATCAATAAAATAAAATACTGAACAGTAATTACTGTAACAATTATTGAGTAGTGCCTTCTTACGTAAGAATCAATAATTGGTGCAATCTGCAAGCTATCTTCTTGTGCGTGATGCGTATTCTTTGTGTTTTAACCACGGGTATTCTAACAGTGATAATTTGTAACAAGCCGCTACTGTTATTTATAAACAACTTATACTTGTCGTTTTCTTCATCCAATCGCTTTTCAGTTATGGGGCCCATTACAAAGGTCGCTGGTGGTCGCATACGAATATTCCCCGACAATGAAGAATATTCCACGACCAAACGAATATTCCCGACAACAATGAATATTTTATAACCACTTGCTTATTTAAAATATTTGCGCATTTTACCCACAACTAACCACATTAATCAAATCAACCCTTACTATTTCAAAGTAATAAATAGAGAAAATTTAATTTTATTTATAATAAGTTGGGGTCTTACAACCTCCCCTCCTTATGAAATTTCGTCCTTGAAATTGACATACGTACACAGTGTGTTTGAAAAGATGAGGATACCTCGCTTTCATTTCGTTTCCAACTCCCCGGTCATTTCCTCAATAACATGGTTTCTCCACAAAACTTTAACTTGTGGTATGACCTTCGTGCGTAGGACATGCTCCTTCCTATCCAAGATCTTGACAGGTACCTCTTCGTACGTTAAGTCTTCGGCTATCTCGTCCGGTTCTAACTCAATGACGTGGTTCGGGTCTTTCACATATTTACGAAGCAGAGATATATGAAAAACATTATGAACACGAGACATACTTGGAGGTAACGCGAGTCTATAGGCCACATTTCCTACTCGGTCAAGAATCTGAAATGGACCAATAAATCGTGGATTGAGCTTTCCTCTCTTCCCAAATCTTGTAACTCCCTTCCATGGAGCAACACGCAACAATACATGATCCCCAATACTAAATTCCACGTCCTTTCGATGAAGATCCGCATAACTCTTTTTGTCGATCCTGTGCCATTTGTATACGTTGTCAAATCATTTGGATCTTTTCTGTAGTCATACGTACCAACTCTGGTCCCAACAACGTTGCTTCTCCCACCTCATCCTAACATATTGGAGAGCGACACTTTCGTCCATATAATGCTTCAAATGGAGCCACACCTATACTTGTCTGATAACTGTTGTTGTAGGAGAATTCCACCAATGGTAATTACTCATCCCAACTGCCTTTGAAGTCTAGGACACAGAGTCTTAATAGATCTTCAAGAGTTTGAATAGTCCTCTCTGATTGTCCGTCCGTTTGAGGATGGTATGCCGAACTGAACCATAAATCCGTGCCCATAGCTTTTTGCAAGCTAACCCAAAATCTTGAAGTGAATCTTGGGTCACGATCTGAAACTATGGATACTGGCATTCCATACAATCTCACAATCTCATTTACGTACATTTGAGCAAGACGTTCAAGGGAATAAGTCTCCCGTATCGACAAGAAATGAGCAGAGTTGGTTAATCTATCAACAATAACCCAAATCGCATTTATGCCTTGAGAAACCGTGGGAAGACCCGTAACGAAATCCATGGTAATGTGTTCCCACTTCTATTTTGGAATCTCAAGTGGTTGCAACGGACCCTTAGATACTTGATGCTCCGCCTTTACACGTTGACAAGTTAAACACCTCGATATAAACTTCGCAATCTCTCTCTTCATATTGTTCCACCAAAATGTATGTCGAAGATCACGATACATTTTGGTACTTCCAGGATGGATTTCAAACGGTGTGTTGTGTGCCTCCATCATGATTCTATGCTTCAAGTCAGAATCGTTAAGAACACAAAGTCTGGAGTGGACTCGAAGTATTCCTTCTTCATCGATTCTTGCTTCTGGAATAGTACCTTCTTGTACTTTCTTCTTCATACGCATCAGCTCTGGGTCTGTGGCTTGAGCAACTTTAACTTTATCGATTAAAGTTGGTTCTATGCGTATACTTGACATCATCGCACTCGTTCGTTCTGCATATGATCTTCTACTCAACGCGTCGTCGGCTACCACGCTTGCTTTTCGGGATGGTATTGAATAGTGTGGTCGTAATCTTTCAACACTCGAGCTAGCGTCGTTCCGCATGTTTGAGTTCTTTTTGAGTGAAGAAATATTTGAGGCTTTTATGGTGCTGAATATATCTCTACTTTCTCCCCATATAGATAGTGCCTCCGGATCTTTTAGCGCGAAAATACCTGGCCGCTAACTCTAGATCATGAGTAGGATAATTCCTCTCATATTCTTTAAGTTGTCACGAGGGCATAGGCTATGACTTTCCCACATTGCATGAGAACACATCCTAACCCTTTGCCTGAAGCATCGCTGTAGATAATAAATCCATCCGAACCAGATGGTATTATCAAAACAGGTGCCGAAATGAGTCTCCTCTTGAGATCTTCGAAACTCTTCCCACATTCCTTGCTCCATTCAAATTTTGTATCTCTACGAGTCAGCTCTGTTAATGGAATAGTGATTCGAGAATATCCTTCAACGAATCTCCGATAATAACCAACTAAGCCTAGAATGCTACGTATTTCGATTACCGACTTAGGTTGCTCTCAACTGTAACTCATATCCCAACCTTGGATAGCACGTCATAATGACACCTATCAGTTTACTATCGCACGAATATGGCGTCCTCTACGAAGAGTCTGGCTTCGGTGCATTCCACAAAAGAAGTCACCAGATAGAGGCTCGGTTATCAACTTCTATAGTTGGGTTTTTAACTCCACGAAGTTCAATAGGAGCCATTCGATATGAGATTTTAGAAATGGGTTTTATCTGGGGTTCAAAGTCGATACAAAATTCAATATCACGCTCTGGGAGTAGGCCAGGAAATTTTTCAAGAAATACGTCAGGAAATTTACTAACAATAGAAATATCATTCAAATCTGACGTATTTTTGTTCAAGTCCATAACATGGCTAAGAAAGCTTGACATCTGTTTTTCAATAAACGAATGACTTTACGGCTTGATATGAAAGAGTTTGACTTCAATGGTTTGGTTGCTTAAATTCGAATAACAGGTTGCTTAGGAATATGAAAACTAAAAACCTTACAAAAGCAATCAATTTCGCATGATGAGTAGTTAACCAATTAATCCCTAAAATCACATCAAAAGTAAGTATCTTTAAAGAGATAAGGTCAACAGGTAATGTGATAGTGCCAACTTGGATCAAACAAGATTTATAAACAGTGGATGTAATGAAAGTTTCTCCTAACGGAGTTTCAACAGATAAGTCAAAGTCTAATTTTCTCCGGAGTCAAGTTTAAACGTTGAGTATAAGCAGGAGACATAAATGAATGGGTAGAACCGGTATCTAATAAGGTATAAACATCGCAAGAATTTATAATTAACTAACCCATGCTAACTTCATTCGGGTTCCTCGCATTCTGATCGGTAACAACAAATGCTCTTCCAGGAACCGTTGACTTTGACTTTTCTGGGACAGGCTTTTGAGTCACCATCCCCGCTGGACTTGGTTTCGCTACAGTGCAATCTCGATCGATATGCCCTTCCTTTCCACAATTATAACATACTTTGAACTATTGTGGATAGTTTGGGCTGATATGTCCCTCTTTTCCATATTTATAGCATACGACCGGTGGTTGTTCTCCTCCCTTAAAACCAGTTGCTGCTGGTGCTGACGTCTTCACAGTGTCATTGTTGAATCTCCTCTTTTTAAAATCTCCCCCCAACTCGTTTCTTCTATTTTCATGGCCACGATTACCACCAGAGTGGTTGCCGCTCTTGTCCGTATTTTTCTTTCTCCGCTGGTTATCGTTGTTCTGATGACTACCGTCACCGGTATGATCCTGGTTGTGGTCCCTCAGTTGACCGTACTCGTTATCTCTCTCTAATAATTGAGCCCTGTTGACAACATCTGAATAGAGAGAAAATTTATGAGAAATGAGATATTGACGTATGCCGGGTTTCAAACCTCTTAGAAACATCCGCGTCATACGTTCCTCATTCTCCACCAAATGATGTGCAAACCTGGATAACTCTGCAAACTTCGCCTCGTACTGGGACACCGTAATCTTATTCTACTCTAGTCTAATAAACTCTACCTCCTTCATATGACGAATACTTTCAGGAAAGTACTTGTCATTGAGCGATTCTGAAATGTCTCCCGGGACATCTTTGAGTCTTGGTTGGATGGGTACGCTTACATGAGACTCCCACCGATGAATCGCCTCGCCACGTAACATAAAGGTGGCGAATGGAACCTTCTGTTCCTCCGTGCATCCCAAGACATCGAATATCTTGGTAATTTGTTTAACCCGTCTCTCGCCTTGATCGGATCGGCTTTCCAATAAATTCGGTGGTCCCAACTCTTTGAGGCTGCTTGCATTTGTGACAAACCGTGAATTACTATCATTTCTCCTCTGTATTTGAACACGAGTCTCCCTCGCCTAATTTTGCATGAACTACAAAAAGCTTCTAAACATCGCGATCGTTCATCATCTCGCTTCAAGGTTGTTGTTCACGGGAGGAACATTTTCACTCACTGCAGACGTTCTCCTCGTTGGTGAGCACGAAGTGTCTCCACTGGCCTCATTTACTCCATCATTAACATTCTCAAATCGACATTCTCAACATCTTGCCATAAAACAAGGGTTAATTTAACAAATTAACATATCACATAATATCCCTATATTATGAATCCAGGCCAACAATAAGCTTAGGTAGGACACACTAGCGAGCGATTTACTCGTCTCTTTCCTCCTAGTTCTATTCCCCGATCTCCCGCGGAGATCATATCCCTAAGCTCGATATTAACATGGACGCCCCCAAAATAGGTATACAACACCCATTACGAGTCGTCAAAATACATGTATGTAAAACAACTACAACTTTATTAATACAACATAAAAACTTTGAGTTTAAATACAAATATTGTCATCTAGACAATATCCACACTCAAATAAGTCCTCATTACAATTACTAATACACTATTTTACAGAATAGTGAGGACTACTAGAACCACTTCTAGAACCATCATTGCACACCCCGACTAGTACTCGCTACATTCTCGCCTCCTGAGAAGAAAAATAGAACAACAAGGAAAATTGTGAGCTCAACTAGCCCAGTAAAGAACATTATAACCAAGATAATATAGAACAAATTATCGTTAGTCTTCAACAGAGAAAAATCTAATAGAATACAATAGACAACAAGTTTTAAATCAATATTCGCAGCGGAAATAATAATTCATTAGAAGAGTTAAGTAGAGAATAAAATCTACTATCATCTATGAATTTAAAAGTCCATCATCGATATTTTATCCCTGTAACATCAATCAATATATATCTGGAATTAAATATTCAACTTTGCACTACAGGCCAAAGATATTCATCAGTTGGTCATGTTCATCTAAACACCTGTTCATCTTTGCACTACGGGCCAAAGATATTCATCAGAAAATCATTCATCTTTGCACTACATGCCAAAGATATTCAGTAATATCATCATTTAGGACTGAGGATGATGAAAAATATTTTAAAGAAAACGAATCCAGTGAAACAAAAGAATAAATAGTAAGGATTCGTACTTCAAACAATCCAAGTTCAAAAATACTTCATAAATAACCAGAGTGGAGTAAAATTCAAGAATGATCAAAATATGGATACAATCAAAGCTAGTATCCATATTAGATATTTTGGACAAAAAGAAGAAAATTTCATTTTTTAGTGAATAGTGTCGTATTCATGAATAGTTTCGTGTACGTGAATAGTACCGTATACGTGAATAGTAACTCCAACACTAAAAGATAGAAATTTCAAAAAAAAAATCATCATGCTTCGTGAATAGTAACTCGTGAATAGTAACTCACGAATAGTAACTCACGAATAGCAACTCATGAATAGTAACCCCGACATGAAAAGTTCCAAATTTGATAAAAAGTTCAAACCAATATTTCGGCATAATGATATTGAAAAAATAATATCACTTACGAAGAAAATAACATCCCTTACCTCGAAAGAATAATACGTCTGACTGGAATACTGGGTATAGTGCTGAAGGGAACTTGCACCGTATAGCAACACTCAAAGTATCAAAATACTCACAAGAATACGCTCAATATATCGAGAGAGAAAGAGAGAGAAGATTTCAGTTTCTGGTGTGATTTTCAATTCTAACCTAAGCACCCTATTTATAAGAAAATGCTTAGAACACCAAAGTAGAAAATTTAATAAATTAATAATATAATTTTCTTAATTTCCTTAGCACACCACACCAGCTGATTTCAACCATTAACATGTGCCACTCAAATGGAAAAAACGTTTTTCTTAATAAAAATAATTAAAACTTCCAAAAATCAATTATTTCGGAACTTCGGAACTTCAATAATTCATAATAAATAGCCCTTTTATCAGAAAAATTTGAACCACGTCTTTTCCATAAGAAATTTCATTATCTACAACTTTGTAGAAGAAAGTTTTTCCAAATTCCAAACAGAAATTGACCGAAATCCATAAACATGTGATTTTACAGGCTATAATCAAATTTCGGTCAAGAATTTGGGTCCACCGACACACAAAACATGTGTTAATCATTTAATGCCACAAAATACTCTTCCTCCTCATATACTCATATATCCCACATTCATTGTAAAAATATCACCATTAATATATTATTAAAATAATATATTTAAATGAATTATTTTATCAGAAAAAGATAAAATATTAATTTTCAACAATTGTCACATTACAAATTTTCTCCATCTATATCCACATAAAATCAATATTTTCCTCATCATATAAATCAATAATTAATTATTCACAAATAATATTACAGAATCACAATACCGACAATCAGGCAGTTCCCAGGAAAGAGGGGGCTTTCCAATAAGGATTTCTCCTTACTGGCGCATAATTAGGTGACCAAACCTCTCCTTAGACAGAACTTCTAGATATTTCCAATAATGTTATCTAATAATATTATTCAGATAATATGAATTATTGCTTCGATAATGGAAAATACTGTGTAGTGACAATTATTGAAACAACAATAATATAGAATATCCATGCAACAATTATTGAATCAATAAAATAAAATCTTTGAACAATAATTATCGTAACAATTATTGAGTAGTGCCTTCTTTACGTAAGAATCAATAATTGGTGCAATACTGGTGTGCTACTTATCTGCAACAATGCGTATTCGTGTTTTAACCACCGGGTATTCCAATAAGATACTTGAATAACAAGGCCATAGTTATTTATAAACAACTTATACTTGTGGTTTTCTTCATCCAATAAACTTTCCAGTTATGGGGCCCACACAAAAGGTCGCTTGTGATTGCTTACGAATATTCCCTGACAATGAAAGAATATTCCACGACTAAACGAATATTCCCAAACAACAATGAATATTTTATAACCACTTGCTTATTTAAAATATTTAGCATTTTAACCACAACTAACCACATTAATCAAATCAACCCTTACTATTTCAAAGTAATAAATAGAGAAAATTTAATTTTATTTATAATAAGTTGGGGTCTTTATATATATATATATATATATATATATATATATATATATATATATATATATATATATATATATGAAAAGGACTTGTGTGGGTAGAATTTGAAAATGTGTGTGTGTAAAGGTGTGTGTGGGAGTGTGTGTAAGTTGAAATAATGGTGGTGGTGGGAAAGTGTTTACGATGATAGTGATAGGTGGGTGAAATGTGGATGGTTTTGTTAAAACCATGTGTTATATATATATATATATATATATATATATATATATATATATTATTTTTATTTTATTTTTTTTTTACTTGAGGAAAGCTTTGAAATTCAGACGTCCAAATTTTTTTCCTTCCGTGAGTGATTCGTTTGATTTCTGTACTGTGCGTCCGTGAAAAATTTTCTAAACAGTACCCCTTCAATTCTCCTATAAATAGGATGCTTATTTAGAATTGAAAATCACACCAGAAGTTCAGAGAATCCTTCTATAATCTTGAGCGTATTTCTTTAGAGTTTTAAGAAGCTTTGAGCGTAGTGTAAGTTTTCTTCAAGAATATCCTTGCCCTACCAGTCGGAATACTCTTCTTTTACGATAAGGGATATTATTTGTTGTACTTGTAAGGGGTATTATTTCTTTCGTCTTCATGAAGAGAACTTACATTATTCAATCTTTATCATTATGTTGGAATAACTCATCATCGCCAATACCGCATACATGGTGAAATTCTTACATTATTCCATTCTTTATTATTACATTGGACCATCACATGCATGCGTTTCGCATGACTTGATTAAAATCCTTTATTATTCTATTGGAACATCACATGCATGCGGTTTCGCATGACTTGGTCCGATTTTTATTATTCGTTGGAACATCCTATGCATGCGGATTACGCATGACACAGTTCCATTCTTTATTATTACATTGGAATAACCCGCCATGCGGTAATCCACGATATCTGAATCATTTCCACAATTTAATAAGGAATGAATACAGGATCATTCACCATACATGTGGTAATCCACATAGGCGAGTTATTCAACAAAATAATAAAGAATGGAATAATGAAGGATTCACCATGCGATGCGATAGGCATTTGCTAAAACGAGTTATTCCCAACGAATAATAAATAATAGAACCCGGTGTCGGCGTAGAACGCAGACAGGATATTAAGCGAGAATAATAAATAATGGAACTAGGTCCGGCGTAAACGCACAGACAGGATATTCCGACAGAATAATAAAGAACGGAATTTTAGTAGAATTTCACCATGTATGTGGTACTTCGTATAAACAGGTTATTCCGACAGAATAATAAGAATGGAATAACAGAAGAATTTCACCAAGTATAGGGTATCCCGCATATACAGGTTATTCCAACAGAATAATAAAGAATGGAATAACAGAAGTTCTCTTCATGAATAAGAAAGAAAGAATACCCCTTATGAGTACAACAAATAATATTTCCTACCTTAGAAAAACTGAATACTGAAGTAGTGAAGTAGCAGAATACTTTTCTTCTTTCTCTCTATAGTTTCTCTCTCTAGAGTTTCAATGAATTCGTAAGAAATAATGAAGGAATGAGCTTCTATTTATAGGAGAATGGTGAATAGTAACTAATTCATGAAGCGGTCCAGATTAATTTACTTTTAAGCAGACGGTCCATATTGGTTTACTATTAAAACTTAAAACAACGGTCCATCTTGATTTACTATTAAAACTTTAAACCAACGATCCATATTGATTTACTATTATAACTTTCCACGGTGGTCCATATTGATTTACTATTATATCTTCAACCAACTATTCGAAAAATTAGCACATCTCCTCATGGAATAATATTGTACCCAAAAATGATTTGGACCAAAACGAAATATATCTTACAGTGAATAGTACCCGTGAATAGTAACTTTCGTGAATAGTACTCAAACACGAAAAGTGTCCCGAATACCCAATTGAACAATATAACCTCCAGACATCAATTATACTAACACAAATAAGTCCAACACAATGGAACTATAAAATTCATCTTTAATCAACACAAACTTATTCATCATTAATATTATAATTCACAATATTTAACAACCAGGTCGTTTCCAGGAAAGAGGGGGCTTTTGTGAGACCCCGAATTTTATGAAATAAAAGTATTTAATTTTTCTATTTTGGTAAATAGTTAAATTGATAAAAGTTTAAAGTTAAGGGTAATATGTGAATTTTTTTTCAAAGTAAGCAGGTTGATATAAAATATTCGTTGTGTCGGGGAATATTCGATTAGTCGGGGAATATTCTTTTTGTCAGGGAATATCCGTATGACGATACAATAATTGGTGGACCCCCACAATGGAATTATTGTCGGATTGAGAAAACGACAAAAATACTTTATGAAAATAACGGCGGAAGTTTTACTGTTAACTGTTGAAACACCCGGTGTTAAAAGTACAGTAATACACGTGGTTGTATAGTAGCACACGGTATTGATTATTGATGCTTACGTGAGAAGTCACTCAGTTATACTCAATTATTGCTACAGTAATTGCTGCATCATATCTCTCATATTATTGATTCAATTATTGTCACAGTATCATTTGCATAATATTTTATATTATTAAATCAATAATTGAGACGAAAAAGATATTCATATTATTATTTGAAATATTGACAATGTCTAGAAGTTCTGTCAAGGAGAGGTTTGGTCACCTAATTGTGCGCCAATAAGGAGAAATCCTTATCGGAAAGCCCTCTCTTTCCTGGGAATGACCAGGTTGTTAAATATTGTGAATTATAATACTAATGATGAATAAGTTGTGTTGATTAAAAATGAATTTTGATAGTTCCATTGTGTTGGGATTATTAGTGTTAGTGGAAATCGACATCTATTAGATGATAATTGATGTCTCAGGGTTATATTGATAAATCGGGTAATTTATCGAATAAATGAGCAATTAATTGCTACTAATTCACATACTTATATAACTATTTGTTCACATGTGTGTACTATTGAATCACATTATTTACTATTAGGGGAGTTGGTGCAAGATTGATAATACTTGCATGACTAAGTTAAAAATGGAGGTATAGAAGGAGGTACTGTACTGTAATTCATATTTTTCACATGATTATACTATTGATTCACATGATTGAACTACTGATTCACATTATTTACTATTAGGGGTGGTAGTGCAAGTTTGATAATACTTGCAGGACTAAATTAAAAATGAAAGAAAAGTTAGAGGTATTGTACTGTAATTTTTCGAGCCCCAAAACGTGCAATTATCGAAACTATATTTTTCTATAAATAGAAGCTCATTGCTTCATTATTTCTTACGAATTCATTGAAACTCTAGAGAGAGAAACTATAGAGAGAGTTCTTCTTCTATAATCTTGAGCGTATTTCTTTAGAGTTTAAGAAAGCTTTAAGCGTAATACAAGTTTCTTCGAGTATATCATCGCCCTACCAGTCGGAATACTCTTCTTTCAAAGGTAGGGAATATTATTTGTTGTACTCGTAATGGGTATTCTTTCGTTCTTATTCATGAAGAGAACTTCTGTTATTTCATTCTTTATTATTATGTTGGAATAACTTCCATACATGCAAGAAATCTCGCATACATGGTGAAATTCTTATAATATTTCGATTTCTTTATTATTTTGTCGGAATATCATATGCATGCTATTTCTGTGGGACTGGTTCCATTATTTATTATTACATCGAATATATCACATGCGTGTGTTTGCTGGGACTGGTTCCATCATTTATTATCTTTGTCGAAAATATCACGTATACGTGTGTTTACATGGGACTGGTTCCATTATTTATTATCTTGTCGAGAATATCACCGTCGAGCATTAACGCCGGGACTGGTTCCATTATTTATTATTATGTTGGGAATAACTTTATGCATGCGGTCTCTATCACATGCATGGTGAATCCTTCTGTTATTCCATTCTTTATTATTCTGTTGGAATAACCTGTCTATGTGGATTACCACATGCATGGTGAACGATCCTTTGTATTTCATTCCTTGTTAAATTGTGAAAATGATCTGTTTACGTGGATTATGATGAAAATCATAATAAAAGCATTGGACTAATGAAAATCATGGGTATATGTGGTATTAGTAAGTTTTATGATGAGTTATGTTGGTTATTATGTGACAACATGAAAGTTTCTTAGAAATCACAAAGAGTTAAAAAGTCAAATTTTGGTGAAAATGGAACATGAAATTCAATTGACCATATCTCCTATTATATTTCGAATTTTTGAGTGTGGTCAAGTTCTAGAGTTAGGTCTATGAGTTTTGTCACTTATCCAAGTGGAATCACTGGAAAAGGTGTTGTAGATTTTCGTGTGGACTAATTTTAGTAAAGTACAAAAAATTGCAAAATATAAAAAAGTTTCTTTGCCACAATTTTAAAAAGAAATTTTTTACCACTTAATTTATGAGAAAAATTCTGGCCTTTTGGGACATGAAAGTATATGGTATAAAGTACCTCCTGTCCAAAAATGAGCTCATTCCAACTTAAAATGAGCAAGTTATGACCATTTCAATATTTAGGTTTTTCCGACGAAAAATGCTATAACCGGAGTTCTATAACTCCGATGACCATGAAATTTAAACTGGAAGCTCAAGTTAACATGTGTAAGATTCTGCCAAGATTTGGGAATTTCTGGAGTTAACCATGAGGTAGCTAATTTCTTAAGGAATTAATTAGAAATTGATTTTTGAAAAATAGTAAATGAATTTTAAAAATGTCAAGAAAAATATATGTTCAATACGGGACTATATTATGCTAAATCCTAGAAAAGAATAATTTTTGGGACTGATTTGATATTTTTCATGAAAATAGTTAGCTATGAACATATGAATTAAATATGTTATGTGGAGTTGAAGAATTGGTAAATAGGATTTTATGGCTTGGAAATCCTATATAAGGTATATGCAGATTTTTGATGAGTAATTTGATTATTGGTGATGAAATCTTATGAGTATGACATTTTTGAATGATTAAATGCATTATTTGGAAAAGTGTAAACAATTAAATGTAATTGTTTATAAGTTTAAGAAGTGATTAAAATATTGTTATAATATTAACACTATTAGATTATGATTTTATTAAGTAATTGATAATGTCTGGATAAATTTAAAGTCTTTAATATTTATCCTTGATTTAGTTTTATTAATACTTATAATATTGTCATCATCCTCATATTTATATTATGTTGAAAGTCATATGTGGCCTGTAGTGCATAGATGGACTTAGTATGATTATGACCAGAGATTATTCGGTATAATCATGACCATAATATTGCAAATGATGTGGAAAAAGTCCTCATTGGTCCGTAGTGCATTGATGGACAATTTTTGGTATAATTTTGGCTATGGATTCTCTTCGGCCAAGGGTGCAAAGATGAATTGTTTTATAGCATGATCAGGACTGTTGATAAAAACACGATTATCTTTGGCCCGTAGTGCATAGATAATTTGTGGTTGTGATACTAATGAAAAAGTCCTCATTGGCCCGTAGTGCATTGATGGGACGATTTTTGGTATGATTATGGCTATGGATTCTCTTGACCAAGGGTGCAAAGATGAATTGTTTTATGGCATGATCGGGACCATTGATGAAAACACGATTATCTTTGGCCCGTAGTGCATGGATAATTCGTGGTCGTGATACTAAAGAATATCCTTGGCTTTTGTAGTGCGTGGATGATTCGATGATGTGGATTATTTATTGAGTGAGTCTCAAAGAATGAAATATTAATTCATGGATGTGATAATAATGAATATCTTTGGTCAGAGTGCAAAGATGATTTAATGATTACTGAACGGTGAATTGTGATTTGGTATAACCATGATTTTTGATGTTTGAGGTGAAGACAGGTGATAAAAATTATCTTAAATCACGGTATGAAGAGGAATTTAGAATCACAATTGTGATTATGAGTTATTCACATGATCGTGGGATGAAATTGTTAATTGATGTTACAGGGATAAAACATTATTGGTGGACTTTTAATGTAGAGAAGATAATAGTCCTTATGGTCTATTTGACTCTTCTAATGGATTGCTCGTTCCGCTGCAACTATGGTTGAAAAGTTTTATCATCTACCATATGTTCTAAATCTACGATTTATTATTGATGAAAGCTATTGATAATTTAATTATCTTTAGTCATGATATTCTTTTCTTGGGCTAGTTGTGCTCACCTTTTTCATTTTATAATTCCTACAATGTAATAAGAGTGTTGCTTAGTAAGAGTGTTGCCGAATTCGGCGGGGATAACAGGGGAATAGAACAATGGTCTCTAGCTGTGGAGGTTCTCCCTAAACAGTATAGAAAAGTGTGTTGTATATATTCTATACAACATTTAGTAGTTATATTTGGTGAATCAAATAGGGTGAGGTGAACCCAACTTTGGAAGGGCGTTTTGCCACTATCATACAAGATGTCTAATGACATACAACCTCGTGTTATTATAAAACAGGATTGTGCGCATCCACTTGCTAAGTATATCTACGGGCACTACCTATATGATCTTGGAGTTGATTTAAAATATAATATTCACTTGGAAACAGTGGAAATAGTTATATGTCAAGAGAAGACTCACTATTGGAAAGAAGATGATAGTAATCTTCTCGTTTTTCTTTGGGGTCTATTGGGTCAACCAAGGATAATTCTATGGCCATATGATATCTATTATAACCTAGACGCATGGCCTCCCATGTACAAAGGTTTCCTTGAGCACTTCCCAAAGATTTTAATTTCTAAAACAGTTTTTGACTATACTTTTATGTAAAGTACCATTGTAAGGTTGTGATCGAGGAACCATGAGAGTTACATACATTTGTATTAAAACTCACAGATTAAATAATGTGGTATTCTATCTGACGACTCAACGATTGTATTATTAAGTTGTATTTGAATTACGTACCATGTATCTGGCGACTCGGAATGGGTGATGTATACCTAATTTTGGGGGCGTCCACGACTTTTTCGATAAGGATTTCTCCTTATTGGCGCTTGCAATTAGGTGACCAAACCTCTCCTCGTGAACTTCTAGACATTGTCAATATTGCAAATAATAATATGAATAACTTTGTTGTCTCAATTATTGATTTAATAATATATCATATTATGTAGATGATATCTGTAACAATAATTGAATCAATAATATAGAGAGATATGATGCACGCCAATTCTTGTAGCAATAATTGAGTATAACCGAGTGACTTCTCACGTAAGCATCAATAATCAATATCGTAGTGCTACTTATGCAACCACGCCAGACATCTTTGTATTTTTACTACTACCGGTTAGTTCAACGGTTTTAACGGTAACACCACCATAGTTATTTTTATAAAAGATATTTTTGTCGTTTTCTAACTACGACAATACTTCCGTTATGGGGTCCACTAATGATCGTGTCTTGCCGCATTTAATATTCCCCGTTAAAACGAATATTCCCCTGACCAATCGAATATTATATTACCACTTGCTTACTTTGCAAAATTTGTAAATATTACCCACAACCATAACATTATATCAAATCCACACCATAATATTCAAAAATATATTTCGAGAAAATTATTCTTTATTCATAAAAGTTGGGGTCTTACAATTCCATTCTTTATTATTCTGTTGGAATAACCCGTCTATGTGGATTACCACATGCATGGTGAATGATCCTTTGTATTCATTCTTTATTAAATTGTGGAAATGATCTGTATATATGGATTACCGCATGGCGGGTGAAAATCCATTTGCAGTTTCATATATTCTATTATACTCAGTTGGTTAAAGTTTTGGCTTCTATACTCCATGAAATTAGTGGAATATCTTTGATATTTGCGCTTCATCCAGTATCTTTTCATGGAAATATTCTTCTGAGCATTCTTGAATTTTACTGCACAAAGTAGTATCATGTTGACAATTTCGAAGTTATTGAGTTAAGGATAAATTAACTTATAAATCTTTAAAATTTATTCTTGAACTTGTTTTATTGAATTATCATTAAAGTTTTGGCTTCTAACCCAAAATCGTGAAGTGAATCTTGGGTCTCGATCAGAAACTATGGATACTGGCATACAATGCAGTCTTACAATCTCATTTATGTACATACGAGCAAGACGTTCAAGTGTATAAGTTTCTCGTATAGGTAAGAAGTGAGCAGACTTGGTCAATCTATCAACAATGACCCAAATTGCATCTATGCCTTGAGAAACCTTGGGAAGACCAGTAACGAAATCCATGGTAATGTGTTCGCACTTCCATTCTGAAATTTCAAGTGGTTGCAATGGACCTTTTGGTACTTGATGCTCCGCCTTGACTCTTTGACAAGTTAAACACCTTGAGATAAACTCTACTATCTCTCTCTTCATATTGCTCCACCAAAATGTATGTCGAAGATCATGATACATTTTGGTACTCTCAGGATGGATTGCAAACGGTGTGTTCAGGCGCTCCATCATGATTTTATACTTTAAATCGTGGTCGTTAGGAACACAAAGTCTGGAGTTGACTCAAGTATTCCTTCTTCATCGATTCTTGCTTACGGAATAGCACCTTCTTGCACTTTCTTCCTCATACGTATCAGCTCCAGGTCTGTAGCTTGAACAACTTTAACTTTATCGATTAAAGTTGGTTCTACTCGTATATTCGCCATCATCACATGGGTCCCCTGAGTCTTTAACTCTATCTCCATCCTTTGTAAGTCATACAAAATGGGCCTTTGTGTTGACAATATTGCACTTTCATACGCATATGATCTTCTACTAATGCGCTACCATTACGTTCGCTTTTCGGGATGGTATTGAATGGTATGATCATAATCTTTCAACAGTTCAAGCCAAAGTCGTTGCTTAGCATGTTGAGTTCCTTTTGGGTGAAGAAATATTTGAGCCTTTTATGATCCGTATAGATCTCCACCTTCTCTATATAGGTAATGCCTCCAAATCTTGGCCTTGAAGATAACAAAATTGCCAACTCTAGATCATGAGTAGGATAATTCCTCTCATATTCTTTGAGTTCTTGAGAGGCATATGCTATGACTTTCTCATGTTGCATGAGAACACATCCTAGCCCTTTGTTCAAGCATCATCAGATGACAAATCCCTCCGAGCGATGGTATTGTCGTAACAGTCTTGAATTGAGTCTTCCTCGAGTTCTTGAAAACTCTTATCACATTCCTCGCCTCAACCAAACTTTGTATCTTTTCGAGTCATTTGAAGTTAATGGAGTAGCGATTCGAGAAAATCCTTCCACGAATCTCCGATAATAACCGGCTTGGCCGAGAAAGCTACGACTTGGCCATCGACTTTGGTTGCTCCCAGCTTTGAATTGCTTCAATCTTTGTTGGGTCAACAGATATTCCATGATTTGATATCACATGCCCAAGGAATGCAACTTCCTCAAGCCAGAACTCACATTTCTTCAACTTGGCATAAAGCTTGTTTTCACGAAGTTTTTGGAGTATCAGCCTCAAGTGTTGCTCATGATCTTCACGGCTTTTAGAATATATGAGAATGTCATCAATAAAGACAACCACAAAGTGATCCAAATATTCCTTGAATACTCGGTTCATCATATCCATGAAGGCATCAGGAGCATTAGTCAATCCAAAAGACATGACCAAGAATTCATAATGCTCGTACCGAGTTCTGAAGGAGGTCTTTGGAATATCCTCAGTTTTAACCTTCAGCTGATGATATCCAGAACGAACATCGATCTTTGAAAAGAATTTTGCTCCTTGAAACTGGTCAAACAGGTCATCAATGCGAGGTAACAGATACCTATTCTTGATGGTGACATGATTCAATTCTCAGTAGTCAATACAAAGTCACATACTCCCATCTTTCTTCTTCACTTAATGTAGGCAGAGCACCCCAAGGAGACGTATTTCAGACGAATGAAACCAATGTCTAACAATTCTCAGAATTGGGTCTTTAACTCGAAGTTCAATAGGAGCCATTCGACATGGGCTTTTGAAATGGGTTTTGTACCGAGTTCAAGGTCGATACAAAATTTAATTTCACGCCCTGGGGTAGGCCAGAAGTTCTTCGTGGAATACGTCAGAAATTTATTAACAATAGAAATATCATTCAAAACTGACGTATTTTTGTTTAAATCTGAGACATGAGCTAAGAAAGCTTGACATCCGATTTTCAATAAACGAATAGCTTTATGGCTTGAAATGACCGTGATTGATTTTAATGGTTTGGTCGCTTGAATTCGCATAATATGTTGATTAGGAATATGAAAACTAACAACCTTACGAAAACAATCAATTTTTGCATGATGAGTAGTTAACCAATCAATCCCGAGAATTACGTCAAACGCAAGTATTTTTAAAGAAATAAGATCGACAGGTAATGTGCGGTTACCGATTTGAATCAAACAAGACTAATAAATCGTGGATGTAATGAAGGTTTCTCCCAATGGAGTTTCAACCAATAAGTCAAAGTCGAATTTCTCCGGAGTCAAATTTAAACGTTGAGCGCAGGTAGGAGAAATAAAAGAATGGGTAGAACCGGTATCTAATAAGATATAGACTTCACAAGAATTTATAATTAACTAACCCGTGCTAACTTCGTTCAGGTTACTCGCTTTTTGAGAAGTTACAAAAACGCTTCTTCCGAAACCAATCGACTTTGTTTTGTCCAGATCGCCTTTGGTGCCATTGCCCAAATTTAGACTTGACTTCATAATATACGACAAAAATCGAGCTAAATGACCTTCTCTTCTTAAAATTTCCATTTCTATTATCTTAGCCATGATTACCACCGAAGTGGTTACCATTCTTGGCATTATAATTTCCCCCACGATGGTTATCATTGTTCCGATGGCCGTTGCCATCGGTATGATTATTATCGTGTTGTTGGTCGTTACCTTTTGGTTGAGCTAACTCAACGGTCTCATGTGCTTCATTGCTTATCTCAGCATTTTTAGATGCCATTTTCAAACACTGCCACAAAACAAGGGTTAATTAACATGTCACATATTATCCCTATACTCTAACCGACCAATTAAATACCAAATAAACTTAGGTAGGTAATTCTAGCGAAGGAATTCCCCGTCTCTCCCCTCCTAGTTCTTGTCTCACATCTCAGCCAGGGATCATATCCCTAAGCTTTGATACCAACTGTGACGCCCCCAAAATAGCCATCTTGAGTCGCCAGATACAAGGTACTGAATACAAATACAACTTAATTACACAACAGTCGTGTGAAATACGGCAAAACATAGGCTGTGAGTTTTAATACAAATATTGTTATCTAGATAATATCCACACTCAATGGAGTCCTCATTACATTTATTATCACACTATTTCACAGAATAGTGAGGACTATTAATGCACCATCTAGGACCATCACTCTGTTCCCCGACTAGTCCCGACTACGTTTCTCATTTCACAAGAGAACAAAGAAAAGAAAGGGTGATCTCAACTAGCCCGAAGAAGAAATATTATGACTAAGATAATGCGTAATAAATTATCAATATCCTTCAACAAAGATAACAACTTATAAAATATAATAGACAACAAGTTTTAGATCAAAAGCTCGCAGTTAGAATAAGCAATTCATTAGAAGAGTCAAGTAAAGTATAAAATCTCATCGCCTTCTATGATTTAAAAAGTTTTTTTCATCAACTTTATCGCCGAGACTCAAATTTTAATAAATAAAATCGAATCATCCTCGCTCCACGACCAAGGATATTCATGTAATCATCAATGGTCATGACTATACCGAATAATCCTCGGTCATAATCATACCAACAACTCGCCCACCAATGAACTACAGCCAATGAGGACTTTTACCACATCATTCGTCACATTACTACCATGATTATATGAAGAATCCTCGGTCATAATCATACCAAGTCCATCTATGCACGTAAGCCAAAGATGACTTTCAACATAATATAAGCATGAGGATGATGACAATTCAATAAAACAAGTTCAAGAATAAATTTTAAAGATTTATAAGTTAATTTATCCCGAACTCAATAACGCCCAAATTGTCAACATGATACCGCTTTATGCAAGAAAATTCAAGAATGCTCGTAAGAATATTTCCATGAAAAGATATCGATGAAGCGCAAATATCAAGGATATTCCACTAATTTCATGGAGTATAGAAGCCAAAGCTTTAACCAACCGAGTATAATATAATATATGAAAGCTAAATGGATTTTCATTATGCTAAGTAATCCACGATACTGAGATCATTTCCACAATTTAATAAGGAATGAATACACAGGATCATTCACCATGCATGTGGTAATCCATAGACAAGTTATTCCAACAAAATAATAAAGAATGGAATAATGAAGGATTCACCATGCGTGCGATATCGTACGCACCTAATCGGGTTATTCCCAATGAATAATAAATAATGGAACAGTCCCCCGCCAGAACGCCACGTATGAGGATATTAAACGTAATAATAAATAATGGAACTGTGTCCAACAGAACGTTACGCATATGATATTATGCAGTAATAATAAAGAACAGAATATTAGAAGAATTTCACCATGTATGCGGTACTTAGCATAACAAAGTTATTCCAATGTAATAATAAGAATGGAATAATGAAGAATTTCACCAAGTATAGGGTATCCTCACATATAAAAGTTATTCTAATGTAATAATAAAGAATAGAATAATGTAAGTTCTCTTCATGAATAAGAAAGAAAGAATACCCCTTATGAGTACAACAAATAATATTCCCTACCTTAGAAAAACTGAATACTGAAGTAGTGAAGTAGCAAAATACTTTTCTTCTTTCTCTCTATAGTTTCTCTCTCTAGAATTTCAGTGAATTCGTAAGAAATAATGAAGGAATTAGCTTCTATTTATAGGAGAATGGACTGAATAGTAACTAATTCATAAACGATCCAGATTGATTTACTTTTAAACGGACGGTCCATATTGGTTTACTATTAAAACTTAAAGCAACGGTCCATACTGATTTACTATTAAAACTTTAAACCAGTGATCCAAGTTGTAAGACCCCAACTTTTATAAATAAAGATGAATTTTCTATAAATATTATTTTTGAATATTATGGAGTAAATTTGATATAATGTTATAGTTGTGGGTAATATTTATAAATTTTGCAAAGTAAGCAAGTTGTTATAAAATATTCGTTTGGTCGGGGAATATTCTTTTTGTCGGGGAATATTCGTACGGCTGCACAATAATTGGTGGACCCCACAACGGAATTATTGTCAGATTGAGAAAACGACAAAAATATTTTATGAAAATAACTACGGAGGTGTTACCGAATTAAAACTGTTGAATTATCCGGTAGTAAAAAGTACAAGAATATGCGCGTGGTTGAATAAGTAGCAGCATGCAAGATTGATTATTGATGCTTACGTGAGAAGTCACTCACTATACTCAATGATTGCTACAAGAATTCACGCATCATATCTTTTATATTATTGATTCAATTATTGTCACAAAGATCATCTCAGATAATATGTTATATTATTAAATCAATAATTGAGGCGACAAGTTATAAATGATTAATAATTGTTGAAAGATTAAATATGTGTTGATTAGAAATAAAATGATTTGTGGTAATATTTATTCAATCCTTGATGTATATAAAGAGTCTATTATGAGACGTTTTATGGTAAGTTTGGTTATTTTATGGGGGCCCATATGTCATCATCTAAGAGTCTCTTCAATCGATAGTAATTACCTTACCGTAATAGTAATTACCTTCGTCAATAGTAATTACCTTCATCAATAGTAATTACCTTCATCAATAGTAACTACCTTTACCAGACGTCAAACCACTTGCCGTTTTCATATTACAAAGGCCGAACCAACCAATTGCGTTTCACATTACAAAAGGCCAAACCACTTTTGTTTTCACATCACCAAATCGTCAAGCCACTTGCCTTTTCACATTTCAAGTGCTAAGCTAGAAATCTTCTATAAATAGAGGCCTAGTGCTTCATTATTTTTCACTTAATTCATTCAAGCTATAGAGAGAGAGAAAGTATAGAGAGAATAAAGAGAAAGAAGAAGAGTATTCTCATTATTACACCACCGCAAAGATTCAATCTACTACTAATGTAAGGGTGTTATTCTTTCTTATTCATGAAGAGAACTATTGTTATTCCATTGCTTATTATTCTCGTTGGAATAACTCGATAATATCTGGTTTACCCTATACTTGGTGACATTATTCTATTATTCTCGTTAGAACATCCATCATGTGTTTTACAGGACCGGTTATCTTTTTTATTATTATTCGGTTGGAACATCCGTCGTGTGTTTTACATGTGACTGGTTCCGCTTTTATTATTATTACATTGGAACATCCTACATTCGTGTGTTTTACACCGACTGGTTTAAATTTTTATTATTCTGTTGGAACATCCTGCTTGTGCAAATTTTGCTTTAATTGGTTCCGTTATTATTATTCATTTGAATAACTCGTCATGCTAAGCACCGCATGCATGGTGATTTCTTTTGTTATTCCATTCTTTATTATACCTAGTTGGTTAAAGTTTTGACTTTATACTCCATGAAATTAGTAGAATATCCTTGATATTTGCGCTTCATCCAAAGATCTTTTCATGGAAATATTCTTCCGATCATTCTTGAATTTTACTCTACAAAGCAAAGATCACGTTGACAATTTGGACATTATTAGTTCTGGATAAATTAATTCTTGAACTTGTTTTATTGAATTCTTATATCATTGTCATCATCCTCATGTTTATATTATGTTGAAAGTCATATGTGGCTCAGTAGTATATAGATGGACTTGGTATGATTATGACTGAGGATTATTCGATTGTAATCATGACCGTAATGTTACAAATGACGTGGTAAAAGTTATCATTGGCCCGTAGTGCATTGATGGACGATTGTTGGCATGATCATGACCATTAATGAATACACGAATGTCCTTGGTCAGTAGTGCATGGATAATTTGTGGTCGTGATACTAAAGAATATCCTGGCCAGTAGTGCATGGGTGATTCGATGATGTGGATTATTTATTGTCGAGTCCAAATGATAAAAGTCATGAAAAACCTTTTAAATCTTAAAAGATAGTAGATTTTATTCTCTACTTGACTTTTTTAATGGATTTCTTGTTCCGCTCCAATTAAACTTGATGTTGTTATATTTTATCAGTTTAACACTGTTGAAGGCTAACGATAATTTATTCTGCATTATCTTAGTCATATTATTTCATCGGGCCTAGTTGAGCTCACCCTTTCTTTCACCGTTTCTTCGTGAAATGAGAACATATAACAGGACTAGTCTGGGAAACGAGTGATGGTCCAAAGGATAGCATTAGTAGTCCTCACTATTCTGTGAAATACCGTGTTAATAATTGTAGTGAGGACTCGTTTTGAGTTTGTATAATCTCTAAGAGACAATAATTGTATTCAAACTCACAGTTATGTTTTGTCGATTGTATACCGACAATTGTATTAGTAAGTTGTATTTGAATTTTGTACCATGTATCCGACGCACCCAAGATGGGTGATGTATACCTAATTTTGGGGGCCACATAATTGGTATCAAAGCTTAGGATATGATCCCCAGCTAAGATGTGAGAATAGTACTAGGAGGGGAGAGACGGGAATTCTTCGCTAGTATGACCTACCTAAGTTTATGTGGTATTTAATTGGTGGTCCGTAATTTAGGGATAATATGTTACATGTCAATTAACCTTTGTTTTATGGTAGTATCTCGAAAATGACATCCGAGAATGTTGAGAATAGCAATGGAGCACAAAGTGACCGCTGATTCACCACATATCAATAATCGGGATAATGTGCACCGTGAAGGCGACAATCCTCATGCAAACAACAACACCGACCAAATGATGAATGATCAAATGTTCGGGGCTTTATGCAATTCATGCAACAAAGAAAGAGAGCGGCTCTCGCCCAAAATGCAAAGTGGAAACATTGGAAACTCTCGGCGGTCACCGCTAAATAGTTCAAGGAGTTGGGACCAGGAGTTTAAGGGAGAGCCAAAACCACTTATGGCGGAAGCATGGATAAAGCGGATCACCAAGATATTTGATGTCTTGGGATGCTCCGAGGAGCAAAAGGTTCCCTTCACGCCTTTTATGTGCACGGAGAGGCGATTCTTTGGTGGGAATCGATAAAACGTACTCAACTGCCGTCAGATCAAGATGTCTTGGGAGAAGTTCCAAGAGCTGTTCAACGACAAATACTTTCCCGAAAGTATTCGTCACATGAAGGAGGTGGAGTTTATCAAGTTGGAACAAAACAATATGACCGTGTCGCAATACGAGGCTAAATTTGAGGAGTTATCCCGGTTTGCGTCCCACTTGGTGGATAATGAAGAGAGAATGACACGGATGTTTTTAAGAGGTTTGAAGCCGGAGATACGTCAACATCTTATTTCTCATAAACTGTGTTTATATTCAGATATTATAAATAGGGTTCAGTTAGTGGAGCGCGATAACGAGTCAACGCAACTAAAAGAGAGCAGCCGTCAAAATGATAATACCAGCGAGAGCAGTCATCGAAGCAGTGATAACAAGCGTGGAGGGAATCAACATGTCAGAAATGGTAACCACTTCGGTGGTAATCAGGGCCAAAACAATAAGAATGGACATTTCAAGAAGAGGAGATTCAACAATGATGGAAAGACGTCAGCACCAGCACCTGTCGTTAAGGAAGGAGAATGACCACCTATCATATGTTTTAAATGCGGAGGGGAGGGGCACATCAGTCCAAACTGCGCGATGCCGTCTAAAGCATGTTATAATTGTGGAAGAGAAGGTCACTTAGCCCAATTTTGTCGTTCACCGAAGACAAATTCAGCTAGGATGGAGGCACCAAAGGCTGTCCCAGAAAAGTCAAAACCGGTAGTACAAGGGAGAGCATTTGTTGTGACCTCCCAGAAAGCAAGGAACCCGAATGAGGTCATCACGGGTAAGCTTATCATAAACTCTAACGAAATCTATAATTTGTTTGATAATCTGGTTCTACCCATTCTTTTATTTCTCTACTTGGCGCCATCGATTAAATTTGACTCAGGAGAAATTAGACTTTGACTTATCTCGTGGAAACTCCGCTGGGGAAACCTTCATTACATCCATCGCTTATAAGTCTTTTTTGGTTAAAATCGGTACCTCACATTACCCGTAGATCTTATTTCATTGAAAATACTTGCATTTGACGTGATTCTAGGGATTGATTGGTTAACTACTCATCATGCAAAAATTGATTGTTTTAAAGTAAGGTTGTTAGCTTTCATATTCCTAATCAACCTATTATGCGAATTCAAGCGACCAAACCATTAAAATCAATCATGGTCATCTCAAGACATAAAGCTATTCGTTTATTAAAAACGGATGCCAAACTTTCTTAGCTCATGTCATGATTTAAACAAAATACGCCGGTTTTGAACGATATTTCTATTGTTAATAAATTTTCCGACGTATTCTCGAAGAACTTCTGGCCTACCCTCGAGCATGAAATTGAATTTTGTATCGACCTTGAACCCCAGACAAAACCCATTTCAAAGCCCCATATCGAATGGCTCCTATTGAACTTCAAGAGTTAAAGACCCAACTGCAGGAATTGTTAGACATTGGCTTTATTCGTCCTAGTACTTCTCCTTGGGGTGCTCATGTTCTATTCGTGAAGAAGAAAGATGGGAGTATGCGACTTTGTATTGATTATCGGGAGTTAAATCATGTCACCATTAAAAATAGGTATCCATTGCCATGTATTGATGACCTGTTTGACCAGTTGCAAGGAGCCAAATTCTTTTCAAAGATTGATCTTCGTTCCAGATATCACCAATTGAAGATTAGAACCGATGACATTCCAAAGACGGCTTTTAGAACTCGGTACGGGCATTATGAATTCCTAGTCATGTCCTTTGGATTGACTAATGCTCCTGCTGCCTTCATGGATATGATGAACCGAGTATTCAATGAATATTTGGATCACTTTGTGGTCGTCTTTATTGATGACATCCTTATTTATTCCAAAAGCCGTGAAGATCATGAGCAACACTTGAGGCTTACACTCCAAAAGCTTTATGAATACAAGCTTTATACCAAGTTGAAGAAATGCGAATTTTGGCTTGTGGAAGTAGCATTCCTTGGGCACGTAGTATCAAGTCATGGAATATCTGTTGACCCAGCAAAGATTGAAGCAATTCAAAGCTGGGAGCAACCTAAATCAGTGACCGAAGTACGTAGCTTTCTCGGTTTAGCTAGTTATTATCGAAGATTCGTGGAAGGATTTTCTCGAATCCCTACTCCATTGACTTCGGTGAATTCGGAAAGATACAAAGTTCGGTTGAGAAGCGAAGAATGTGAGAAGAGTTTTCAAGAACTCAAGAGGAGACTCATTTTGGCACCTGTTCTGACAATACCATCTGGCTCGGAGGGATTTGTCATCTACAATGATGCTTCGGGCAAAGGGTTGGGATGTGTTCTCATGCAACATGGAAAAGTCATAGCCTATGCCTCAAGATAACTCAAAGAATATGAGAGGAATTATCCTACTCATGATCTAGAGTTGGCAGCTGTTGTCTTCGCACTAAAGATTTGGAGGCATTACTTGTATCGGGAGAAGGTGGAGATCTTTACGGATCATAAAAGCCTCAAATATTTCTTTACTCAAAAGGAACTCAACATGCGACAACGATGTTGGCCTAAACGGTTGAAAGATTATGATCATACCATCCAATACCATCCTGGAAAAGCGAACGTGGTAGCTGACGCATTGAGTAGAAGATCATATGCAAGTACGAGTGCGATATTATCAACGCAAAGGCCCATTTTGTGTGACTTGCAAAGGATGGAGATAGAGTTAAAGACTCTAGGGACCCATGTGATGATGTCGAATATACGAGTAGAACCGACTTTAATCGATAAAGTTAAAGCTGCTCAAGTTACAGACCTGGAGCTGATGCGTATGAGGAAGAAAGTGCAAGAAGGTGCTATGCCGGAAGTAAGAATCGATGAAGAAGGAATACTTCGAGTCAACTCCAGACTTTGTGTTCCTAACG
This sequence comes from Panax ginseng, assembly GCA_020205605.1. Classification (NCBI taxonomy): domain Eukaryota; kingdom Viridiplantae; phylum Streptophyta; class Magnoliopsida; order Apiales; family Araliaceae; genus Panax; species Panax ginseng. The sequence continues at coordinate 127,158,618 of CM035145.1, forward strand.
ACCCTAATTTAAAGTATAAAATCATGATGGAGGTGCACAACACACTGTTTGAAATCCATCCTGGGAGTACCAAAATGTATCGTGATATTCGTCATACATTTTGGTGGAGCAATATGAAGAGAGAGATAGCGTTGTTTATCTCAAGGTGTCTAACTTGTCAATGAGTTAAAGTAGAGCATCAAGTACCAAAAGGTCCATTGCAACCACTTGAAGTTCCAGAATAGAAGTGGGAGCACATTACCATGGATTTTGTTACCTGTCTTCCTAAGGTTTCTCAAGGCATAAATGCGATTTGGGTCATTGTTGATAGATTGACCAAGTCTGCTCATTTCTTACCGATACGAGAAACTTATACACTTGAACGTCTTGCTCGTATGTACATAAATGAGATTGTAAGACTACATAGTATGCCGATATCCATAGTTTCTGATCGAGACCCAAGATTTACTTCACAATTTTGGGTTAGTTTGCAAAAAGCTAGGGGTACAGACTTACAATTTAGCTTGGCATATCATCCTCAGACGGACAGGCAGTCGGAGAGGACTATTCAAACTCTTGAAGATTTATTAAGACTCTGTGTCCTTGACTTCAAGGGAAGTTGGGATAAGTTCTTACCATTGGTGGAGTTTTCCTACAACAACAGTTATCAAGCAAGTATTGGCATGGCTCCATTTGAGGCGTTGTATGGAAGAAAGTGTTGTTCTCCAGTATGCTGGATTGAGGTGGGTGAAGCAACGTTGTTAGGACCGGAGTTGATACGTATGACTACGGAAAAGATTCAAATGATCCAACAACGTATAAAAACCTCACAAGAGCGACAAAAGAGTTATGCTGATCTTCATCGAAAGGACGTAGAATTCAATATTGGAGATCATGTGTTGTTATGTGTTGCTCCATGGAAAGGAGTTACGAGATTTGGAAAGAGAGGAAAGCTCAATCCTCGATTCATTGGCCCATTTTTAATCCTCGATCGTGTAGGAACGGTGGCCTATAGACTCACTTTACCGCCAAGTATGTCTCGTGTTTATAATGTTTTTCACATATCTATGTTACGTAAATATGTGAAAGACCTGCACCACATTATTGAGTTAGAATCGGACGAAATAGCGGAAGATTTAACGTATAAAGAGGTTCCTGTTAAAATCTTGGATAAGAAGGAACATGTTCTACGCTCCAAGGTTATACCTCAAGTTAAAGTTTTGTGGAGGAACCACGATGTTGAGGAAATGACCTAGGAGTTAGAATCTGAGATGAAATTAAGGTATCCTTACTTCTTCGACATACCAGGTACGTACCCTAATTTCGAGGGTGAAATTTCATAAGAAGGGGAGGTTGTAAGACCCCAACTTTTATGAATAAAGATGAATTTTCTATAAATATCATTTTTGAATATTATGGAATAAATTTGATATAATGTTATAGTTGTGGGTAATATTTATAAATTTTGCAAAGTACTCAAGTTGTTATATAATATTCGATTGGTCGGAGAATATTCGTTTTAACGAGAAATATTCGCATAACGACACAATCATTGGTGGACCCATTAACGGAATTATTGTCGGATTGAGAAAACGACAAAAATACTTTATGAAAATAACTATGGAAGTTTTACCGTTAATTGTTGAAACACCGGTGTTAAAGCACAAGAATACGCGTGGTTGCATAGTAGCACACGGTATTGATTATTGATGCTTACGTAAGAAGTCACTCAGTTTTGTTCAATTATTGCTACGAAGAATTCTTTGCATAAGTATCTCACGTTATTTGATTAATTTATTGTCGATATTTTATATATTATTAAATCAATAATTGAGACGACAAAGTTATTAATAATATTATTTGTAATATTAACGATGTCTAGAAGTTCCATCAAGGAGAGGTTTGGTCACCTAATCATGGCTACCAATAGGGAGAAATCCTTATTCGAAAGCCCCTCTTTCTTGGAAATGACACCGGTCGATTAATATTGTGAATTATAATAATGATAGTAAATGTTGTTAAAAATATTGAGGTATTTTTATGAAGTATTTATTGGACCCTCGTTACCCATTTTTTCAAAATAGTTGATAGAAGTATATATATATATATATATATATATATATATATATATATATATATATATATATATATATATATGTGTGTGTGTGTGTGTGTGTGTGTGTGTGTGTGTGTGTGTGTGTATAAAGGGACTTGCGTGGGTAGAATTTGAAAATATGTGTGTGTGTATGTGTGCATTGTGTGTGTAGGAGTGTGTGTAAGTTGAAATAATGGTGGTGGTGAGAAAGTGTTTCTGATGATAGTGATAGGTGGGTGAAATGTGGATGGTTTTGTTAAAACCATGTGTTATATATATATATATATATATATATATATATATATATATATATAGTGATAGTGATAGGTGAGTGATTCGTTTGATTTCTTTATGCGTCCGTGAAAAATTTTCTAAACAGTACCCCTTCAATTCTCCTATAAATAGGATGCTTATTTAGAATTGAAAATCACACCAGATGTTCACAGAATTCTTCTATAATCTTGAGCGTATTTCTTTAGAGTTTTAAGAAGCTTTGAGCGTAGTACAAGTTTTCTTCAAGAATATCCTCGCCCTACCAGTCAGAATACTCTTCTTTTACGGTAAGGGATATTATTTGTTGTACTTGTAAGGGGTATTATTTCTTTCGTCTTCATGAAGAGAACTTATGTTATTCCATTCTTTATCATTATGTTGGAATAACATGTCTATGCGAAGTACCGCATACATGGTGAAATTCTTCTGTTATTCCATTCTTTATTATTTTGTTGGAACATCATGTCTGTGCGTTTACGCATGACCTGGTTCCGTCCTTTATTATTCTCGTTGGAACATCCCATGCTGCATGCGGTTACGCATGACCTAGTTCCGCTTCTTTATTATTCTCGTTGGAACACCCCACATGCATGCGGATTACGCATTACATGGTTCCATTCTTTATTATTCTGTTGAAATAACCTGTCTATGTGGATTATCATATGCATGGTGAATGATCCGTTGTATTCATTTCTTAATAAATTATGGAAATGATCTGTCTAAGTGGATTACCGCATGGTGGACAAAAATCCATTTGCAGTTTCATATATTCTCTTATACTCAGTTGGTTAAAGCTTTGACTTCTATACTCCATGAAATTAGTGTAATATCATTGATATTTGCGCTTCATCCAGTATCTTTTCATGGACATATTCTTCTGAGCATTCTTGAATTTTACTCCACAAAGCAGTATCATGTTGACAATTTGGACATTATTGGTTCCTGGATAAATTAATTCTTGAACTTGTTTTATTGAATTCTTATATCATTGTCATCATCCTCATGTTTATAATATGTTGAAAGTCATCTCGTGGCTCAGATCAAGATAGATGGACTTGGTATGATTATGACTAGGGATTATTCGGTATAATCATGACCGTAATGTTACAAATGATGTGGTAAAAGTCCTCATTAGCCTGTAGTGCATTGATGGACAGTTGTTGGCATGACCATGACCATTGATGAATACACGAATATCCTTGGCCCGTAGTGCATGGAGAATTTGTGGTCGTGATACTAATGAATATCATCGTAGTAGAGTGCGGGGATGATGTGGATTATTTTTTAAGCTGAGTCTCAGCGATAAAAGTAATGAAAAAACTTTTAAATCATAGAAGATAGTAGATTTTATTCTCTACTTGACTCTTCTAATAGATTGTTTGTTCCATTGCAGTTAAACTTGATGTTTGTCATATTTTATCAGTTTAACACTGTTGAAGGCTAACGATAAATTATTCTGCATTATCTTAGTCATAATATTTCTTACTGGGCTAGTTGAGCTCACCCTTTCTTTCACTGTTCTCTTCAGGAAATGAGAACGTAGCTGGGACTAGTCGGGGAACAGAGTGGCGATCTAGATGATAGCATTAGTAGTCCTCATTATTCTGTTAAATAGTGTGACACTAAATATAATGAGGACTCCATTGAGTGTGGATATTGTCTAGATGACAATATTCTTATTAAAACTCTCAGTTATGTCTTGTCGTATTCTACACGACAGTTGTATTATTAAGTTGTATTTGAATTTTGTACCATGTATTTGACGACTCAGAATAGGTTATGTATACCTATTTTGGGGGCGTCACAATGATCTTGGTCAGATCTTGTAGTACTCGTGCAAGACTACACGATCCAGCCATCAAAATGTTCATATCATAACACAATTGCAAGATATAATGATTCAAACTTCTTGTTAGACTCAATCTGGGTTTTTCTGGGTTACCCAGAAACCCAGATTGTTCGAGTGCATACTTTGTGGCTTAATTATAATCATGTTTTGGTCACTAAATTTGTGTCATTAAGGTGTAAATCGATAGTACTCATGTCATAGAACATTTATATATTACCATCACAGTTCAACAACAACACAATCATAAGTTATTATTTGGTCAAAGCATGTCATGAAGGCCTGTTCTTATGGTTTCTGGAAATTCCAGAGACTGCATCCGTGACCAAATGGCTAGGTTTGACCAGCCACTCCATTCGACACGTTGATGTTTTGGAGAATATAAAACTATGGATCTAGAGTACACATTACAGGCTATAGACTGAATACAAACACATAATCAAAACACATAAACCATGACAGATCAAGTCATTTGAAAAGCTTGTCAGACACTGTTTTATGATTTCTGGGTTACCCAGAAATCGACTGGTCATGCCCGATCAACGGGTTTTGATCAAGAATAACATGAAATATATACATGTAAAGGCTGTGATTCCACTTTTAGATGACATACCACATGTCAAACTACAGATCCAAAACTTAAAACAAGAAAAATCACAAACAGAGAAAGATTTGTGGCCACTGACATTCGTTGTCAGACCACAGAAGAAATTTTTTTAGAATTTTGTAAAACCTCAAATTCGAGCCTCTAGATGTTATGGATTTAACATCTAGCAATCCAGATCATTGATAAATACTACATAGAACATATTACAACACATAATCATAACTTCTAACACAAGATTAAAGGTCAGATTTGCAATTAGGGTTTATACCTTTAATGGATAATCTTATGATTCTTGGCTACTAATCTGTTAGTGGATTTCGTGGGGCTTGATATATGACTGATATATGAAGGAAATTTCAGAGGTTTGGGGTTGAGAGAGAATGGTTGAGTGTTTGTTTGCACAAATGGCTAAAAAATGACTTTTCTCTCTCTTGATCTCTATAAATATTGTGTTGTAATGCATGTATCTGATATGTATACATTGTGTGCTGAGAATTGGGTCTTTAGGAAAGTCAAAAGTGGTTCACCAACTAAAGTGTTGGCCAATAATGCAAGTTAGCTTCAATTATGCAATAGGGGCAATTTGGTGTTTTGGCTTAAGAATTGAAGGGCAAACTTGTAACTTGTCAAACCCTTAGGGTTTAACCCTAAGGTTTAACACAAATTGTAGGATTTTCCAACTAGGGTTTGTAATAAAAATAAATTTTAGTTTCTAAAAATTTGAATTTAGGGTTTCCTTAATTAAATTAGTTTTCTATTTACTTTATACAGGAACATTAGGGTATTAATTATTTAATAATTATTGTTAACCTTGCTAATTTAGCAATTAGGGTTTACAATTAGTAATTAGATTTAATAATTACTAATTAGGGTTACTAAATATAGAAATTAGGGTTTCTAGTTTAGTAATTTAGAGATTCCATAATTAACAATTATAATTCTAATACTTGTTAATTAATCAAATTAACACCATTACCAATAAATCTTGTACTCTAATTTGAGTTTCAAATTAGGGTTTAACAATAACTTAGGATTTTTTCAATATTAATTAGGATTTTTAAATTTTTATTAGGGTGTACCTAATTAATTATATAATATGCAACATAAATCATATAACACCGTTATATAACAGTATTGACTTTCCCATTTGAATTTAAAAATAGGGTAAAACAAATTAATGCTAGGGTTTTGACATTATACACCATAATTGACCAACCATTGTCAGTCCACAAACATACAATACATATTTATAGCACTAAAAAATCAAAATATAATTAATATTATATTATTATTCTCATTCTTTGATAAAAATCTAAAATTAGGGTTTGGATTCCATATCTGATTTATTCTCCAATAATTAACCTTAATAATTAAGGTAAAATAATTAACTTAATAATCAGACTAAAAATTCATATAATAAAATAATTATTATAATTATTATAAAAATCATTTCATATATTATTTAAATAATATATAATTATATTTCCATAGAAAATAATTAATAAAAACATTTCTACTATATTATATTATAAGAATATACTTTATAATAATCAATAATTCTAAAATAAAATTATTTGTATATATTCATGTAATAAATATATTTTTATTTATCACATAAATACATATACACATTATCTTGTACAAATCCTCATCTTTAAAATAATAATAAAAAATTTATATGCAAAATTTCTGATTTAATTATATAGAAAATATCGGGTTGTTACAATAATCGGAATCCAACTCGGCTTCAAGAAGTTCGAAAGATCAGAAAAGAAGTTCAAGGACATACTTGGGCTCATAAGGAAAGCTGGGTTTTCTAAGTGCTTGGAGGCCGACACTCTAGTCTATTCAAAGCTAGTGAAGCAACTCTACTCCAATGCATCAATAGATTCTGGGCTTCTGTCCACAAAGGTCAAAGGATCAAGTCTGAAGATAAAGGCATCAGATATCAATCAATGTCTAGGGTTTTCCAACCAAGGTCTGATAAACCTCGACGAAGTTGACACTGAAGAAGGCAAACGGTTAATGTGTTACAAGAGGAACGTAAATCTGAAGGATATGAAGAAGAAGGAGTTTCCTGAAGAATTTTGAATTTCTGGCAGAGATTATAGGAAAATGTATCTTGTGCAAAGATACCACACATGATACTGTAAGTGATCTACAACTGAGAGTCATGACTGTAATTGTCATGAATCAGCAGATGAACTTTGAAGCCCTACTAATTGATTGGCTGATCAAATGGGTGGAAAAGTCTGAGATTAAAAAGTCTACAGATAGACCCCTTACAAAGGTTTTTCATGGAAGACTCTTGAGCATTGTGCTAAAGAAGAAATTGGAAAGAAAGATCAAGGATGATGAGGGAGAACCACTAAACGCCTATAAAGTCATGTCTCTACAATTTGTTTGTAAATTGGAAGAAAATCCCAAGGAAAATAGGAGGCTAATAATAACTGGGAGCAAAGAAGAAGGTTTCGCAAAGAAGAGGAAGGCACGAGAGGTGGAAAGCTATTAATCGATGACTCTCTACCAAGAAGCGACCCCACACCAAAGAAAGAAAAAGTCCAGGTGTGAAGAAAAGCAGAGGCTCCACCAAGAAGTCTCTCCATTGACAACAAGGAAGCAGGAGAAGAAAAGGTCTCAAATCAGAAACCCCAAAGAGAAGAAGTAACAGATTACTCCAAGGACATCCAAAAGAAAGAAAAGGTGATAAAGAAGTCAGCCCCAGTTCCCCAAGAAAGTCTATCTTCCAAGGATGAGAGCGTAGAGTCAGAAGATGAGAAGGGAACTAAAAGCTCTAAGATTGAACCCTCAAAGAACAAGTCCAGCAATGAAGAAAAAGCTGAGTCTATGAAAGAAATAGCCAACTCCGATGGTGAAGAAGAATATGCAAGCCCTATGGCTAACTCTCAAAGCATCCACTCTGATGATGAAGAAAGATTACAAGTTAACACAAATGCATCTCCTACTGCAAATGCCCCAATAAGTTCACATGGTGTTTCCAAAGACGTTGAGTTCGAAGAAGAAGGACATGCCCCTAGTGTTGTTGAACATCAAGGAAGCTTGTCTGATGATTCAAAGGCTTCAGAATCTGAAGAAGAAGAAAAGTCTGACTCTCTTATAGCCGAACCCCCAAGGAGAAGAAAGAGCAACAGACTACTGCCAAATCTGTCCCAAAGAAACAAGGAGAACCCTATACTGCAATCATTAAAGTGGGTGATAAAAATTAGCAAGAAGGATTCACTAATGAATCTGATGAAAGAAGTCAAAATGATTAAAGCTCAGAAAGTGAAGAAATGGAGAAAGATTCCAGCTCTACAAATCAGGAATCAGAGGAACCAACAGACTATCATGTTCTCTCTCCAGCAAGAATTAGAAAAAGAATAGTGGTGGAAGTTTTTGATGAACCAACAGAAGTACCAGCAGAAAGATGGGTAAGCTATAGCAATGAACAACTCAAGGTTGTAAGGATGACTGCATATGATGTGTTCAAAAATTAGAACAGCATGGAGTTAGACTGCACCACTATCCTCTACAATCCTGATGATCTTTTGATGAGATGGTTCTTCCCATGGATGCCTTGGTTAAAGGGATATACTGAAAAGGATGGAAGTTATGAGACCCCAGATTTTATGAATAAATATATAATTTTCTCGAAATATATTTTTGAATATTATGGTGTGGATTTGATATAATGTTATAGTTGTGGATAGTGTTTATAAATTTTGCAAAGTAAACAAGTGGTTATATAATATTCGATTGGTCAGGGAATATTCGTTTTAACAGGGAATATTGTACGACGGCACAATCATTAGTGGACCCCACAACGAAAGTATTGTCGTAGTTAGAAAAAGACAAAATTATCTTTCTATAAAAATAACGGCGAAGGTATTACTGTTAAAACTGTTGAACTACCCTTTAGTAAAGAAATGCGATGTCTGCTGTGGTTGCATAAGAAGACACACGGTATTGATTATTGATGCTTACGTGAGAAGTCACTCGCTTATACTCAATTATTACTCTGAAAGAATTGGCTGCATCATATCTCTCATATTATTGATTCAATTATTGTTACAAAGTATCATCTGCATTATATGATATATTATTAAATCAATAATTGAGACGGTAAAGTTATTCATATTATTATTTACAATATTAACAATGTCTAGAAGTTCTGTCAAGGAGAGATTTGGTCACCTATTGCGCGCCAATAAGAAGGAATCCTTATCGAAAAGCCCCTCTTTCCTGGGAACGACCTGGTTGTTAAATAATGTGAATTATAATATTAATGATGAATAAGTAATAATGTGAATTATAATATTAATGATGAATAAGTTCATGTTGATTAAAGATGAATTTTATAGTTCCATTATGTTGGAATTATTTGTATAAGTGGAAATCGACATTTGTTTCGATAATAATTGATGTCTGGAGGTTATGTTGTTCAATCGGGTATTTGGGGCACTTTTCGTGTCAGAGTACTATTCACGAGTTACTATTCACGAGTTACTATTCATGAGTTATTATTTACGAGTTACTATTCACGAGTTACTATTCATGAGTTACTATTTATGAGTTACTATTCACGAGTTACTATTCATGAGTTACTATTCACGAGTTACTATTCACGGGATACTATTCACCCGTAAGATATATTTCTTTTCGGTCCAAATCATTTTTGGGTACAATATTATTCCATGAGGAGATGTGCTAATTTTTTCGAATCGTTGGTTGAAGATATAATAGTAAATCAATATGGACCGCTGGTGGAAAGTTATAATAGTAAATCAATATGGATCGCTGGTTTAAAGTTTTAATAGTAAATCAGTACGGACCGTTGCTTTAAGTTTTAATAGTAAATCAATATGGTCCGTTCATTTAAAAGTAAATCAATCTGGACCGTTCATGAATTAGTTACTATTCAGTCCATTCTCCTATAAATAGAAGCTCATTCCTTCATTATTTCTTACGAATTCACTGAAACTCTAGAGAGAGAAACTATAGAGAGAAAGAAGAAAAGTATTATGTTACTTCACTACTCCAATATCCAGTTTCTTCAAAGGTAAGGGATATTATTTGTTGTCCTCGTAAGGGATATTATTTGTTGTACTCGTAGGGGATATTATTTGTTGTACTCGTAAGGGGTATTCTTTCTTTCTTATTCATGAAGAGAACTTCTGTTATTCCATTCTTTATTATTCTGTTGAAATAACCTGTATACAAGGGCTACCCTATACTTGGTAAAATTCTTCTGTTATTCCATTCTTATTATTCTGTTGGAATAACCTGTCTATGCGAAGTACCGCATGCATGGTGATTTCTGTTATTATTTCGTTCTTTATCATTCATTTGGAACATCACGCCCGTGCTTTACACATGACCGGTTAATTCTTTATTATTCGTCTGTAATATACCGTTATGCGTATTTACGCCTGCACTGGTTTCATTATTTATTATTTTGTCGGAATATCCTGTCTGTGCGTTTACGCCGGACCTAGTTCCATTATTTATTATTCTATCGGAATATCCTGTATGTGCGTTTATGCTTACCGATTCCATTATTTATTATTCATTGGGAATAACACGTCGGTGCGATCTATATCGCACGTATGGTGAATCCTTCTGTTATTCCATTATTTATTATTCTGTTGGAATAACCTGTCTATGTGGATTACCACATGCATAGTGAATGATCTTGTGTATTCATTCCTTATTAAATTATGGAAATGATCTCAGATCGTGGATTACGCATGGCGGTGAAAATCCATTTGCGATTTCATATATTATATTATACTCATTGGTTAAAGCTTTGGCTTCTATACTCCATGAAATTAGTTTAATATCCTTGATATTTGCGCTTCATCCAAAGATCTTTTCATGGAAATATTCTTACGAGCATTCTTGAATTTTATCGCACAAAGCGCAAGATCATGTTGACAATTTGGACGTTATTGAGTTCAGGATAAATTAACTTATAAATCTTTAAAATTTATTCTTGAACTTGTTTTATTGAATTGTCATTATCCTCATGCTTATATTATGTTGAAAGTCATCTTTGGCTTACGTGCATAGATGGACTTGGTATGATTATGACCAGGATTATTCGATATAATCATGGCCGTAATGTGACGTAATGATGTGATAAAAGTTCTCATTGGCACCTTCTGTAGTTCATTGGTGGATGAGTTGTTGGTATGATTATGACCGAGGATTATTCTAAGTATAGTCATGACCATTGATGATTACATGAATATCCTGGCCGTGGAGCGAGGATGATTCGATTTTATTTATTGTGAGTCTCAGCGATAAAAGTGATGAAAAACTTTTAAAACAAAAGAGATAATAGATTTTATTCTCTACTTGACTCTTCTAATGGATTGCTTATTCCGCTGCAGTTAAACTTGATGTTTATTATATTTTATTAGTTTAACACCGTTGAAGGCTAATGATAATTTATTCTGCATTATCTTAGTCATAATATTTCTTATTGGGCTAGTTGAGCTAACCCTTTCTTTCACTGTTCTCTTCAGGAAATGAGAACGTAGCTGGGACTAGTTGGGGAACAGAGTGATGTTCCTAGATGGTGCATTAGTAGTCCTCATTATTCTGTGAAATAGTATGATAATAAATGTTATGAGGACTCCATTGAGTGTGGATAGTGTCTAGATGATAATATTTGTATTAAAACTTACAGCCTATGTTTTGTCGTATTTTACACGACTGTTGGAATAACCTGTCTATGTGGATTACCACATGCATGATGAATGATCCTTTGTATTCATTCTTTATTAAATTGTGGAAATGATCTGCATATATGGATTACCGCATGGCGGGTGAAAATCCATTTGCAGTTTCATATATTCTATTATACTCAGTTGGTTAAAGTTTTGGCTTCTATACTCCATGAAATTAGTGGAATATCCTTGATATTTGCTCTTCATCCAGTATCTTTTCATGGAAATATTCTTCTGAGCATTCTTGAATTTTACTGCACAAAGCAGTATCATGTTGACAATTTGGACGTTATTGAGTTAAGGATAAATTAACTTATAAATCTTTAAAATTTATTCTTGAACTTTTTTTATTGAATTGTCATTAAAGTTTTGGCTTCTAACCCAAAATTGTGAAGTGAATCTTGGGTCTCGATCAGAAACTATGGATACTGGCATACAATGCAGTCTTACAATCTCATTTATGTACATACGAGCAAGACGTTCAAGTGTATAAGTTTCTCGTATAGGTAAGAAGTGAGCAGACTTGGTCAATCTATCAACAATGACCCAAATTGTATCTATGCCTTGAGAAACCTTGGGAAGACCAGTAACGAAATCCATGGTAATGTGTTCCCACTTCCATTCTAAAATTTCAAGTGGTTGCAATGGACCTTTTGGTACTTGATGCTTCGCCTTAACTCTTTGACAAGTTAAACACCTTGAGATAAACTCTACTATCTCTCTCTTCATATTGCTCCACCAAAATGTATGTCGAAGATCATGATACATTTTGGTACTCCCAGGATGGATTGCAAACAGTGTGTTGTGCGCCTTCATCATGATTTTATACTTTAAATCAGGGTTGTTAGGAACACAAAGTCTGGAGTTGACTCGAAGTATTCCTTCTTCATCGATTCTTGCTTACGGAATAGCACATTCTTGCACTTTCTTCCTCATACGTATCAGCTCCAAGTCTGTAGCTTGAACAGCTTTAATTTTATCGATTAAAGTTGGTTCTACTCGTACATTCGCCATCATCACATGGGTCCCTGGAGTCTTTAACTCTATCTCCATCCTTTGTAAGTCATACAAAATGGGCCTTTGTGTTGACAATATTGCACTCATACCCGTATATGATCTTCTACTCAATGCGTCAGCTACTACGTTCGCTTTTCCAGGATGGTATTGAATGGTATGATCATAATCTTTCAACAGTTCAAGCCAAAGTCGTTGCCGCATGTTGAGTTCCTTTTGGGTGAAGAAATATTTGAGCCTTTTATGATCCGTATAGATCTCCACCTTCTCTCCATATAGGTAATGCCTCCAAATCTTGAGCGCGAAGACAATAGCTGCCAACTCTAGATCATGAGTAGGATAATTCCTCTCATATTCTTTGAGTTGCCGAGAGGCATATGCTATGACTTTCCCATGTTGCATGAGAACACATCCTAGCCCTTTGCTGAAGCATCAGAGATGACAAATCCTCTAAGCCGGATGGTATTGTGTAGCAGTCTTTGAATTGAGTCTTCCTTGAGTTCTTGAAAACTCTTCTCACATTCCTCGCTCCAATTGAACTTTGTATCTTTTCGAGTCAGCTGAGTTAATGGAGTAGCGATTCGAGAAAATCCTTCCATGAATCTCCGATAATAACCAGCTAAGCCGAGAAAGCTACGTACTTCAGTCACTGACTTTGGTTGCTCCCAACTTTGAATTGCTTCAATCTTTGCTGGGTTAACAGATATTCCATGATTTGATATCACATGCCCAAGGAATGCAACTTCCTCAAGCCAGAACTCACATTTCTTCAACTTGGCATAAAGCTTGTTTTCACGAAGCTTTTGGAGTATCAGCCTCAAGTGTTGCTCATGATCTTCACGGCTTTTAGAATATATGAGAATGTCATCAATAAAGACAACCACAAAGTGATCCAAATATTCCTTGAATACTCGGTTCATAATATCCATGAAGGAATCAGGAGCATTAGTCAATCCAAAAGACATGACCAAGAATTCATAATGCTCGTACCGAGTTCTGAAGGAAGTCTTTGGAATATCCTCAGTTTTAACCTTCAGCTGATGATATCCAGAACGAACATCGATCTTTGAAAAGAATTTTGCTCCTTGAAACTGGTCAAACAAGTCATCAATGCGAGGTAACGAATACCTATTCTTGATGGTGACATGCTTCAATTCTCGGTAGTCAATACAAAGTCGCATACTCCCATCTTTCTTCTTCACGAATAAAATAGGAGCACCCCAAGGAGACGTACTAGGACGAATGAAACCAATGTCTAACAATTCCTGTAATTGGGTCTTTAACTCGAAGTTCAATAGAGCCATTCGATATGGGGCTTTTGAAATGGGTTTTGTACCCAGTTCAAGGTCGATACAAAATTCAATTTCACGCTCTGGGGGTAGGCCAGGAAGTTCTTCAGGGAATACATCAGGAAATTTATTAACAATAGAAATATCATTCAAAATTGACGTATTTTTGTTTAAATCTGAGACATGAGCTAAGAAAGCTTGACATCCGGTTTTTAATAAACGAATAGCTTTATGGCTTGAAATGACCGTGATTGATTTTAATGGTTTGGTCGCTTGAATTCGCATAATAGGTTGATTAGGAATATGAAAACTAACAACCTTACGAAAATAATCAATTTTTGCATGATGAGTAGTTAACCAATCAATCCCGAGAATTACGTTAAACGCAAGTATTTTTAAAGAAATAAGATCGACAGGTAATGTGCGGTTACCGATTTGAATCAAACAAGACTAATAAACCGTGGATGTAATGAAGGTTTCTCCCAACGGAGTTTCAACTGATAAGTCAAAGTTGAATTTCTCCGGAGTCAAATTTAAACGTTGAGCGCAAGTAGGAGAAATAAAAGAATGGGTAGAACCGGTATCTAATAAGATATAGACTTCACAATAATTTATAATTAATTAACCCGTGCTAACTTCGTTCGGGTTACTCGCTTTTTGAGAAGTCACAAAAAACGCTCTTCCCGAAACCACCGACTTTGTTTTGTCCAGATCCGCCTTTGGTGCCAATTGCCCAATAGACTTGACTTCACTATACGACAAAATCGAGCTAAATGACCTTCTCTTCTTGAAATTTCCACTTCTATTATCTTGGCCATGATTACCACCGAAGTGGTTACCATTCTTGGCATGATAATTTCCCCACGATGGTTATCATTGTTAGATGGCCGTTACACCCCAGATGATTATTATCGTGTTGTTGGTCGTTACCTTTTGCTTGAGCTAACTCAACGGTCTCATGTGCTTCATTGCTTATCTCAACATTTTTAGATGCCATTTTCAAACACTTCCACAAAACAAGGGTTAATTAACATGTCACATATTATCCCTATACTCTGACCGACCAATTAAATACCAAATAAACTTAGGTAGGTAATTCTAGCAAAGGAATTCCCCGTCTCTCCCCTCCTAGTTCTTGTCTCACATCTCAGCCAGGGATCATATCCCTAAGCTTTGATACCAACTGTGACGCCCCCAAAATAGCCATCTTGAGTTGCCAGATACAAGGTACTGAATACAAATACAACTTAATTACACAACAGTCGTGTGAAATACGGCAAAACATAGGCTGTGAGTTTTAATACAAATATTGTCATCTAGATAATATCCACACTCAATGGAGTCCTCATTACATTTATTATCACACTATTTCACAGAATAGTGAGGACTATTAATGCACCATCTAGGACCATCACTTTGTTCCCCGACTAGTCCCAGCTACGTTCTCATTTCCTGAAGAGAACAGTAAAAGAAAGGGTGAGCTCAACTAGCCCAGTAAGAAATATTATGACTAAGATAATGCAGAATAAATTATCAATAGCCTTCAACAGTATAACAACTTATAGAATATAATAGACAACAAATTTTAGATCAAAAACTGCAGCAGAATAAGCAATCCATTAGAAGAGTCAAGTAAAGTATAAAATCTCTGCATCTTCTATGATTTAAAAAGTTTTCATCAACTTTATCATTTGAGACTCGACTTAATAAATAAAATCGAATCATCCCTGCTCCACGACCAAGGATATTCATGTAATCATCAATGGTCATGACTATACCGAATAATCCCTGGTCATAATCATACCAACAACTGTCCACCAATGAACTACAGGCCAATGAGGACTTTTACCACATCATTCGTCACATTACGGTCATGATTATACTGAAGAATCCCTGGTCATAATCATACCAAGTCCATCTATGCACGTAAGCCAAAGATGACTTTCAACATAATATAAGCATGAGGATGATGACAATTCAATAAAACAAGTTCAAGAATAAATTTTAAAGATTTATAAGTTAATTTATCCTAAACTCAATAACGTCCAAATTGTCAACATGATATCGCCATGCAAGTAAAATTCAAGAATGCTCGTAAGAATATTTCCATGAAAAGATATGGATGAAGCGCAAATATCAAGGATATTCCACTAATTTCATGGAGTATAGAAGCCAAAGCTTTAACCAATTCGAGTATAATATAATATATGAAAGCGCAAATGGATTTTCACACCGCCATGCAGAATCCACGATATCTGAGATCATTTCCACAATTTAATAAGGAATAAATACAGGATCATTCACCATGTATGTGGTAATCAACATAGATAGGTTATTCCTACAAAATAATAAAGAATGGAATAATGAAGGATTCACCATGCAAATGCGATAGATCGCTTGCAACCGATGTGTTATTCCCAATAGAATACTAAATAATGGAACTGGTCCGGCAGAACGCACGCATGTGATATATCCGATGAATAATAAATAATGGAACCAGTCCAACAGAAAGCGTGCATGAGATGGGATATTCGGCTGTAATAATAAAGAAGGGAATATTAGAAGAATTTCACCATGTATGCGGTATCAGACAAATAAAAGTTATTCCAATGAATAATAAGAATGGAATAATGTAAGAATTTCACCAAGTATAGGGTATCCCGTATCTGAGTTATTCCAATGTAATAATAAAGAATAGAATAATGTAAGTTCTCTTCATGAATAAGGAAAAAGAATACCCCTTATGAGTACAACAAATAATATTCCTACCTTAGAAAAACCGAATCTTCAAGTAGTGAAGTAAAGAATACTTTTCTTCTTTCTCTCTATAGTTTCTCTCTAAAATTTCAAAGTGAATTAAGTAAGAAATAATGAAGGAATTAGCTTATATTTATAGGAGAATGGGTGAATAGTAACTAATTCATAAACGATCCAGATTGATTTACTTTTAAACGGACGATCCATATTGGTTTACTATTAAAACTTAAAGCAACGGTCCATACTGATTTACTATTAAAACTTTAAACCAGTGATCCATGTTGTAAGACCCCAACTTTTATAAATAAAGATGAATTTTCTATAAATATTATTTGTAAGACCCCGAATTGTTTTTTGAATAAATGGAATTTCCTTTATTTATTATGTTGAAATAGTAAGGGTTGATTTGATTAATGTGGAAAGTTATGGGTAAAATGCACAAATATTTTAAATAAGCACGTGGTTATAAAATATTCATTGTTGTCGGAGAATATTCGTTTGGTCGTGGAATATTCGTACTGTGACAACCCGAGATCTCCTATATAAAATAAATAAGAAATTTTGCGTATAAATTTTTTTTTTAATGACGAGACTAAGTGTCTAGTAATGTGAACGATAGATGCAAATATATTTATTACTTGAAAAATTAGAAATAATTTTGGAGTAATTGATTACCATAAATTATATTGTTATGGTAATTAATTCCTGTAAGCCGAAATATTTTTATTAATTATTTTCCATGAAAACATGATTGGAAATAATATATGAAGTGACAATTAGAATTATATAATAAATATTTTATTATATGAATTGTTCGTAATATTTAAGTTAATTATTTTAACTTGATTATCGATCTTGTGTAGACGAAGAATAAGTCGGATATGAGATCCAAACCCCGAATTGGGATTGTGATCAAGAGATGAGAATAATAATATTATATTATTGTTATAATGATTTTACAAAGACAATAATTATGTAACGTGTATGTGCATGACGAGATAATATTGAGCAATGACTATTGATTAGGGTCATAAAGACAAGATCTTGTCGTCATGAAACCCTAATTATTAAACTCGATTATGAGAAATGACCGAGTGGTGGTATGCATATGAAGTTACTATGTACACGAATGCTCTGTAATTAGAAGAAAACCCTAATTACTATTTTTACGCTGATAATTAGGACAAACCCTAATTATTACAACCCTAATCGGTTGAAGTTAGAGATCGTAATGACTGTGTTAGAACATACATAGATAATTAGAGAACCCTAATGGTCAATTAGAAACCCTAAGTGATGGCGTTAAGAAACCCTAATTAGAAAACCCTAATTTTCTATGTAAAACCCTAATTTAAAATTATCTAAGTTTAATTACGATGTTAATGTATAAAAGTTTTAATTTACCGAAGGATAGAAGTAATTGGTAAATGATAAAATTACCATCTAGTGATTAAATACTACATTTAATTGCTATGTACAAAAATGCCCATGAAATTATATGTGAAATTACCAAAATACTCTTTTTTAGTGTATTATTAGTTATATTATTTATGGAATTTTAAAATCTAAAGTGATAAGCCCTAAGGGTTGTGGCTAATGTCTAAAATGCCCTTCATGGTAGACATGAGAAGTCTAAACTACCTTGTGCATTATTAAAGGAAGAAACCAATTATTAGTGTGGAAATGACTAAAATGCCATTTTTGTCCATTTAGTGCATTATTGATGAATTATTGAGCATTATTGCTCCCAAATCTCCACCAAATCCCGCCAACCACTCTATAATTGTCCTTTGAGCTCTATAATTACCAACCAAATCAAAGATCCAAAGCATCTAGCATGATGATATAAATAGAGATTGAGGAGAAAATCCTCATTTTACACTAACATTTTTCCAAAGTCTCTAGCCACACTCTCTCAACCTCTAGCCAACGAAATTACCTTACCCATAAGCTCATAATCAAAGCCCAACCATCACAAACAACAAATCATAAGCATCAAAGCCAAAAAAATCAGAAATCGAAGCTAGAAAAGGTATGAAATTCCCTAATTTTGAAATCTTTCGATTCTATTTTAATTGATGCAATTGATTGTTTAACGTAGTGTAATATGGTGTCTATTAATGTTCTGGGTTGTAAAAACACAGACCCATAACATCAAAGTGCACGAATTTGAAGATTTAAGCAAGTTGGAAAAACCGAATTCTATTATTTTTCACCAAATGTCAGAGGCTATAACTCTTTGTTAGATCATAATTTTTGTTGTTTAAAGGTTGTGATGTGTAGCTTGGTATGTGGTATTTAATCTCCAAAAAGAATCAGGTCCATATATATTATGGATTAAGAGTTATTTAAGGTCAAAGTGGGTTGATTAAGATTGATCGAAAAAATTAGGCGGCACCTTTTAATTTTCTAAGTGTTGATTTTTCTGACAAGGTTTGACCATACTTTAGCTGCTTGATTTCTTGTTTTTATGATGATATTAAGTGTTAAAGTTTTAGTCCTATATGTTGTCTACACACTGGAGTTGATAGATCACATAAACGTTACACGATCGTCAAGTTATAGAGGCCCAAAGTAGGCATCACGAACTGTTCTTCACGAAGAACATCTCTGACAGCTACTTTGATGACTAATTTCTCCCAGATCTGATGTTTTTTAAACGTTATGATTGTTGTTAATTATAGTCTGATATTTTCTCTACAAGACCCAATTTATATATTGTCCAAATTCATTAAGAGGAAAAAGTTATTCACGGTCAAACATGCTCACTCGCTAACTGCCTTTTGAATTTCGGGCTTGGTGAAGAACACCTATACGACGCTTCGTCTACTATAGGGCCTTTTTTAATGACTAGTTATTATTATTATTTTAGGAAATTAATTTAAAAATTAGAAAATTAGATTTTAAATTTCAAAAAAATTATTTTAAAGTCCAAAAATAATATTTAATTATTTGAGTATATTTCATAAATATTTAATATTTTTGGAATATAAAAGGTATTTATTTATTTAATTATAATATTAGATAAATGATTTAAAATAGTTTTAATTCATGAAAAATCATGAAAAATTATTTTATGGTATAAGAAAATATTTTAAGTTATTTTCCATGACTTTTAATATTTTGTGATGAATTTTATTAATTAATTATATATTAATGATATTAAAGTTATTTATTTATTATATTAAATAATTAGTTAAAAATAATTTTAATATTTTAAAAATCATTTTAAATGAAAATAAAGTATTTAAAGATATTTTGAGTTATAAAATATAACTTTTAATATTTAGAAGATAATTTCATTAATAATTATATATTAATGATATTTAGCTAATGATTTGTGATATTAAGTTTATTTAATATTTATATTAAATAAATAGTTTAAAAATGGTTTTATTTATTTAAAAATCATTTAAAGAGGATATTAAGGATTTAAAAATATTTGAAGTTATAATTAATGACTTTTAATATTTGATGAATAGTACATTAATATTTATATATTAATGGTGATTATTTAAAATGATTTTAATTGTTTTAAAAATCATTTAAGGGTAATATAAATGTTTTAAAAATAGTTTGAGTTATTATAAATAACTTTTATATTTTATAATGGTTTCATTAATAATTTAATATTAATTAATTATTAATGATAATAGAATTGTTGATGTTTAAATCATTTAATTATGATTTCGATGTTGGAAAATGCATGATAAATTATCATAAATGCTTTAAAATTATTTTAAGTCATTTAAAATAAAATGACCGGTACTCATAGATGTTGAGGTATGTAATAAGAGTCTTAGACTCAAAGATTTAATTCGATAAAGTCAGTTTCAAGACGTACCGACAAATGTCGAACCTTATAAAAGAAAGAAAAGACTACTATAAGAACATGGATGAGATATTTAAAAATGTATAAAATATTTCAAATACGTAATATGAACTAAAAAGTATGATCACCTGCGATTATGTGATGACATGATTAGACTATGTGTCAAATCGTAATAGAAGCGATTACTATGTGTTATGATATATTGTTCTAATCTAACGAATGATCTGATTATTGATAGGTTGTGATAAAGAGATAAAACCTAAGTTGAGATTTGTAATCAGCAAATCATGCAAATATCTTACCTTTGCATTTCCTTTATGCAATGGACATGAGTAAGAAGTTTCAGAATTATTCTATTCCTGTACAAATTATGTACGCTTTGATTATCAACATGTTAACTCAGATATATATTCTGTTAAGTTAATTTCTAAATGGTTATACAAGTGTCCCCACTTGGATAATCATGGCATTTATTCACATGTTGATACACTTTTGTCAATTACGTATATATATATATATATATATATATATATATATATATATATATATATATATATATATATATATGTTGAATTACATATTATTGTTGAGCAAGATTAAAACCTTGGGTTTGGAAACTGCATATATGAACATCCCTATATGGGAAAATTTTTTGCGTCCGAGAGGCTGGCTGAATAAAACGATGAATTTCGCTCGAGTTATGTAGTAATTAATCAATACAGGTACAACTGGGTGATCACCCTCCGCACCAGAAGCTAGAAGCGGTTTGCGGATGAATTTTTGCTAAACCTTTTCGAAAATGAAAAACAATGTTCATAGTATGTTTCTTAAACCCTATTCATGGGTAGAGCCAGAGCCAAATTTAAATAATTTGGAAGAGAGTTGTTATGTGAATTTTTTATCAGTACAGATTACTTCACAACTTTCGATTCGTTGTAGAAGTGTTATATAAAGAGAATACTTATATTCTTTCAGCTTATATATATAATTGATATTACTTGATGGGCACTCAAATGCTCATCCTTGCTTAAACTAAATGTTTTCAGTTACGTACGATCGACCTGAAGGCTCAGGCACGAACAAGGGAAAAGAAAAGCTGTTCGAATGAGATTTAGTATGAGTTAATGGTTATAGTTAGTAAGACAATGGAATCTATATTGTCGTATTGTAAGGAATGTATTTGAAGGTCACGCACTGGGAAGTAAACTTTGATGTATGTAAATTAAGTTCGAATGTATTATTATTTAGTATTATTCAAATTTTAAAGAAATGGTATCGTGGAGAACCGAAGTTGGGTTTCAAGTACACGGATTTGGGGGTCGCAAATACGCATCGTTTGGGAATATTCGTAAATGACTCACGTTAGCAACCTTGTGTGGGCCCCATAACTGAAAAAGCGATTGGATGAAGAAAACGACAAGTATAAGTTGTTTATAAATAATGGCATAGTTGTTACCAATTATCATCGTTGGAATACCCGGTGGTTAAAACACACTAATACGGCGTTGTTGAACAAGAAGACATCAGTATTGCACCAATTATTGATTCTTATGTAAGAAGGCACTACTCAATAATTGTTACAGTAATTACTGTTCAATATTTTATTTTGTTGATTCAATAATTGCTGTGTTGATATTTTATTACTGTTGTTTCAATAATTGTCATTACACAGTATTTTTCATTATCGAAGCAATAATTCATATTATCTGAATAATATTATTAGAAAGCATTTTTGGCAATGTCTAGAAAGTTCTGTCTAAGGAGAGGTTTGGTCATCTAATTGCGCGCCAGTAAGGAGAAATTCTTATTGGAAAGCCCCCTCTTTCCTGGGAACTGCCTGGTTGGCAATAATGTGATTCTGTAATATTATTTGTGAATAATTAATTGTTGATTTATATGATGAGAAAAATATTGATTTTATGAGGATATAAATGGAGAAAATTTTTAATGTGACAATTGTTGAAAATTAATATTTTATCTTTTTCTGATAAAATAATTCATTTAAATATATTAATGGTGATATTTTTTCAATGAATGTGGGATATATGAATAAATGAGGAGGAATAGTATTTTTGTTGGATTAAATGTTTAACACATGTTTTGTGTGTTGGTGGACCCATTTCTTGACCGAAAATTGATTATAAACTGTAAAATCGCCCGTTTGTGGATTTCGGTCAATTTCTGTTTGGAATTTAGAAAAACTTTCTTCTGAAAAGTTGTAGAGAATTGAATTTCCTATATGAATTATTGAAGTTTTAGAGTTCCGAAATAATTGATTTTTGGGAGTTTTAATTAATTATTTTGAGAAAAACGTTTTTGGTGAGTTTGTGAACCTCATTTAACATGTCTTATGGTCAAATCGATTTCAAAGGTGGGCTAAGGAATTTTGTTTATAAATAATATTATTATATTCAATTTTCTACTTTAGTGTTCTAAGCATTTTTCTATAAATAGGGAGCTTAGGTTAGAATTGAAAATTACACCAGAAACTGAAGTTTTGTCTCTATTTCTCTCTCGATATTTTGAGCGTATTCTTGTGAGTATACTTTGAGTGTTCATATACGGTGCAAGTTCAAGTCATAGCCTATATACGGTGTTTCAACTAGAAGTACTGTCTTTCGAGGTAAGGGATGTTATTTTATTCGAAAATGATATTATTTCTTCAATATCATTATGCCGAAATATTGGTTGGAACTTTTTATCAAATTTAGAACTTTTTCATGTCGGGGTTACTATTCATGAGTTACTATTCATGAGTTACTATTCACGAGTTACTATTCATGAGTTACTATTCACGAGTTACTATTCACGAGTTATTATTCACGAGTACTATTTATGAAGCGTGAAGATGTTTTTTGTGAAATTTCTATCTTTTGGTGTCAGAGTTATTATTCACGATACTCGGCACTATTCACGCGATATACAAGACTATTCACGAATACGGCACTATTCACCAAAAATGAAATTTCTTCTTTTTTGTCCAAAATATCTATTATGGATACTAGCTTTGATTGTATCCATGTTTTGATCATTCTTGAATTTTACTCCACTCGATTACTTATGAAGTATTTTTGAACTTGGATTGTTTAAAATACTTAATCCTTAATATTTGTTCTTTTGTTTCTTTGGATTAGTTTTTTTAAAATATTTTCATCATCCTCGGTCTAAATGATGATATTATTGAATATCTTTGGCCCGTAGTGCAAAGATGAATAATTTCTTGATGAATATCTTTCACCAGTAGTGCAAAGATGAACAGTGTTGAGATGAACATGACCTCATCGATTAATATCTTTGGCCCGTAGTAGTGCAAAGATGAGCAGTGTTTAGATGAACATGACTAATCGATGAATATCTTTGGCTCAGTAGTGCAAAGATGAATATTTGATTCGAGATATATATTGATTGATGTTACAGGATAAAATATCGACGATGAACTTTTAAATTCATATATAGAAGATAGTAGTTTGCATTCTCTACTTAACTCTTCTAATGAATTGTTTTTTTCCACCGCATTGTTGATTTAAAACCGGTTGTCTATTGTATTCTATTAGATTTTTCCTGTTAGAGACTAACGATAATTTGTTGTATATTATCTTAGTCATAATATTCTTCTTTGGGCTATTGAGCTCACCCTTTTCCTTTTGTTCCATTTTTCTTCTTAGGAGGGCGAGAATGTAGCGAGTCTTAGCCGGGTATGGAATGATGGTTATAGAGAAAGTTGTTTAGTAGTCCTCACCATTTTTGTAAAATAATGTATAAATAATTGTGATGAGGATTTATTTGGGTATGTATATTATCTAGAAGACAATAATTGTATTTAAACTCACAGTATATATGTTATCGTATTTTGCACGACAAAATGTATTAATGAAGTTGTAGTTGTTTCTGTACCATGTATTTGGCGACTCAGAATAGGTTGGGTGGATTGGACCTATTTTGGGGGCGTCACATTATTTTTGAATATTATGGAGTAAATTTGATATAATGTTATAGTTGTGGGTAATATTTATAAATTTTGCAAAGTAAGCAAGTTGTTATAAAATATTCGTTTGGTCGGGGAATATTCTTTTTGTCGGGGAATATTAAATTTATCAGCACAATAATTGGTGGACCCCACAACGAAATTATTGTCGGATTGAGAAAACGACAAAAATATTTTATGAAAATAATGGCGGAGGTGTTACCGTTAAAACTGTTGAATTATCCGGTAGTAAAAGTACAGTAATATGCGTGGTTGAATAGTAGCAGACAGTATTGATTATTGATGCTTACGTGAGAAGTCACTCAGCTATACTCAATGATTGCTACAAAGAATTCTTTGATCATATCTTTTATATTATTGATTCAATTATTGTCACAAAGATCATCTCGTATAATATGTTATATTATTAAATCAATAATTGAGGCGACAAGTTATAAATGATTAATAATTGTTGAAAGATTATATATGTGTTGATTTAAAATAAAATGATTTGTGGTAATATTTATTCAATCCTTGATGTATATAAAGAGTCTATTATGAGACGTTTGTGGTAAGTTTGGTTATTTTATGGGGGCCCATATGTCATCATCTAAGAGTCTCTTCGCTCAATAGTAATTACCTTCATCCAATAGTAATTACCTTCGCCAATAGTAATTACCTTCTTCAATAGTAATTACCTTCATCAATAGTAACTACCTTTACCAGACGCCAAACCACTTGCCGTTTTTCATATTACAAAAGCGCCGAACCAATTGTCGTTTCACACATACAAAGCGCCAAACCACTTTTCTTTTCACATCACTAGTCGTCAAGCCACTTGCCTTTTCACATTTCAAGTGCTAAGCTAGAAATCTTCTATAAATAGAGGCCTAGTGCTTCATTATTTTCACTTAATTCATTCAAGCTATAGAGAGAGAAATTATAGAGAGAATAAGAGAGAAAGAAGAAGAGTATTCATTTACACACACCGCAAAGATTCAATCTACTACTAATGTGTGGGTGTTATTCTTTCTTATTCATGAAGAGAATCATTGTTATTCCATTGCTTATTATTCTGTTGGGATAACTTTGTATAAGCGGTTTACCCTATACTTGGTGACATTCTTCTATTATTCATTGGAACATCCATCGTGTGTTTTACAGGACTGGTTAAAATCTTTATTATTCTGTTGGAACATCCCGCCGGTGCAAATTTTGCCCGACCGGTTCCGTTATTATTATTCGTTGAATAACTTTGTCATGCGAAGCACCGCATGTATGGTGATTTCTTTTGTTATTCCATTCTTTATTATACTCGGTTGGTTAAAGTTTTGACTTCTATACTCCATGAAATTAGTAGAATATCCTTGATATTTGCGCTTCATCCAAAGATTCTTTCATGAAAATATTCTTATGATCATTCTTGAATTTTACTCTACAAAGCAAAGATCATGTTGACAATTTGGACATTATTAGTTCCTCGGATAAATAAATTCTTGAACTTGTTTTATTGAATTCTTATATCATTGTCATCATCCTCATGTTTATATTATGTTGAAAGTCATCTACGTGGCTCTGTAAAGTATAAATGGACTTAGTATGATTATGACTAGGATTATTGATTGTAATCATGACCGTAATGTTACAAATGATGTGGTAAAAGTTATCATTGGCCCGTAGTGCATTGATGGACAATTGTTGGCATGATCATGACTATTAATGAATACACGAATGTCCTTGGCTGTAATGCATAGATAATTTATGGTCGTGATACTAAAGAATATCCTCGTCAGAAAGTGCATAGGTGATTCGATGATGTGGATTATTTATTAAAAGTCGAGTCCCAATGATAAAAGTCATGAAAAACCTTTTAAATGATAAAAGATAGTAGATTTTATTCTCTACTTGACTTTTTTAATGGATTGCTTGTTCTGCTGCAATTAAACTTGATGTTGTTATATTTTATCAGTTTAACACTGTTGAAGGCTATAGATAATTTATTATGCATTATCTTAGTCATATTATTTCTTACTGGGCTAGTTGAGCTCACCCTTTCTTTCACTGTTCTCTTCTGAAAATGAGAACATAGCAGGGACTAGTCGGGGAACGGAGTGATGGTCCAGAGGATAACAGTAGTAGTCTTCACTATTCTGTGAAATAGTGTGTTAATAATTGTAGTGAGGACTCCTTTTGAGTTTGTATAATCTCTAGTAGACAATAATTGTATTCAAACTCACAGATTATGTTTTTGTCGTATTGTACCACATGCAGTTGTATTAGTAAGTTGTATTTGAATTTTGTACCATGTATCCGACGACCCAAGATGGGTGATGTATACCTACTTTGGAGGCGTCGGTTGGTATCAAAGTTTAGGATATGATCCCACTAAGATATGAGAATAAGTACTAGGAGGGAGAGACGGGAATTCTTCGCTAGTATGACCTACCTAAGTTTATGTGGTATTTAATTGGCTCATTTAATTTAGGGATAATATGTTACATGTCAATTAACCATTTTTTTGTGGCGAGATTCGAAAATGACATCCAAGAATGTTGAGAATAGCAATGGAGCACAGGCGACCGTTGATTCACCACATATCAATAATCAGGATAATGTGCATCAGGAAGGCGACAATCCTCATACAAACAACAACACTGACCAAATGATGAATGATCAAATGTTCAGGGGCTTTATGCAATTCATGCAACAGCAGGCGAGAGCGGCTCTTGTCCAAAATGCAGGTGGAAACACTGGAAACTCTTGGGCGGTCACCGCTAAATAGTTCAAGGAGTTGGGACCACCGGAGTTTAAGGGAGAGCCAAAACCACTTATGGCGGAAGCATGGATAAAGCAGATCACCAAGATATTTGATGTCTTGGGATGCTCCGAAGAGCAAAAGGTTCCCTTTTCTGCCTTTATGTTGCGCGGAGAGGCAGATTACTGGTGGGAATCGGTAAAACGTACATAACCTGCCGTACTGAAGATGTCTTGGGAGAAGTTCCAAGAGCTGTTCAACGACAAATACTTTCTCAAAAGTATTCGTCACATGAAGGAGGTGGAGTTTGTCAAGTTGGAACAAAATAATATGACCGTGTCGCAATACGAGGCTAAATTTGAGGAGTTATCCCGGTTTGCGTCCCACTTGGTGGATAATGAAGAGAGAATGACACAGATGTTTTTAAGAGGTTTGAAGCCGGAGATACGTCAACATCTTATTTCTCATAAACCGTGTTTATATTCAGATGTTGTAAATAGGGTTCGATTAGTGGGAGCGCAATAACGAAGTCAACTTAACTAAAAAGAAGCAAAGCACGTCCAAATGATAATACCAATGAGAGCAATCATCAAGCGGTGACAACAAGTGTGGAGGGAATCAACGGGCCGAGAAATGGTAACCACTTGGTGGTAATCGGGCCAAAACAATAAGAATGGACATTTCAAGAAGAGGAGATTCAACAATGATGGAGACGCAAAGACCAAAGACTGTCGTTAAGGAAGGAGAACGACCACCTATCATATGTTTTAAATGCGGAGGGAGGGGCACATCACCAAAGCTCGCGCGATGTCGTCTAAAGCATGTTATAATTGTGGAAGAGAAGGTCACTTAGCCCAATTTTTTTGTCGCTCTCATCAAGACAAATTCAACTAGGATGGAGGCACCAAAGGTCATCCCGGAAAAGTCAAACCCAGTAGTGGAGGAGAGCGTTTGTTGTGACCTCCCGTAAAGAAAGGAACCCGAATGAGGTCATCAAGGGTAAGCTTATCATAAACTCTAACGAAATCTATACTTTGTTTGATCATGGTTCTACCCATTCTTTATTTCTCCTACTTGCGCCATCGATTAAATTTGACTCGGAGAAATTAGACTTTGACTTATCTGTGGAAACTCTGTTGGGAGAAACCTTCATTACATCCACCGCTTATAAGTCTTTTTTGGTTCAAATCGGTGACCTCACATTACTGTAGATCTTATTTCATTGAAAATACTTGTATTTGACGTGATTCTAGGATTGATTGGTTAACTACTCATCATGCAAAATTGATTATTTCGTAAGGTTGTTAGCTTTCATATTCCTAATCAACCTATTATGCGAATTCAAGCGACCAAACCATTAAAATCAATCATGGTCATCTCAAGCCATAAAGCTATTCGTTTATTAAAAAACGGATGTCAAGCTTGTTTAGCTCATGTCATGATTTAAAAAAAATACGCCGCTTTTGAACGATATTTCTATTGTTAATAAATTTTCCGACGTATTCTCAAGAACTTCCCGGCTCGCTTCGAAAGCATGAAATTGAATTTTGTATCGACCTTGAACCCGGTACAAAACCCATTTCCAAAGCCCCATATCGAATGGCTCCTATTGAACTTTAAGAGTTAAAGACCCAACTGCAGGAATTGTTAGACATTGGCTTTATTCGTCCTAGTACTTTTCCTTGGGGTGCTCATGTTCTATTCGTGAAGAAGAAAGATGGGAGTATGCGACTTTGTATTGATTATCGAGAGTTAAATCATGTCACCATTAAAAATAAGTATCCATTTCCACGTATTGATGACCTGTTTAACCAGTTGCAAGGAGCCAAATTCTTTTCAAAGATTGATCTTCGTTCCAGATATCACCAATTGAAGATTAGAACCGATGACATTCCAAAGACGGCTTTCAGAACTTGGTACGGGCATTATGAATTCCTAGTCATGTCCTTTGGATTGACTAATGCTCCTGTTGCCTTCATGGATATGATGAACCGAGTATTCAATGAATATTTGGATCACTTTGTGGTCGTCTTTATTAATGACATCTTTATTTATTCCAAAAGCCGTGAAGATCATGAGCAACACTTGAGGCTGACACTCCAAAAGCTTCGTGAATACAAGCTTTATACCAAGTTGAAGAAATGCGAATTTTGGCTTGAGGAAGTAGCATTCCTTGGGCACGTAGTATCAAGTCATGGAATATCTGTTGACCCAGCAAAGATTGAAGCAATTCAAAGATGGGAGCAACCTAAATCAGTGACCGAAGTACGTAGCTTTCTCGGTTTAGCTGGTTATTATCGGAGATTCGTGGAAGGATTTTCCCGAATCGCTACTCCATTGACTCAGCTGACTCGGAAAGATACAAAGTTCGGTTGGAGCGAAGAATGTGAGAAGAGTTTTCAAGAACTCAAGAGGAGACTCATTTTGGCACCTGTTCTGACAATACCATCTGGCTTGGAGGGATTTGTCATCTACAGTGATGCTTCGGGCAAAGGGTTGGGATGTGTTCTCATGCAACATGGAAAAGTCATAGCCTATGCCTCAAGACAACTCAAAGAATATGAGAGGAATTATCCTACTCATGATCCAGAGTTGGCAGCTGTTGTCTTCGCACTAATGATTTGGAGGCATTACTTGTATGGGGAGAAGGTGGAGATCTTTACGGATCATAAAAGCCTCAAATATTTCTTTACTCAAAAGGAACTCAACATGCGACAACGATGTTGGCTTGAATTGTTGAAAGATTATGATCATACAATCCAATACCATCCTGGAAAAGCAAACGTGGTAGCTGACGCATTGAGTAGAAGATCATATGCAAGTACGAGTGCGATATTGTCAACGCAAAGGCCCATTTTGTGTGACTTGCAAAGGATGGAGATAGAGTTAAAGACTCCAGGGACCCATGTGATGATGATGAATATAGGAGTAGAACCGACTTTAATCGATAAAGTTAAAGCTGCTCAAGTTACAGACCCGGAGCTGATGCGTATGAGGAAGAAAGTGCAAGAAGGTGCTATACCGGAAGCAAGAATCGATGAAGAAGGAATACTTCGAGTCAACTCCAGACTTTGTGTTCCTAACGACCCTAATTTAAAGTATAAAATCATGATGGAGGCGCACAACATACCGTTTGCAATCCATCCTGGGAGTACCAAAATGTATCATGATATTCGTCATACATTTTGGTGGAGCAATATGAAGAGAGAGATAGCGTTGTTTATCTCAAGGTGTCTAACTTGTCAACGAGTTAAAGCGGAGCATCAAGTACCAAAAGGTCCATTGCAACCACTTGAAGTTATAGAATGGAAGTGGGAGCACATTACCATGGATTTCGTTACCGGTCTTCCTGAGGTTTCTCAAGGCATAAATGCGATTTGGGTCATTGTTGATAGATTGACCAAGTCTGCTCATTTCTTACCAATACGAGAAATTTATACACTTGAACGTCTTGCTCGTATGTACATAAACAAGATTGTAAGACTGCATGGTATGCCGGTATCCATAGTTTCTAATCGAGACCCAAGATTCACTTCACAATTTTGGGTTAGTTTGCAAAAAGCTATGGGCACAGACTTACGATTTAGCTCGGCATATCATCCTCAGACGGACGGGCAGTCGGAGAGGAATATTCAAACTCTTGAAGATTTATTAAGACTCTGTGTCCTTGACTTCAAGGGAAGTTGGGATAAGTTCTTACCATTGGTGGAGTTTTCCTACAACAACAGTTATCAAGCAAGTATTGGCATGGCTCCATTTGAGGTGTTGTATAGAAGAAAGTGTCGTTCTCCAGTATGCTGGAATGAGGTGGGTGAAGCAGCGTTGTTGGGACCGGAGTTGATACGTATGACTACGAAAAAGATTCAAACGATCCAACAACGATAAAAACCTCACAAGAAGCGATAAAAAGAGTTATCTTGATCTTCATCGAAAGGACGTAGAATTCGATATTGGAGATCATGTGTTGTTACGTGTTGCTCCATGGAAAGGAGTTACGAGATTTGGAAAGAGAGGAAAGCTCAATCCTCGATTCATTGGCCCATTTTTAATCCTCGATCGTGTAGGAATGGTGGCCTATAGACTCACTTTACCGCCAAGTATGTCTTGTGTTCATAATGTTTTTCATATATCTATGTTACGTAAATATGTGAAAGACCCGCACCACATTATTGAGTTAGAATCCGACGAAATAGCGGAAGATTTAACGTATGAAGAGGTTCCTGTTAAAATCTTGGATAAGAAGGAACATGTTCTACGCTCCAAGGTTATACCTCAAGTTAAAGTTTTGTGGAGGAACCACGATGTTGAGGAAATGACCTGGGAGTTAGAATCTGAGATGAAATTAAGGTATCCTTACTTCTTCGACATACCAGGTACGTACCTTAATTTCGAGGGCGAAATTTCATAAGAAGGGGAGGTTGTAAGACCCCAACTTTTATGAATAAAGATGAATTTTCTATAAATTTCATTTTTGAATATTATGGAATAAATTTGATATAATGTTATAGTTGTGGATAATATTTATAAATTTTGCAAAGTACTCAAGTTGTTATATAATATTCGATTGGTCGGAGAATATTCGTTTTAACAGGGAATATTCGTACAACGACATAATCATTGGTGGACCCCACAACGGAATTATTGTCGGATTGAGAAAACGACAAAAATAAATTATGAAAATAACGGCGAAAGTTTTACTGTTAACTGTTGAAACACCCGGTGTTAAAAGTACAGTAATACGCATGGTTGCATAGTAGCACATGGTATTGATTATTGATGCTTACGTAAGAAGTCACTCAGTTTTGTTCAATTATTGCTACAGTAATTGCTACATAGTATCTCACGTTATTTGATTCAATTATTGTCGATATTTTATATATTATTAAATCAATAATTGAGACGACAAAGTTATTAATATTATTATTTGTAATATTAACGATGTCTAGAAGTTCTGTCAAGGAGAGGTTTGGTCACCTAATTGCGCGCCAATAGGAAGAAATCCTTATTGAAAAGCCCCTTCTTTCCTAGGAATGACCTGGTCGATTAATATTGTGAATTATAATAATGATAGTAAATGTTGTTAAAAATATTAAGGTATTTTTATGAAGTATTTATTGGACCCCTCAGTTACCCATTTTTTCAAAATAGTTGATAGAGTATATATATATATATATATATATATATATATATATATATGTGTGTGTGTGTGTGTGCGTGTGTGTGTGTGTGTGTGTGAAAGGGACTTGTGTGGGTAGAATTTGAAAATATGTGTGTGTGTGTGTACCGTGTGTGTAGGAGTGTGTGTAAGTTGAAATAATGGTGGTGGTGAGAAAGTGTTTCGATGATAGTGATAGGTGGGTGAAATGTGGATGGTTTTGTTAAAACCATGTGTTATATATATATATATATATATATATATATATATATATATATATATATATAGTGATAGTGATAGGTGAGTGATTCGTTTGATTTACGATATTACAAGCGTCAAGTGAAAAATTTTCTAAACAAAGACTTCTTCAATTCTCCTATAAATAGGATGCTTATTTAGAATTGAAAATCACACCAGAAGTTCACAGAATTCTTCTATAATCTTGAGCGTATTTCTTTAGAGTTTTAAGAAGCTTTGAGCGTAGTGCAAGTTTTCTTCAAGAATATTCTCGCCCTACCAGTCGGAATACTCTTCTTTTACGGTAAGGGATATTATTTGTTGTACTTGTAAGGGGTATTATTTCTTTCATCTTCATGAAGAGAACTTCTATTATTCCATTCTTTATCATTATGTTGGAATAACATGTCTATTCGAAGTACCGCATACATGGTGAAATTCTTCTGTTATTCCATTCTTTATTATTCTGTTGGAACATCCTGTCTGTGCGTTTACGCATGACCTGGTTCTGTCCTTTATTATTCTGTTGGAACATCCTATTTGTGCGGTTTACGCATAACCTAGTTTCGTTCTTTATTATTCTGTTGGAACACCCTGTTTGTGCGGATTACGCATTACCTGGTTCCATTCTTTATTATTCTGTTGAAATGACCTGTCTATGTGGATTATCACATGCATGGTGAATGATCCGTTGTATTCA
This sequence comes from Panax ginseng, assembly GCA_020205605.1. Lineage (NCBI taxonomy): Eukaryota > Viridiplantae > Streptophyta > Magnoliopsida > Apiales > Araliaceae > Panax > Panax ginseng. The sequence goes on from CM035145.1 coordinate 127,191,852, forward strand.
TTTCTTATTAAATTATGGAAATGATCTGTCTAAGTGGATTACCGCATGGCGGACGAAAATCCATTTGCAGTTTCATATATTCTCTTATACTCAGTTGGTTAAAGCTTTGACTTCTATACTCCATGAAATTAGTGTAATATCCTTGATATTTGCACTTCATCCAGTATCTTTTCATGGACATATTCTTCTGAGCATTCTTGAATTTTACTCCACAAAGCAGTATCATGTTGACAATTTGGACATTATTGGTTCCTGGATAAATTAATTCTTGAACTTGTTTTATTGAATTCTTATATCATTGTCATCATCCTCATGTTTATAATATGTTGAAAGTCATCTGTGGCCTGTAGTGCATAGATGGACTTGGTATGATTATGACCAGGGATTATTCGGTATAATCATGACCGTAATGTTACAAATGATGTGGTAAAAGTCCTCATTAGCCTGTAATGCATTGATGGACAGTTATTGGCATGATCATGACCATTGATGAATACACGAATATCCTTGGCCCGTAGTGCATGGAGAATTTGTGGTCGTGATACTAATGAATATCATTGGCCGTAGTGCAGGGATGATGTGGATTATTTATTAAGATGAGTCTCAACGATAAAAGTAATGAAAAAACTTTTAAATCATAGAAGATAGTAGATTTTATTCTCTACTTGACTCTTCTAATAGATTGTTTGTTCCATTGTAGTTAAACTTGATGTTTGTCATATTTTATCAGTTTAACACTGTTGAAGGCTAACGATAAATTATTCTGCATTATCTTAGTCATAATATTTCTTACTGGGCTAGTTGAGCTCACCATTTCTTTCACTGTTCTCTTTAGGAAATGAGAACGTAGCTGGGTTTGTAACTAGGGTTTGTAATAAAAATAAATTTTAGTTTCTAAAAATTTGAATTTAGGGTTTCCTTAATTAAATTAGTTTTCTATTTACTTTATACAGGAACATTAGGGTATTAATTATTTAATAATTATTGTTAACCTTGCTAATTTAGCAATTAGGGTTTACAATTAGTAATTAGGTTTAATAATTACTAATTAGGGTTACTAAATATAGAAATTAGGGTTTCTAGTTTAGTAATTTAGAGTTTCCATATTTAACAATTATAATTCTAATACTTGTTAATTAATCACATTAACACCATTACCAATAAATCTTGAACTCTAATTTGAGTTTCAAATTAGGGTTTAACAATAACTTAGGGTTTTCTCAATATTAATTAGGATTTCTAAATTTTAATTAGGGTGTACCTAATTAATTATATAATATGCAACATAAATCATATAACACCGTTATATAACAGTATTGACTTTCCCGTTTGAATTTAAAAATAGGGTAAAACAAATTAATGCTAGGGTTTTGACATTATACACCATAATTGACCAACCATTGTCAGTCCACAAACATATAGTACATATTTATAGCACTGAAAAATCAAAATATTATTAATATTATATTATTATTCTCATTCTTTGATAAAAATCCAAAATTAGGGTTTGGATTCCATATCTGATTTATTCTCCAATAATTAACCTTAATAATTAAGGTAAAATAATTAACTTAATAATTTGTACTAAAAATTCATATAATAAAATAATTATTATAATTATTATAAAATCATTTCATATATTATTTAAATAATATATAATTATATTTTCATAGAAAATAATTAATAAAAACATTTCTACTATATTATATTATAAGAATATACTTTATAATAATCAATAATTCTAAAATAAAATTATTTGTAAATATTCATGTAATAAATATATTTTTATTTATCACATAAATACATATACACATTATCTTGTACAAATCCTCATCTTTAAAATAATAATAAAAAATTTATATGCAAAATTTCTGATTTAATTATATAGAAAATATCGGGTTGTTACAATAATCTAATCCAATTTCCTGGCTTCAAGAAGTTCGAAAGATCAGAAAAGAAGTTCAAGGACATACTTGAGCTCATAAGGAAAGCTGGGTTTTCTAAGTGCTTGGAGGCCGACACTCTAGTCTATACAAAGCTAGTGAAGCAACTCTACTCCAATGCATCAATAGATTCTGGGCTTCTGTCCACAAAGGTCAAAGGATCAAGTCTGAAGATAAAGGAATCAGACATCAATCAATGTCTAGGGTTTTCCAACCAAGGTCTGATAAACCTCGACGAAGTTGACACTGAAGAAGGCAAACGGTTAATGTGTTATAAGAGGAACGTAAATCTGAAGGATATGAAGAAGAAGGAGTTTCCTGAAGAATTTTGAATTTCTGGCAGAGATTACAGGAAAATGTATCTTGTGTAAAGATACCGCACATGATATTGTAAGTGATCTACAACTGAGAGTCATGACTGTAATCGTCATGAATCAGCAGATGAACTTTGAAGCCCTACTAATTGATTGGCTGATCAAATGGGTGGAAAAGTCTGAGATTAAAAAGTCTACAGATAGACCCCTTACAAAGGTTTTTCATGGAAGACTCTTGAGCATTGTGCTAAAGAAGAAATTGGGAAGAAAGATCAAGGATGATGAGGGAGAACCACTAAACGTCTATAAAGTCATGTCTCCACAGCTGTTTGTAAATTGGAAGAAAAATCCCAAGGAAAATAGGAGGCTAATAACAACTGGGAGCAGCAGCAAGGTTTCTGCAAAGAAGAGGAAGGCACGAGAGGTGGAAAGCTATTAATCTGATGAATCTCTACCAGTAATAGCCACACCAACAAAGAAAAAGTCCAGGGTGTGAAGAAAATAGAGGCTCCACCAAGAAGTCTCTCCATTGACAACAAGGAAGCAGGAGAAGAAAAGGTCTCAACTATAGAAACCCCAAAGAGAAGAAGTAACATATTACTCCAAGGGACATCCAAAAAGAAAGAAAAGGTGATAAAGAAGTCAGCCCCAGTTCCCCAAGAAAGTCTATCTTCCAAGGATGAGAGCGTAGAGTCAGAAGATGAGAAGGGAACTAAAAGTTCTAAGATTGAACCCTCAAAGAACAAGTCCAGCAATGAAGAAAAAGCTGAGTCTATGAAAGAAATAGCCAACTCCGATGGTGAAGAAGAATATGCAAGCCCTATGGCTAACTCTCAAAGCATCCACTCTGATGATGAAGAAAGGTTGCAAGTTGACACAAATGCATCTCCTACTGCAAATGCCCCAACAAGTTCACATGGTGTTTCCAAAGATGTTGAGACCAAAGAAGAAGGACATGCCCCTAGTGTTGTTGAACATCAAGGAAGCTTGTCTGATGATTCAAAGGCTTCAAAAGCTGAAGAAGAAGAAAAGTCTGACTCTCTTATAGCCGAACCCCCAAGGAGAAGAAAGAGCAACTGACTACTGCCAAATCTGTCCTAAAGAAACAAGGAGAACCCTCTACTGCAATCATTAAAGTGGTTGATAAAAATCAGCAAGAAGGATTCACTAATGAATCTGATGAAAGAAGTCAAAATGATTAAAGCTCAGAAAGTGAAGAAATGGAGAAAGATTCCAGCTCTGCAAATCAGGAATCAGAGGAACCAACAGACTATCATGTTCTCTCTCCAGCAAGAATTAGAAAAAGAATAGTGGTGGAAGTTTTTGATGAACCAACAGAAGTACCAGCAGAAAGATGGGTAAGCTATGGCAATGAACAACTCAAGGTTGTAAGGATGACTGCATATGATGTGTTCAAAAATTAGAACAGCATGGAGTTAGACTGCACCACCATCCTCTACAATCCTGATGATCTTTTGATGAGATGGTTCTTCCCATGGATGCCTTGGTTAAAGGGATATACTGAAAAGGATGGAAGTTGTGAGACCCCAGATTTTATGAATAAATATATAATTTTCTCGAAATATATTTTTGAATATTATGGTGTGGATTTGATATAATGTTATAGTTGTGGATAGTATTTATAAATTTTGCAAAGTAAGCAAGTGGTTATGTAATATTCGATTGCCTGGGAATATTCATTTTAACAGAAATATTGTACGACAAGACAATCATTGGTGGACCCCATTAACGAAAGTATTGTAAGTAGTTAAAAAACGACAAAATTATCTTTCTATAAAAATAACTACGGAGGTGTTACCGTTAAAATTGTTGAACTACCGGTAGTAAAGTAAATGAATGTCTGGCGTGGTTGCATAGTAGCACGGTATTGATTATTGATGTTTACGTGAGAAGTCACTCGCTTATACTCAATTATTACTACGAAGAATTCACGCATCATATCTCTCATATTATTGATTCAATTATTGTTACAGTATCATCTGCATTATATGATATATTATTAAATCAATAATTGAGATGGTAAAGTTATTCATATTATTATTTACAATATTAACAATGTCTAGAAGTTCTGTCAAGGAGAGATTTGGTCACCTAATTACGCGCCAATAAGGAGGAATCCTTATCGGAAAGCCCCTCTTTCCTGGGAACGACCTGGTTGTTAAATATTGGGAATTATAATATTAATGATGAATAAGTTCGTGTTGATTAAAGATGAATTTTATAGTTCCATTATGTTGGAATTATTTGTATAAGTGGAAATCGACATTTGTTTCGATAATAATTGATGTCTGGAGGTTATGTTGTTCAATCGGGTATTTGGGGCACTTTTTGTATCAGAGTACTATTCATGAGTTACTATTCATGAGTTACTATTTACGAGTTACTATTCATGAGTTACTATTCACAAGTTACTATTCATGAGTTACTATTCACGAGTTGCTATTCATGAGTTACTATTCACGAGTTACTATTCACGGGGTACTATTCACCCGTAAGAAATATTTCTTTTCGGTCCAAATTATTTTTGGGTACAATATTATTCCATGAGGAGATGTGCTAATTTTTCAGACCGTTGGTTGAAGATATAATAGTTAATCAATATGGACTGCTGGTGGAAAGTTATAATAGTAAATCAATATGGATCGCTGGTTTAAAGTTTTAATAGTAAATCAGTACGGACCGTTGCTTTAAGTTTTAATAGTAAATCAATATGGACCGTTCGTTTAAAAGTAAATCAATCTGGATCGTTCATGAATTAGTTACTATTCAGTCCATTCTCCTATAAATAGAAGCTCATTCCTTCATTATTTCTTACGAATTCACTGAAACTCTAGAGAGAGAAATTATAGAGAGAAAGAAGAAAAGTATTCTGTTACTTCACTACTCCAATATCCAGTTTCTTCAAAGGTAAGGGATATTATTTGTTGTACTCGTAGGGGATATTATTTGTTGTACTCGTAAGGGGTATTCTTTCTTTCTTATTCATGAAGAGAACTTCTGCTATTCCATTCTTTATTATTCTGTTGAAATAACCTATATACGCGGGCTACCCTATACTTGGTGAAATTCTTCTGTTATTCCATTCTTATTATTCTGTTGGAATAACCTGTCTATGCGAAGTACCGCATGCATGGTGATTTCTGTTATTATTCCGTTCTTTATCATTCTGTTAGAATATCATGTCTGTGCTTTACGCATGACCTGGTTTCGTTCTTTATTATTGTGTCGTAATATACCGTCATGCGTGCGCTACACGGACTGGTTCCATTATTTATTATTCTCGAGAATAAAATGTCTGTATGCTTACGTGGGACCTAGTTCCATTATTTATTATTCGCCGGAATATCCTCAGATCAAGCGTATACTGCTACCGATTCCATTGTTTATTATTCTGTTGGGAATAACTCGCTCGGCAAGTCTATCATATCGCACGTATGGTGAATCCTTACGTTATTCCATTCTTTATTATTCGTTGAATAACTTTGTCTATGTGGATTACCACATGCATGGTGAATGATCTTGTGTATTCATTCCTTATTAAATTGTGGAAATGATCTGTATACGTGGATTACCGCATGGCGGGTGAAAATCCATTTGCAGTTTCATATATTATATTATACTCAGTTGGTTAAAGCTTTGGCTTCTATAGTCCATGAAATTAGTTTAATATCCTTGATATTTGCGCTTCATCCAGTATCTTTTGATGGAAATATTCTTCTGAGCATTCTTGAATTTTACTGCATAAAACAGTATCATGTTGACAATTTGGACGTTATTGAGTTCAGGATAAATTAACTTATAAATCTTTAAAATTTATTCTTGAACTTGTTTTATTGAATTGTCATTATCCTCATGCTTATATTATGTTGAAAGTTATCTTTCGCTTACGTGCGTAGATGGACTTGGTATGATTATGACCGAGGATTATTCGATATAATCATGCTTAAGTAATGTGACGTAATGATGTGATAAAAGTCCTCATTGGCCCGTAGTTCATTGGTGGATGAGTTGTTGGTATGATTATGATCGAGGATTATTCGGTATAGTCACGACCATTGATGATTACATGAATATCCTTGGGCGTGGAGCGAGGATGATTCGATTTTATTTATTGTTTGAGTCTCAAATGATAAAAGTGATGAAAAAAACTTTTTAAATCATAGAAGATAGTAGATTTTATTCTCTACTTGACTCTTCTAATGGATTTCTTTGTTCACCGCAGATTAAACTTGATGTTTATTATATTTTATCGCTTTAACACCGTTGAAGGCTAATGATAATTTATTCTTCATTATCTTAGTCATAATATTTCTTCATCGGGCTAGTTGAGCTCACCCTTTCTTTCACCGTTTTCTTCGTGAAATGAGAACGTAGTCGGGACTAGTGGGGAACAAGAGTGATGATCCTAGATGGTGCATTAGTAGTCCTCACTATTCTGTGAAATAGTGTGATAATAAATGTAATGAGGACTCCATTGAGTGTGAATATTATCTAGATGACAATATTTGTATTAAAACTCACAGCCTATGTTTTGTCGTATTTTACACGACTGTTGTATAATTAAGTTGTATTTGTATTCAGTACCTTGTATCTGGCGACCCAAGATGGGTGATGTATACCTGTTTTGGGGGCGTCACAGTTGGTATCAAAGCTTAGGGATATGATCCTTGGCTGAGATGTGAGACAAGAACTAGGAGGGGAAAGACGGGGAATTCCTTCGCTAGTATGACCTACCTAAGTTTATTTGGTATTTAACTGGTCGGTCAGAGTGTATGGATAATATGTGACATGTTAATTAACCCTTGTTTTGTGGAAGTATTTAAAAATGGCATCTGAAAATGTTGGGATAAGCAATGAAGCATATGAGACCGTTGAGTCACCAACGATCAATATCCAGGATAATGTGCAACAGGAAGACAATAATCCTCAGGTAAACAATAACACCGATGAAATGATGAACGATGGGATGTTTAGAGGCTTTATGTAATTCATGCAACATCAGGCGAGAGAGACTCCTGTTCATAATGTAGGTGGAAACAATGGTAACCCACAGTCGGTCACCGCTAAGCAGTTCAAGGAGCTGGGACCACCGGAGTTTTTGGGAAAGCCAGAACCACTTAAGGCGGAAACGTGGTTAAAGTAGATCACCAAGATATTTGATGTCTTAGGATGCTCCGAGGAGCAAAAGGTTCCCTTTGCCACCTTTATGTTGCGTGAAGAAGCAGATTATTGGTCGGAATCTGTAAAACGTACCCAGCCTGACACACTCAAGATGTCTTGGGAGAAGTTCTAAGAGCTGTTCAATGACAAATACTTTCCCGAAAGTATTCGTCACATGAAGGAGGTAGAGTTTATCATGTTGGAACAAAACAATATGACCGTGTCGCAGTACGAGGCTAAGTTTGCCGAGTTATCCTGATTTGCATCCCATTTGGTCGATAATGAGGAACGAATGATGCGAATGTTTCTAAGAGGTTTGAAACCCGATATACGTCAATACCTCATTTCTCATAAACTTTGTTTATATTCAGATGTTGTGAATAGGGCTCAGTTATTGGAGCGCGATAATGATTCAGCACAACCAAAAGGTAACGACCAACAACAGGATAATAATAATACCGGTGGCAACGGCCATCGGAAGAATGATAACCATCGTGGGGGAAATTATCACGCCAAGAATGGTAACCACTTCGGTGGTAATCATGGCCAAGATAATAGAAGTGAAAATTTCAAGAAGAGAAGGTTCAATAATGATGGAAAGATAACAACACCAGCACCTGTTAAGGAAGAAGAACGACCGCCGATAGTATGCTTCAAATGCGGAGGGGAGGGACATATCAGTCCAAACTGCGTGATGCAGTCCAAAACATGTTACAATTGTGGAAAAGAAGGTCACCTAACCCGATTTTGTCGTGCACCAAAGTTAAGTCCAGCTAGGATAGTGATGCCAAAGGGTGTCCCAGACAAGCCAAAGCCGGTAGTTTAAGAGAGAGCGTTTTTTTTTACGAGGAACCTGAATAAAATTATCATGGGTAAGTTAATCATAAACTCTTGCGAAGTCTATACCGTGTTAGATACCGGTTCTACGCACTCTTTTATTTTACCTAGTTGTGTTCAATGTTTGAATTTAACTTCGGAGAAGTTAGATTTTGATTTATCTATTGAAACTCAGTTGGGAGAAACCTTCGTTACATCTACTATTTATAAATCTTGTTTAATTCAAATTGACACTTTCACGTTACCTGTCGATCTTATCTCTTTGAAAATACTTGCCTTTGATGCAATTTTAGGAATCGATTGGTTAACTACTCATCATGCTTTTCGTAAGGTTGTTAGCTTTCCTATTCCTAACCAACCTGTTATGCGAATCCAAGCAACCAAACCACTAAAGTCAATCATTGTCATATCAAGCCATATGTAAAGAGCCCCGGTCCTTTCGTTGTTGACTTCCTTGTGTGGAATACACCGAAGCCGAACTTTCCGTAGGGGACGTTGTGAATAACGGTGGCAAGTTGATAGGTATCAATGTGACGCGATATCCAAGTCTTGGATGAGAGTCACAGTTTTGAATGATATTTCTATTGTTAATAAATTTCCTGATGTATTCTTGAAGACTTCTTAGCCTACCCCTAGAGCGTGAAATCAAATTTGTATTGACCCCAGTACAAAACCCATTTCTAAAACCCTCAAATATTTTCTTCACCTAAAATGAACGTAACATGTGCCAAAAATGTTGGCTTGAGCTGTTGAAGATTACGATCGTACCATTCAATATCATCGTGGAAAAGCGAACGTGGTAGCTGACGCGTTGAGTAGAAGATCATATGCGGTTACAAATGCGAATATACGAACCCCCGTGAAGATAACGAATATACGAGTATAATCGACTTTAATGGATAAAGTTAAAGCCGCTCAAGCTACACACCTAGAGCTGATGAATATGAAGAATTAAGAAGGTTCAAGAGGGTGTTATTCTAGAAGCAAGAATCGACGAAGAGAGGAAATCTCAACTCTCGATTTAATTGGCCCATTTGAAATCCTCGATGAAGTAGGAACTGTGGCTTATAGACTCTTTTTACCGCCAAGTATATCGCGTGTTCATAACATTTTTAACGTATCGACGTTACGTAAATATGGGGATGACCCGAATCACATTATTAATTTAGAACCGGACGAGATAGCGGATGATTTAACATATGAGGAGATACGTGTTAAAATCTTGGATAAGAAGGATTATATTCGACACTCAAAGGTTATACCTCAAGAGTTAGAATCTGAAATGAAGTCAAGATACCTTCACCTCTTCAGCATACCAGGTACGTACGTAAATTTCGAGGGCGAAATTTTGTAAGGAGGGCATATTGTGAGACCCCAGATTTTATGAATAAATATATAATTTTCTCGAAATATATTTTTGAATATTATGGTGTGGATTTGATATAATGTTATAGTTGTGGATAGTATTTATAAATTTTGCAAAGTAAGCAAGTGCTTATATAATATTCGATTGGTCGGGGAATATTCGTTTTAACAGAGAATATTGTACGACGGCACAATCATTGGTGGACCCGATAACAGAAGTATTGTCGTAGTTAGAAAACGACAAAATTATATTTCTATAAAAATAACGGCGGAGGTGTTACCGTTAAAACTGTTGAACTACCCAGTAGTAAAAGTACAGTAATACGCGTGGTTGCATAGTAGCACACGGTATTGATTATTGATGTTTAAGTGAGAATTCACTCAGTTATACTCAATTATTGCTACAATAATTGCTGCATCATATCTCTCATATTATTGATTCAATTATTGTTACAGTATCATCTGCATTATATGATATATTATTAAATCAATAATTGAGACAACAAAGTTATTCATATTATTATTTGTAATATTAACAATGTCTAGAAGTTCTGTCAAGGAGAGGTTTGGTCACCTAATTGCGCGCTAATAAGGAGGAATCCTTATCGGAAAGCCCCTCTTTCCTGGGAACGACCTGGTTGTTAAATATTATGAATTATAATATTAATGATGAATAAGTTCGTGTTGATTAAAGATGAATTTTATAGTTTCATTGTGTTGGAATTATTTGTATTAGTGGAAATCGACATTTGTTTCGATAATAATTGAAGTCTGGAGGTTATATTGTTCAATCGGGTATTCGGGGCACTTTTCGTGTCGAAGTACTATTCACGAGTTACTATTAACGAGTTACTATTCATGAGTTACTATTTATGAGTTACTATTCACAAGTTACTATTCAGGAGTTACTATTCACGAGTTACTATTCATGAGTTACTATTTACGAGTTACTATTCACGAGTTACTATTCATGTGGTACTATTCACCCTTAAGATATATTTTTTTTCGGTCCAAATCATTTTTGGGTACAATATTATTCCATAAGGAGATGTGCTAATTTTTCGTAATCGTTGGTTGAAGATATAATAGTAAATCAATATGGACCACCGGTGAAAGTTATAATAGTAAATCAATATGGATCGCTGGTTTAAAGTTTTAATAGTAAATCAGTATGGACCGTTGCTTTAAGTTTTAGTAGTAAATCAATATGGACCGTTCATTTAAAAGTAAATCAATCTGGACCGTTCATGAATTAGTTACTATTCAGGTCCATTCTCCTATAAATAGAAGCTCATTCCTTCATTATTTCTTACTTAATTCCTTGAAACTCTACAGAGAGAGAAACTATAGAGAGAAAGAAGAAAAGTATTATGCTACTTCACTACTCCAATATCTAGTTTCTTCTAAGGTAAGGGATATTATTTGTTGTACTTTCGTAAGGATATTATTTGTTGTACTTTCGTAGGGATATTATTTGTTGTACTCGTAAGGGTATTCTTTCTTTCTTATTCATGAAGAGAACTTCATTATTCCATTCTTTATTATTATCGTTGAATAACTTTGATATCTGTGCCAGCTACCCTATACTTGGTGAAATTCTTCCGTTATTCCATTCTTATTATTACATTGAATAACTTGCCATCTGGCACCGCATGCATGGTGATTTGTTATTATTCCGTTTCTTTATCATTCTATTGGAACATCCATGCGCGCTTTACGCATGACCTGGTTCCGATTCTTTATTATTCATCGTAATATACCGTCATGCGCTTACGCCGGACTGGTTTCATTATTTATTATTACGCCTTTAATATCCCGTCATGCGCGCTTACTTGGGACCTAGTTCCATTATTTATTAGTCCGTTTAATATCCTCAGATGTAATGCGTTTATGCTGATACCGATTCCATTATTTATTATTCTGTTGGGAATAATAACTCGTGCGGCTGCGATCTATCGCACGATGGTGAATCCTTCGTTATTCCATTCTTTATTATTCATTGGAATAACTCGACTATGTGGATTACCACATGCATGGTGAATGATCTTGCGTATTCATTCCTTATTAAATTGTGGAAATGATCTGTATACGTGGATTACCGCATGGCGGGTGAAAATCCATTTGCAGTTTCATATATTATATTATACTCAGTTGGTTAAAGCTTTGGTTTCTATACTCCAAGAAATTAGTGGAATATCCTTGATATTTGCGCTTCATCCAGTATCTTTTGATGGAAATATTCTTTCGAGCATTCTTGAATTTTATCGCATAAAGCAAAGATCATGTTGATAATTTGGACGTTATTGAGTTCGTGGATAAATTAACTTATAAATCTTTAAAATTTATTCTTGAACTTGTTTTATTGAATTGTCATTATCCTCATGCTTATATTATGTTGAAAGTCATCTTTGGCTTACGTACATGCGAGATGGACTTGGTATGATTATGACCAAGGATTATTCTAAGATAATCATGGACCGTAATGTGACGTAATGATGTGGTAAAAGTCCTCATTAGCCCGTAGTTCATTGGTGGATGGTTGTTGGTATGATTATGACCAATGATTATTTGGTATAGTCATGACCATTGATGATTACATGAATATCTTTGGTCGGAGCAGGATGATTCGATTTTATTTATTGTTTGAGTCTCAAATGATAAAAGTGATGAAAACTTTTTAAATCATAGAAGATAGTAGATTTTATTCTCTACTTTACTCTTCTAATGGATTGCTTGTTCCGCTGCAGTTAAACTTGATGTTTATTATATTTTATCAGTTTAACACCGTTGAGGGCTAATGATAATTTATTCTTCATTATCTTAGTCATAATATTTCTTACCGGGCTAGTTGAGCTCACCCTTTCTTTCAATCGCGTTCTCTTGAGGAAATGAGAACGAATGGGACTAGTCGGGAACAGAGTGATGATCCTAGATGGTGCATTAGTAGTCCTCACTATTCTGTAAAATAGTGTGATAATAAATGTAATGAGGACTCCATTGAGTGTGGATATTGTCTAGATGACAATATTTGTATAAAAACTCACAGCCTATGTTTTGTCGTATTTTACACGACTGTTGTATAATTAAGTTGTATTTGTATTCAAAGACTAGATATCAAGCACCCAAGATGGGTGATGTATACCTACATTTTGGGGCGCCATGGTTACTTCACCGGTGTTACTCACGCTTTAGAATCTAGAGCTGGTGTCATAGAACTTCCCAAGGGTAAAGAAGTTTGAAACCAAGATGATCAAAGACCAGCCTCACTACAAAGTCTACCAACATGCTGGTAACCATTACATTCCATATGATAGTAGAGTGGGTTCTGATGGTAGAAGGATCATGACCAAGGAGATGATCGTAGAGTCTCTTCACTCATCATTGAAAATGATCAATTTCAATTTGAGAAGCTTCCCTCTGCCCAAGCACAGTTATTTGACATTCCTTCATCCTCCAACAGTGATTGGCACTCAACGATTTATCAGATTCTCACTGCTTTTGAAAATCTGTCCAAGAATGAAAATCGTGGAGCCCAATCTGGTGTTCAACAAGAACCTGCCCAACCATATTACCAAACTCCTACGGAGCAGGAGTTACTGAAGAATTCTTATGAGTTGGTTGAGAAAATATCCATCATCACCGAAGAGGCAAAGATGTTCATAGAAGCAGGAGATAATGCGGTTCAAGACAGACTCCAAGACACTATGTCTGATATATCTCTCAAAATCAAAGAGAGAGATCAAATCTATCTGAAGGCTATAAATGAACAAAAGGCAGAAGCTCTACGAGCACAACAGGCTAATGAAGAGCAAATCCAAGCCCTCTCTGACAAGATTGACAAACTAAATCAGTCTTTCTCTCTACAACTTGAGCTAAGCCAACAAGAACTCAAGATTGAGGTTGGTAACTCATCTTACCTGATGGAGCAACTAATTTCTAACATGGAGCAGCTTTCTCAAGTGATTAATGACAAAAAGAGAGAGAAAAAGAGACATAGAAAGAAGCACTCAAAGAGGAACAAAAAGGCTAAGAAGAAGGCAAAGAATAAGATAGCAGCAGCAGAGTCATCATCTGAGGGGTAGGCAAAGGATGATGATCATATGAATGCAGAGTCTGAGGGGGAGCAGAGAAAAGAAATGAAGTCACCATCCTAGGGGGAGCAGGAGCAAAAAGATCAAGCAGATAAGTAACTAATCAACAGACATCCTGGAAACTCACATGGAGCCAAAAAGGTACATCTCTAACTAGTTAGGTATGTTCTGGATCCAGGATGTAAAGTGTCATAGTTTATGTAATTCCATATTATTATCAATGACATTCATTGTTATCTGTTTTAGAAATACAGTTGCTCACTGTATATAAGATTCATTCATATCATGTATATGCACTAATTATTTTTGTCATAATCAAATAGGGGGGAGATCGTTAGGAATAAGCATGTGAATGATATTCCTATTTATGTATGATTTGATTATGATATAAATGAATGAATATGCAAGTATGCTTGCATTAAGAAAGGTTGTAAAGTCCTTTGATAATAATAGGAACATATGTACAAGGACTTAGAATGAATTGATCAAATATGTTAGGTTGATCCTACATAAGCAAAATAACTTTGTAAAGTCCTTAAAAAGAAATGATGTACAAGGACTGTAAATATAGAAAGATCAAGCTTGTTAGGTTGATCTTATAATGTAATAGATAGGCTTGTCTAATCGTCGAGCACTGCACCAGAAATTGTAGTCTGCCAGGAGAGTCAAGGAAAACTCGAGAGCTATCAAGTCAAAATTGTAGTCTGCAAGATAGTAGATCTCGGAGTTCGTAAACTGCCAGGAGAGACGAGGAAGGATCATAGTGTGTCGAGAAGAACTTCCTCAGAGCCGTAGTCTGCTGAGAAAGTCATGTTCAGAATCATAGAGAGAGCCTGTCTATGAGCCGACCGAGATCTGCCAAAGCCAAGATAAGAATCGTAGGCTACACCCGGAGTCGTAGAGTCTACTGACCATATTAGAGGCAAAGATCGTAGTCGAGAAAGATCAGATGAAGACAACAAGCATAAAGGCAGAAATCGTAGAGTGTCAAGATCTGATCTCGGAGTCGTAGTGTCTGCACAACCCAAGCTGAATCGTAGAATACAGAACTAATGTAACGATCGAGAAATTTGTAATTTAATTTAAATATTTATGGAATTAAATAAATATTTAAAATAATTTATTTATTGAGAAAAATAAATATTTGATGAATTGTCATGAATTAATTTAGTAGCTAAATTGATTAATGTTAATTGAATCGAGTAATGATAATTTTATTTGTTGGATTTAATTTAAGGAAAATAATTAAATTAAATCAATTGCTTAATATTTAAGAAATTAGTTAAATTAAATGAATTGTTTAATTTAAAGGAAATAAATAAATTAAATACAGTGATGTGTCTAATTTATTAATTAAATTAGATATATAATTATTTATTAATTATAAGGTATAATGATAATAAGAATTTTATTATTATTATGAGTTATTTAAATTAGCTAAACTAAGTTATTTAAATTAATCAGCTAAAAGTGTGACATAAAACTATATAATATAAATGTTATTAAAATAATTTAGTTGGGAGAGTTTTTGGTTAGCCATACAAGGCCTTGTGGCCTTTGGCATTATTCAACTGACGCTGCCTTTTTGTGTCTTTACCTGACGTTAGTGGGAGTCAGCTTATATTTTCCTACGCGTTATTTTCTAAGGCTAAGTTGTGAGAAGGAGAAATAACAGAGGGTGAAAGAAGTCAGTGGTTTTGAAGAGAGAATTCTCTGAGATTTCAAGAGGAAGGAGAGGATTGCTAAACCTTGTTGTCATCTTTTGCTAGTCAATAATCAAAGATTAAGGTATACCTAATTCTAATTCTCAAACTTGTGATTTTCTATTCTCTGTAAATTGATTATTGGGTTTGTGGCTCATACGTTGTGTATATTGTGTGGATTAAGTTGTAGAATTTGTTGTCATCTTGTATGCATGTTGTATCCGTTATCAAATTGTGAGAAATTAGTTTTAGAAAGGAATTAAAAATCACAGTGTTCATATTTATATAGTATGGCTTTAGAAAGTACAAAATTTGATGCTTTATGTGTGGTAAACTGTGGTTTGTTATTGGTTTATGATAGTCTATTAAGAAACGCATAGGGTAATTTGAACGAAGTAATTCGGACAAGAATCGAAGTCACAGTGGTGATTTCTGTGGAAGAAGTTCAAAAATGGAGTTTTATATGAAAATATGGAATTTTGAGAAATTAAACTAGTTTTAGTTGATGATAAATTGTGTTAATTGATTGTAAATGTTAGCAATCATGTTTGTAATAATCTGTACCAATTGTAGATGTTAATTTCATTGTTTGGTGGGTGAAATTCCTGTTAGTTGGGCTTAAACGGCTCATTGTTCACCGCCGAAGTTCATGTCTGTCTGTCACATCAGTAGCAATTGCTACCTGTGTGCTATACAAAAAGCAATGGCAGCAATGCTGCGGGTTCAAGTCTATGTGTGGCACACAAATTGTGTCACACACCTCGAATCGAGAGAGTGAGGTCTGCTTATTTGCAGGTCAGGCTTGTCGGGCTTGTGTTAGTTTAGTGAGTATGTTAATGATGTTAAAACATGTTATACACTATAATAACAGATGTTAATGTGTTGAAATGCAAAGTACAAAGATTTGAAATAATTATTTAAATAAGTTATAAAATGAAACCAAATGAGATTTTTCGAAAGATAGAGTTGAACAACTAAGTTATGTTGATCAATGTGTAATTTCAGAAGCGTCAAGTATGTTAACCTAAATGGTTAGGGTTATGACCTAAATGATGGTTTAAACCCTAAAGCTAATATTCATACAATTAATTGTTGTTGCGATTTCGATGATATATGTAGGGTAATTGAAAATTATTTCATTTGTGTAGCTTACAAACAAGGCAAGTCTTCTAACTCCATACTTTCATTGAGTTAGTTTGTTATGGTTATGCAAGTTCTCTAACTCTACTTTCATAAATGTGCAAGTTTTTAAATCTTATATTTGTCATTGAGCAAGACTATTGATTCTATTCTGATAAATGATTGAATAAGCTCACGTAACCTAATTCGTTACATCGAATGAGTTTCACATTCTCATTTCTTGTTATTAGTATTTAAAACATATATTGTTCTAACACATTGATTCAAAGGAGATTGTTTTAATTCCTTGAATATAATACTTTGCATATATATCATGCTTATTCAGTTATATATTGTCAATATTCGATCTTTGACTTTGATAGCCTTGTTCAGTTATACATTCTTGTATCAAATCTTTATTTATGGAAATTGAATAAGTGTTCTAAAATTCTAGAAACACTGATAAGCTAGTTCCAAACTAAACTTTCTTTAGTGCGGAAAATCTAAATTCAAACTGAGACGAACAACCCTAACATAGGGGATTTTGTACGTGTAACGTTTAGATGTTTGTGCACAATACATGGTACAAAGGGCTGATCCCCCTGAGTACGTTAAGAAGAGTCTGTATAGTCTAACGACTGTTGATATTAAGATAATAATACCTAAATACCGTGGATATAGTTCGTGGTCTTAAGACCCTCAGATAATTAAAGTTCGAACTTGTTTTCTATTTTGATTCGTAGAACAAGTTCTTTATCATTCAGTATTCTTTGTTCACTCTCATGTTGTTATTATACTCTCTTTATGTCAGTGAGCAATTGTTTGCTCACTCTTGCAATTAAACAATGCAGCTAAAGTTGAAAGAGGTGATGATCCATCTACTAGCAAGGGAAAGGGCAAGATGTCTAAGTGATGAAGAATTGTTTAAAGTTTATTTAAATAATTGAAGTCTTAAGTCTTGTTTTATTTTATAATGTATTCCGCAAACTGATGTAATAATTTTAAGTTTAGATTACCTGGGATTTGTTTTGAGATTATGATGTAACCCTTTAATGGGAGATATTATTGTTTAAGTTATTTAAATTATGTCTTTATCCTTTGATTATGGGTAGTTAGATACAATAGATTTGATAAGTGAGCACCAAATTCGGTGGAAATGAAGTACCCGGATTTGGGAGTGTCACAGGTTGGTATTAAAGCTTTAGGTTATGAACCTTAGGTGGGGAAAACCTTAGGAAGTAGCCTTTAAGAAGTCAGAAAACATAGAGGTGATTAACTCTTATCGGGTTTTAAGTAATGGATTAAGGCATCCATTGAAACTAAAAAATAAAAGACATTATGTGCTATGTGTTAATAACTTATGTGCTTGCGAGTATCGATAATGTTAAGTAAAACTTAAAATATTTTTTTGACAGGATGTCTAACGAAGGAGGGTCCACTCCAGCTAGAGAGGCGATACCTCAGGTACCTAGAGATGATGAACCCCGGGATATTCACGTAGTGCGGGAACAGTTGATCCAAGAGAATGAGCTTGTGACTGATCCCGAGGAGGATAGTTCTGAGGAGGATGATGATGAGGAGGATCCTGAGGAGTTTCTACCAAACTCTGTATCGGTTGAGATGTATGATGCTCTGTATGACCATAACATAGAGTTACAGGATAATATTGAGGAGCTGAAGGAGATGGTAGAGATGCATCACGTTGCATTGGAACAAAAGGAGGTAGAGATTCAGGAACTTGACTCAAAACTTGGAAACACGGGATGGGAGCTAGTTCATACCAAGGGTCAGCATGAAGACCTGTTGGCAGTGAACGAGAAGATGTAGACTGACATGGAGAAGATGAAGACTGACATGGAGAAAATGAAAGATGACTTCAAAGAAGAATCAACTAAGCGTACAAGAGCAGAGGATGCTTGTATGAAGGCGACTCAACGTGTAGATCGTGCTGAGGCTAAGGTCCAAGTGATGAAAGCCAAGATGAAGGAGATGGATTATGCTTTTAATTCAGCGATTGATAGGGCCCAGGATCGAGTCCATTATTACCCACCTCAGTTTGAAGACTCACCGTGGTTTGTGATGGATCGTAGGACTGCGTATCGTATCATGGAGGAAGAGTGTCGAGAGGCCATACGACGTCTTAATATGAATAAATAGAAAATAAGAGTGATAATAATATGTGGTTAATTATGCGAGTAAATAGATTGTGAATCCCTTATTTTGAGATTAATAAAGGGATAGTATGAGTATGTAATCCTCTGGCCGGTTTAGTTCGGGGAAAGTGGATGTTTATAGCAGATATGCTATCTTTTAGTATGTTTAAAACATTATGAATGAATAAAATATTAGAGTTTATTTGAGATGTCATGTGTTAAAGCTTCAATTTTGGAATGTTTAAGTTAAACCTTGAATACCCAAGAATTTGAGTAATGAACTAATAAGAGTATATTTTAATAGAAAATGCCTCCTAAAAGAAGACAACCACGTCAGCAAGTACCTCCTGAGGGGTCTACTAACAATAACAATGAGACCAACGTGAATCCAGTTCAGCAGTTGGTAGCTTTGTTGATGGGAGCACTTGCAAATCAACCGCAAGCTCAAGTTACGACTTTTAAGGAATTCAAAGCGGTTGGACCGCCAGAGTTTCAAGGGTCTATGAATCCGGTGGAAGCCCAAACCTAGATCATGGAAATGGAGAAGGTGTTTGATGTTGCTAGAGTTAGCGAAGATCAGAAGACTGCGTTCGCGACGTTTATGCTTAAGTCCGAAGCTAGCTACTAGTGGCAAGCAAATAAAGTTCGTGGAGGACAAGGAGTGATAGCGTAGGACAGATTTAAGGAGATGTTCTTTGAAATGTACTTTCCAGCGAGTTCTCAGAATCAATTGGAAGTGCAATTTCTTGAGCTTAAGCAAAGAACTATGACGGTGCCAGAATATGTTGCAAAGTTTAACGAGTTGGCAAGGTTTTCCACTTATCAAGTCAATACGGATGAGGGTAAGGCGAGAAGGTTCGAACAAGGATTGAAACCCTGGTTGTATAGCAAGGTTTCAATGTTCCAGTTAAATACATTTGTGGCTGTACTAGAAAAGGCAATTATCACGGAAGGTGGAAGCGATTCCTTGACCAAGTATAACCAAGATTAGAAGAAGAGGAAGAA
Organism: Panax ginseng; assembly: GCA_020205605.1. Taxonomy (NCBI): domain Eukaryota; kingdom Viridiplantae; phylum Streptophyta; class Magnoliopsida; order Apiales; family Araliaceae; genus Panax; species Panax ginseng. Next base: position 127,211,563 of record CM035145.1, read on the forward strand.
TGATAACGAGAATAAGGCTGGTGGAAGTAATGTTGGAAGTAACCATCAGAAGAGGAAATGGAACAAAAATTTGACTATGGGAGGACAGCAAGGAAGTCAGCAGAAGAAAAAGTTTGAAGCTTGTGTTACGTGTGGAAAGAATCATACTGGGGTATGTTTAAAGGGAAAGCGAGTGTGTTTCAACTATGGTTAGGAGGGTCACATTGCACTGAACTGTTTTAGTCCGAAGAAAGGAGCCTATTTTACCTACGGTTCAAAGGATCACATGGCTCGTGATTGTCCCAAAAAGTCAGCGGGGAGTGCAAGTGGAGGAAAAGGAAACAACAATGGTGGTGGTGCATTGACTATCACTGGACCAGCTCAGTCAAGCCGACCTACTGCAAGAACTTTCAATATGACAGTGCAGGAAGTTGTTCAGTCTAAGGATGTGGTGTCAGGTATTTTTCCAATTAATGGTATTAATGCTTATGTATTATTTGATTCGGGTGCTACTTGTTCATTTATATCCGATGAATTTGCTCAGAACTTAGAATTGCCCCATGAAGAATTAGAATTTCCCTTAAGTATAGAGATTGCGAATAAGGAAGTGATTCATGTTAGATTTGTATATAAGAATTGTAAAGTGGTTATAAAGGGTCAAGAGATGAGGGTAGACTTGATACCAATTAGACTGGGGGAGTTTGATGTTATACTGGGAATGGATTGGTTATTCAATCACGGAGCAGTGATTGATTTCCAAAGAAAATGTGTTAACCTTATGACTCCGTCAAAGGTTGTGTTCTATGGCAGCAAATCACCTCGACAAGCAAGTTGTTTGACGATGATGCAAGCCAAGAAGTTGTTAATACAAGGATGTGTACGATACTTAGCCTACATAATTGATACATAATAGAAAAGTGCGAAGTTAGAAGAGATACCGATCATAAGAGATTTTGCAGACGTATTTTCAGACGATTTGTCGGGTCTTCCGCCAAATCGACAAATTGAGTTCGTGATTGATTTAGTACCAGGAACAGGTCCGATATCTAAGGCACCATATAGAATGGCCCCGGTAGAGATGAAATAGTTAATGGTGCAACTGCAAGAATTGCTCGACAAGAAGTATATTCAGCCGAGCGTATCGCCATAGGGAGCGCCAGTGTTATTTGTGAAGAAGAAGGATGGATCGATGTGGCTCTGCATTGACTATCGAGAATTGAATAAGGTTACGATTAAAAATAAGTATCTGTTACCAAGAATCGACGACCTGTTTGATCAACTGAAGGGTGCAAGATATTTTTCAAAGATAGACTTAAGGAGTGGTTATCATTAGTTGAAGGTGAGGCCAGAAGACGTACCAAAGATGGCATTCAGAACTCGGTATGGTCATTACGAGTTTCTGGTTATGTCATTTGGTTTAACCAATGCACCTACAGCGTTCATGGATTTGATGAACAGGGCGTTTAAACCATTCTTAGATAAATTTGTGGTAGTGTTTATTGACGATATCTTGGTGTATTCTAAGACCGATGAAGAACATGTTGAACACTTAAAAGTGACATTGGAGACATTGAGAAAGAAGAAGTTGTACGCAAAATTTTCAAAATGTGAGTTTTGGATGGAATATGTACAGCTTCTCGGGCATGTTATTGATAAAGACAGAATTTCGGTGGATCCATCAAAATTTGAAGCTGTAGTAAACTGGGATCAGCCGAAGACACCGTCAGAGATAAGGAGTTTCTTAGGGTTGGTAGGTTACTATAGGCATTTTATTCAAGATTTTTCTAAGATTGCGACCCCATTGAAGAATTTAACCAGGAAGGCAGTTAAGTTTGTTTGGACGGAGAAGTGTGAGGAAAGTTTTCACGAATTGAAGAAGAGATTGAGCTCAGCACCTGTGTTGTCATTGCCTAATGATACAGGAAATTTTGTGGTGTATAGTGACGCATCGCATAAAGGACTAGGTTGTGTGCTTATGCAGAACGACAGAGTTATTGCGTATGCATCACGTCAATTAAAAGATTACGAAAAGGGGTATCCGACTCATGACTTAGAGTTGGCTGCGGTAGTGTTTGTCCTGAAGATTTGGAGACATTATCTTTACGGAGAGAGGTGTGAGATATATACTGACCATAAAAGTCTGAAGTATATCTTTGCACAAAAAGACTTAAACATGCTGTGACGACCCCAAAATAGGTCCATTCAACCCAACCCATTCTGAGTCGCCAAATACATAGTACAAAAACAAATACAACTTCAGTAATACAATTATCGTGCAAAATACGACAACACATATACTGTGAGTTTGAATACAACTATTGTCTAATAGAGAGTATAAAAACTCAAAAGGAGTCCTCATTATAATTATTGATACACTATTTTACAAAATAGTGAGGACTACTAAAACTATCCTGAACCATCACTCCAAACCCCGGCTAGTTCCTGCTATGTTCTCACCTCCTGAGAAGAAAAATGGAACAAAAAGGAAAAGGGTGAGCTCAACTAGCCCAGTAAGAAAATATTATGACTAAGATAATATACAACAAATTATCGTTAGTCTTCAACAGAGAATAATCTGATAAAATATAATAGACAACAAGTTTTAGATCAACAACTGCAGCGGAAATAGCAATCCATTAGAAGAGTCAAGTAGTGAAAGAATTCTACTATCTTCTAAGATTTAAAAGTCCATCATCAATATTTTATCCCTGTAACATCAATCAATATACATCTTGAATCAAATATTCATCTTTGCACTACAGGCCAAAGATATTCATTTGTATCACCAGTTGGTCATGTTCATCTCAACACTTGTTCATCTTTGCACTACGGGCCAAAGATATTCATTAGGTAATCATTCATCTTTGCACTACAGGCCAAAGATATTCATCAGTTAATCATCATTTAGGACTGAGGATGATGAAAAATATCTTAAAGAAAATGAATCCAGTGAGATAAAAGATCAAATATTAGGGATTCGTATTACAGTTTATCCAAGTTCAAAAATACTTCATAATAACCAATTTTGAAGCAGAATTCAAAATAAAGATCAAAACATGGATACAATCAAAGATAGTAACCATAATAGATACCTTGGATAAAAAGAAGAAAATTTTATTTTTCGGTGAATAGTGTCGTATACGTGAATAGTGTCGTATACGTAAATAGTAACTCCGACACCAAAAGATAGAAATTCCACAAGAAAAATCATCATGCTTCGTGAATAGTAACTCATGAATAGTAACTCGTGAATAGTAACCCCGATATGAAAAGTTCTAAATTTGATAAAAAGTTCCAACCAATATTTCGGCATAATGATATTGAAGAAATAATATCACTTACGAAGAAAATAACATCCCTTACCTCAAAAAGATAATACTACATTTGGAATCTGGATATAGTGCTAAAGGAACTTGCAATCAGTATAGCAACACTCAAAGTATCAAAACACTCACAAGAATACGCTCGATAAATATAGAGAAAAAGAGAAAACTTATGAATTCGGTGTGATTTTCAATTCTAATTAAGCACCCTATTTATAGAAAAATGATTAGAACGCCATAGAAGACTAACCTGCTACTTGATGGCTTTACCTGTTACTATTGCCACCCGCCACATTTGAAATTCAATTGAGCACATTTCTCACCAACCAATTCTAGAATTTTCCAAAATATTTTATCATTTAAATAATAATCGTAAACTTTAATAATTCATAGAAAATAGCCAGTTTATCGAAAAAATACGAATTTTATGTCCATTCCATAATTTAAATCGAATTTTCTACAACTTTGTAGCTTTGAGTTTTTCCAAATTCCAAACAGAAAATACCCGAAATCCATAAATGGATGATTTTTAAATACTTCCAATCCGACAAAATACTAATAAAACACCTCAGCATTAATTCATTCATTAATAACCACATAAATAAATCCATCATTTATATCCACATAAAATAAATATTTCCTTATCATATGAATCAATAATTAATTATTCACAAATAATATTACAGAATCACATTTATGACAACCAGGCTGTTCCCAGGAAAGAGGGGGCTTTCCGATAAGGATTTCTCCTTACTAGTGCGCAATTAGGTGACCAAACCTCTCCTTGACAGAACTTTCTAGACATAACCAATAATGTTATCTAATAATATTATTCAAATAATATGAATTATTGATCTGATAATGGAGATATCTTGGCGTTGACATTATTGAAACAACAATAATATAAAATATCAACGCAAAGAATTATTGAATCAATAAAATAAAATATTGAAGCAATAATTATCATGTAACAATTATTGAGTAAGTGCCTTCTTACGTAAGGATCAATAATTCATCAATCGCATGCAATATCGTGATAACTCATTTGTGCAACCACGCCAGACATCGTATTTTAACCATAGGGTATTCTAACAAAGTTGTTAATTCAGAATAACTACGCCATTATTTATAACAACCCAAACTTTGTCGTTTTCTTCATCCGATAGTTATCCGTTATGGGGCCCACAAATGATTGCGCCGTCGTACGAATATTCCCCGACAACAAGAATATTCCACGACCAAACGAATATTCCCCGACAACAATGATTATTTTATAGCCACTTGCTTATTTTACAAAATTTTCACATTTCACCCATAACCAAAGTATTATATCAAATTGGGGTCTTACACATGCGATAAAGAAGATGGTTGGAACTAATCAAAGATTATGATTGTGAGATCTTCCATCATCCCGGAAAGACGAATGTTGTTGCTGATGCCTTAAGTAGGAAGGGACGAGAGAAGTTAATGTTGTTGACAGCCCAGGAGAAGCTAGTGTCGGAAATGGCTAAGATGGAGTTGGAAATTAAATATCAAGATGTAATCCGGATGAAAAGTTGTTCCAGATAGGAAATGATTCAACGTTGGTAGATAAAGTGAAGAATGCACAACTTGGTGAAGAAGACTGCGACAAGAAAGCAGTAAAATAGGTGAAGGTGAGGAAAACAAATTCAAAATCGATTAGGAAGGGTTACTTGATTGAAGGAGAATTTGGGTCATCGCAAAATCTAGAAAATTAAAGAAGAAATTCGAGTGAAGCTCACAACTTAAGATATTCGATTCACCACGAAGTACGAAAATGTACCAAGATCTTAGACATCATTTTTGGTGGCCGAATATGAAGAGGGATGTGGCTGAGTGTGTGGCGAAATGCTTAACGTGTCAGAAAGTTAAAGCTGAACATCAAAGGCCAAGCGGATTGTTACAACCGTTAGAGATACCAGAATGGAAATGGGAGCATATCACAATGGATTTTGTGGTAGGACTTCCAACGACTCAGCAAGGGTATGACGCCGTTTGGGTAATTGTTGATCGATTGACGAAGTCGGCTCACTTTTTGCCGATCAAGATTCGATTTACCCTAGATCGGTTAGCAAAACTGTACGTAAAGGAAATTATATCAAGACACGGTGTACCTGTGTCCATTGTGTCAGACAGAGATCCACGTTTCACATCTAATTTCTGGAAAAGACTACAAGAATGTTTGGGAACACAGCTGAGAATGAGCACAGCATACCATCCTCAAACCGACGGATAAAGCGAGAGAACCATCCAAACACTAGAAGATATGCTCAGAGCATGTATTATGGATTTCAAGGGAAATTGGGATGATCATTTACCATTGGTTGAATTTTCATATAATAATAGTTATCACGCGAGTATTGGCATGCCGCCTTACGAAGCGTTATACGGTTAAAAATGCAGAACTCCGTTATGCTGGGATGAGGTAGGAGAACGTCAGCTATTGGGTCCAGAGTTGGTGCAACAAACTGTCACAATCATTAAGGTGATTCGAGCAAGATTGATAGTTGTACAAGATAGACAGAAGAAATATGCCGATCAGCACCGACAAAATCGGGAATTCGATGTTGGTAGTTATGTTTTCTTGAAAGTATCTCCCTGGAAGGGGAAAATTCGATTTGGCAAGAAAGGAAAATTGAGCCCTAGATTTATAGGACCTTTTGAAGTGCTTTGATGGGTTGGCGAAGTGGCGTACGAGGTAGCCTTACCTCCAGAGTTAATGCATATCCATAATATTTTCCACATCTTAGTATTGAGACCATATAAGCCTGATTATAGGCATGTTATAGAATATGAGCCCTTACAGTTTGAGAAAGACTTAACATATGAAGAAGTCCCTGTTCAAATTGTTGACAGAAAAGAGCAAGTACTGAGGAATAAGGTGATACCTTCTGTTAAGGTAATCTGGAGGAACCACAATGCTGAGGAAGCTATGTGGGAACTAGAAAATGTTATGATGAAGAATTATCCTCAGTTATTTGCTTGATTTTGTATAGCGATTCTGGGGACATAATCTTGTTAAGGAGGGAAGAATATAATGAATGATTTTTCGAGTTGTGATTCTGGGGACAGAATCCTTTTAAGGAGGGAAGGATGTAACGATCGAGAAATTTATAATTTAATTTAAATATTTATGGAATTAAATAAATATTTAAAATAATTTATTTATTGAGAAAAAAAAATATTTGATGAATTGTCATGAATTAATATAGTAGCTAAATTGATTAATGTTAATTGAATCGAGTAATGATAATTTTATTTGTTGGATTTAATTTAAGGAAAATAATTAAATTAAATCAATTACTTAATATTTAAGAAATTAGTTAAATTAAATGAATTGTTTAATTTAAAGGAAATAAATAAATTAAATATAGTGATGTGTCTAATTTATTAATTAAATTAGATATATAATTATTTATTAATTATAAGGTATAATGATAATAAGAATTTTATTATTATTATGAGTTATTTAAATTAGCTAAAATAAGTTATTTAAATTAATCAACTAAAAGTGTGACATAAAACTATATAATATAAATATTATTAAAATAATTTAGTTTGGAGAGTTTTTGGTTAGCCAAACAAGGCCTTGTGGCCTTTGGCATTATTCAACTAACGCTGCCTTTTTGTGTCTTTACCTGACGTTAGTGGGAGTCAGCTTATATTTTCCTACGCGTTATTTTCTAAGGCTAAGTTGTGAGAAAGAGAAATAACAGAGGGTGAGAGAAGTCAGTGATTTTGAAGAGAGAATTCTCTGAGATTTCAAGAGGAAAGAGAGGATTGCTAAACCTTGTTGTCATCTTTTGCTAGCCAATAATCAAAGATTAAGGTATAACTAATTCTAATTATCAGACTTGTGATTTTCTATTCTCTGTAAATTGATTTTTGGGTTTGTGGCTCATACGTTGTGTATATTGTGTGGATTAAGTTGTAGAATTTATTGTCATCTTGTATGCATGTTGTATCAGTTATCAAATTGAGAGAAATTGGTTTTAGAAAGGAATTAAAAATCATAGTGTTCATATTTATATAGTATGGCTTTAGAAAGTACGAAATTTGATGCTTTATATGTGTGGTAAACTGTGGTTGTTATTGGTTTATGATAGTCTATTAAGAATCGCACATTGCGTAATTTGAACGAAGTAATTCGAACAAGAATCGAAGTCACAGTGGTAATTTCTGTGGAAGAAGTTCAAAAATGGAGTTTTATATGAAAATATGGAATTTTGAGAAATTAAACTAGTTTTAGTTGATGATAAATTGTGTTAATTGATTGTAAATGTTAGCAATCATGTTTGTAATAGTCTGTACCTATTGTAGATGTTAATTTCATTGTTTGGTGGGTGAAATTCGTGTTAGTTGGGCTAAAAACGGCTATTGTTCACTCAATGAAAGTCTGCGTCTGTTCATGCACCAACAAGCAATTGCAGAAGTGTTAAGGAAAAATGGCGCAATTGCTGCCTTGGCCCAAGTCTATGTGATAAGCAGACTACGCCACACCCCTAATCGAGACAGTGAGGTCTGCTTGTTTGCAGGTCAGGCTTGTCGGACTTATGTTAGTTTAGTGAGTATGTTAATGATGTTAAAACATGCTATAAACTATAATAACAGATGTTAATGCGTTGAAATGCAAAGTAAAAAGATTTGAAATAATTATTTAAATAAGTTATAAAATGAAACCAAATGAGATGTTTTCGAAAGATAGAGTTGAACGACTAAGTTATGTTGATCAATGTGTAATTTCAAAAGCGTCAAGTATGTTAACCTAAATGGTTAGGTACTAGGTTAGGCTTATGACCTAAATGATGGTTTAAACCCTAAAGCTAATATTCATACAATTAATTGTTGTTGCGATTTCGATGATATGTGTAGGGTAATTGGAAATTATTTCATTTGTGTAGCTTACAAACAAGGCAAGTCTTCTAACTCCATACTTTCATTGAGTTAGTTTGTTATGGTTATGCAAGTTCTCTAACTCTACTTTCATAAATGTGCAAGTTTCTAAATCTTATATTTGTCATTGAGCAAGACTATTGATTCTATTCTGATAAATGATTGAATAAGCTCATGTAACCTAATTCGTTACATCGAATGAGTTTCACAATCTCATTTCTTGTTATTAGTATTCAAAACATATATTGTTCTAGCACATTGATTCAAAGGAGATTGTTTTAATTCCTTGAATATAATACTTTGCATATATATTATGCTTATTCAGTTATATATTGTCGATATTCGATCTTTGACTTTGATAGTCTTGTTCAGTTATACATTCTTGTATTAAATCTTTATTTATGGAAATTGAATAAGTGTTCTAAAATTCTAGAAACACTGATAAGCTAGTTCCAAACTAAACTTTTTTTAGTGCGGAAATTCTAAATTCAAACTGAGACGAACAACCCTAACATAGGGGATTTTGTATGTGTAACGTTTAGATGTTTGTGCACAATACATGGTTCAAAGGGCTGATCCCCCTGAGTACATTAAGAAGAGTCTGTACAGTCTAACGACTGTTGAGGTTAAGGTAATAATACCTAAACACCGTGGACATAGTTCGTGGTCTTAAGACCCTCAGATAATTAAAGTTCGAACTTGTTTTCTATTTTGATTTGTAGAACAAGTTCTTTATCATTCAATATTCGTTGTTCACTCTCATGTTGTTATTATACTCTCTTTATGTCAGTGAGCAATTGTTTGCTCACTCTTGCAATTAAACAATGCAGCTAAAGTTAAAAGAGGTGATGATCCATCTACTAGCAAGGGAAAGGGCAAGATATCTAAGTGATGAAGAATTGTTTAAAGTTTATTTAAATAATTGAAGTCTTAAGTCTTGTTTTATTTTATAATGTATTCCGCAAACTGATGTAATAATTTTAAGGTTAGATTACCTGTGATTTGTTTTGAGATTATGATGTAACCCTTTAATGGGAGAGATTATTGTTTAAGTTATTTAAATTATGTCTTTATCCTTTGATTATGGGTAGTTAGATATAATAGATTTGATAAGTGAGCACCAAATTCGGTGGAAATGAAGTACCTGGATTTGGGGGTGTCACAACTAAGGCTTCAACAGATGTGTTCACAACGCCAAGGCAGAATCGTAGAGCAAACACGATTCTCAACAAAGAGCACTCCTAGAATATCCAAAGTATGAAGTCTCTGGTCTGAGCTACAGAGATACATCCTACTTGAAGGAAACCAGAGAGCACTCAACGAATGGTAAGCAAACTAACAGAAGATCTAAGCACCAACCCCAATCAACATCCAGATTGAGTTGTGAAGCTATTCATTATTAGTCTTCCACAAGTAGATCAGAAGAAGACTTCAGCAACTGACTAAGCAAAGTCAGCAAATACAGTAGCTGTCAAGTAAATAAAAGACAACAATCTTGGGGTTAACCAAGATCGTAGTGTGTGCCAAACGAAGCAGGAACTGATGAAGTATACATAGAGATACTGGTCAACTTATGAAGAAAAAGGCTAAAGTGATTAAGGATTGGGTCAGTCCATTGATGATAAGTGAACGGGAGATCACAAGGAGAAAGCGAGCTGGGCATACCACAAATCTGAAGTGTCTTGTTATTCAAAAGAGACCAAAATAAGGAGTCAAGTTTTCAGTTCCTAAGATCAGTCAAAGCAAACAGAAGTGATGGAGCACTGCATAAGAAAAGGAAGAGGTGTTCTACATTGAAGATTCGATTAACACTCTTCAAGATCGTAGTGTTGTCTCTACTTGTCAATGAGCAACATTAAACAAGACACTACGATCAGGTCCAAAAAGATATGCATCAGAATCGTAGAGTTCAGTCATCTGAAGGTTGAAGCATTGGCATCGGTTCACCCTGAAGATTGATATTCGAACAGAGCTTATTGAGAGCATCGATGCAAAAGGACAACCTCTGATCGAGAAATCAGAAAGAGGAAATAAAGTTGACTACCTGCCCAAGACATCAAAGTGACATCTCTGACGGGGTAGGTGAAACAGTAGACTGCAGTGTCAGAAAGTCATAAAGGGGATGTAATGTCACATCTGCAGTCTACCTCAAATAACTCGAGATCTGCGAAGCAATTCAAATAGCTCCCAACAGCTACATTCCAAAGGGAAGATTGTGAAGGAGTATAAATCAACAAGAGCATCAAAGATCAAAAGTTGTAGATGATTGCTAAGTTGTAGAATCGTTGAGTTATTGGAATGCTATAGTGTTGACTCTATGAGTTCCACCAGAGTTTAACAGAACAAGTCTCAGTGATAGTGAGATTATGAAGGTGGAAGTGAAACGGCTTTGAAGAAGGACTTAAACAGACTAAAGCTTCACTCAACAAAGATGAGAATGCCACTGAAGATAGCAGCTAAGCTGAGAGCCGAGAAGGACAAAAAGATAGCATTCACAAGAGTGGCAGAGCATAAAGAAGATCCAGATAGCCACTCTACGAATCACCATGAACCGAAAGCTGAAATAGAACAAGTGCATAACCACATCTGCAAACCATTCAAGAAGGGTTCAGGGATTGCTAAGTGCTAGACGAAGTCTACCAAAAGCTTAAACACTTAGTAAATCCAAATGGTGATAGTGCACAGCTGATATCATATGAAGATAAGCAGAACAGAATGAAGATCAGCTGCACCAAAGAAGATGTGGTTCAGACTCAAAGCAGAATGCAAAGAGGATCACACCAAGATGCTAAGTACAAAAGATGTTCAAGCTTAAAGAAATCTTAGTAGCTCAGCACCAACAACAACAACATCAACAACAACAAGAAGCCAAGGGCTGAGGGGTACTTGTCCGGAGGGACTAAATGAAGTTCTAAGCCTGCTGGATTTGAAGAGTTCCTAGGGAACTAGAGGAGTTCCAAGGCTGCTGGCTTTGAAGAGTTCTTAGTGAACTGAATTTCCAAGGCTGCTGGCCTTGAATGAATCTTAGTGATTCAGGGCGCTGCCCTTCCTTAGTGGAAATCCTGCTAGTTGAAAGCAGAAGAGTGAATTAGGAGCTTGAGTCTCTGAACCACTTAAAATCCCTTGTGTCATTTACTTTATGTCATTTATATTATGCAATTAACTACTATAACTACTATGTATGTATTAACTGTTTACCACTGAACTAACTCTAAGAACAATGTATGTATGATTATGAATATATCAATGAAGGAGATATTTTACTTATTCCGCTGTGCTTGAAAAGATTCTTATGTTTTTCATATGCTAATTCATTAGCAATACAAAATAAACGAGAAAAGTATTTGGAAAAAAAAGGATCTATTCAACCCCCCCTTCTAGATCTATTGTGTACCTACTGGGAACTAACAGGTTTGCACATTGACCCAGTGATGTGACATTGCTTAACGGGTCTGCGAAACCGAGATTGGTTAGGGTCCGATGACTTGGTTATGCGGAGGGAAGGTGTTAGGCACCCCCCGACATCCGTGTAATCACGGTGACCGCAAGAAACTTTATATAAATGTGTGTGTGGGTCAATGTGTTGTTATTTGGAAGTAGTGCGAGGCCTCGTTCGCACCTATATACACAGGGTTTGAATTTATGTAAAAATTCAGTTTTAAACAAGATATAGCAGTGATGTTTTGTAAAAGAGGTTTTTCAAACCCTTATGCTCAATAGTAATTGAGACCTTTTAATACTTCCATTTTATTACAATGTTCGGCTTGATTGCTTTTATTTTTGAGATGTGAAGCATCTTCGAGAAAATAATGTACAAGGCAGTGCCGAATTCCTCATGAGCATGAAAGCCATCTAAGGAAATCCAAACACCGTGAATAAATTTATAAGCTACTTACAGCTGAAAATGTCCATCACGGAAACCGAATCTAGATTCAGTAGACTTAATCTGTGATCACATGATTCCTAGGCTCACATGATGCCGCAACTTGTATGAAAAGCCGTAAGTAGTTATAATTATAAAAGTTGTAAATATATATATATACAGATATGATCACCAACCACGAAGCACCTCCATGGGGGATAGGAAATGTAAATATATAAAAGCAGTAAATATATATATAGAGACATGATCAACCACCACAAAGCACCTCCATGGGGGATCAGAAATGTAAATAAAGTCGTAAAAAGGATCAACCGCCACGAAGTAAACTCCAGGCGGGACTAAATATAAAGAAAGCTGTAAAAGGCCACGAAGTAAACTCCAGGCCTGACATAAATGTAAATATATATATAAAAGCAGTAAACACACATGATATATATCGATCCCAACTCAGTTTATCATTTCGGTGACTTGTCGCTATATATATATATATAAGTAGTAAATGCACCAGATGTAAAATTCAGGCTCATCGAACAGAGTTTGACAACAGTTCATATATATAAGTATATATATATATATATATATATATATATAAGCAAGTAAACGCTCCGGATATAAAATCCAGGCTCATCGAACAAAGTTCGACAACAGTTTATATATAAAAGCAAATAAATGCTCCGGACGTGAGTCCAGGCTCAATTGATGCATAACTCGATAATGTTAGTCCATATATATAAATATATATAGAAATAAATAAAAGCCATGGACCGAAGTTCGGGCATACATACGCAACACGACTCTCAACGTGAAGAACGGTGTGTGCAAAGATGAAGAGAAAGGCTTTAAAGTGTGTAAGTAGGTTACAGTGGACTGCCAAAGAAGACTTCAATGACTTGAAATGGATGAACACTCGGCTCCCGCTGATAAAAATATAACAATATATAAGCTCACAAGTGTTTAAAATAAGAAAGCACTCAGTTTGTAGTGTGTACAGAACAAATTGGACAGGGCTTTCTCGCCTTTTCTCTATGCAAAATGGTTGTCCCAAGCCTTCTATTTATAGAGGGGGGAGCCGCAGGTGTACCTGCAGCTGCCCGGGGTGCCCCGGGTTTCGTGGATCCCATTATCTCAAATTACGTGCACGTATACAACGTGTTGTCCGCTCAAACTTTTAGAACTTCAATCTGGGCATTCGATCAAGGTGTATAAGACCTTTTATGGCATGCTGTTATCAAGAGCTACACAATGACATGGGATTATAGGTTGTATGAAGTCAGGAAGATGGGACCATGCCCTATCTCTTTAAGCTTCAAATTATATCCGGTGTGATGTCTTGTGCAGTAGTCACTCGGGACTGACGCTCCTTGGTTCTTGTAGGAAATTATTGTGTAGAATGTATATATGTTGTTGTTGAGATGGTGCAATGTGGGATTGAGATGTCAAAATAATGGTCCTGCCCTTCACCGGGGTTATCTCCGGTTTGAGCTGTTTTAGCGGTCGTTGCTCAGGGTTATCTCTGAGATTGGACTGCTGCAGGTGTTGACCGTCCTCAGGGTTTTGTCTGAGATGTGCCTGACTTCCCGGGGTTATCTCTATGAGAGCCTTGGGGCTTTTGTCGAGTGTTCTGAAGATGTTGGCATGGATTTGAAACAAACATTTCTGGGGTTATCTCCGGAACTGCAACTGTATGCCTCGGGGTTATCTCTGAGGTTGACACTGTCTTTCCCGGTGGTATGTAAAATTTGAGACCGAGTATATCTGAGGTTATCTCGAGAGATGACATGGTCTTCTCCGGTGTGATTTTCGGTATTTGAACTGCATTCCTCGGGGTTATTTCTGAGGTTGAAACTGAAACTTTCGGTGTTATTTCCAGGGTTGAGGTTGAAACTTCTAGTGGTATTTAAAGTGCGAAATTTGGATGTCTCAGGTTATCTCCGAGATGGTAATATTGAATATCCGGGGTTATCTCGGGATTGAGTTTGAGCTATCTTCCGGGGTTATCTACGAAGATGATTCTGCCCTCCTGATGTTAGTAATAGGTATCGCGAGAAAATTTTGAGTTATACACACCATTTTTTTTAAATAATCGGTAGAAAGTTATTCAGAATATATTATTATATGATAAAGGTGGGGGCCACATGTGGAAGAAAAAAATGAAATGTCTTGGGAAGGATTTCAAATTGGTTTCACGGGAAGGAGTACTGTTTAGTATATATATTATCATAAGTTTTGTTTTTTATGAAAAATAGAATATATTATATTTTATTATGCATAGTGTTTGCATAGTGCCTGCATAGTATTTGCATAGTCACTGCAAAGTGAAAATCAAATTTTCTACCGAATTTTTGTTGTGTCCGTGAATCCCCCCACTGTGCACACGTGATTTTCTAAATTAAAATAGTATCCTTCCATTCTCTTATAAATAGGATGTTTAGTTAGAATTGAAAATCAAATCAGAATCAAAGAATTCTTCTTCTATAATATTGAGCGTATTTCTTTAGAGTTTAAGAAAGCTTTGAGCGTAGAAAAAAGTTCAAGTTTTCTTCAAGAATATCTCCTCTATACCAGTTCGAATACTCTCCTTTTTAAGGTAAGGGATATTATATTTGTTCAGTATTCATATGAAATAATATTTTCTTCCATACTTTGTAGTATGTAAGTAATATTATTTCGTTTCAGATTTCGAATTCTACACTCATTTTGTTAAATTTTTGGCTTATCCTTGATATTTGCGTTTCATCCAGTATATCTTTTCATGAAAATATTATTTCGAGCATTCTTGATAAGTTTTAACTTTTCATAATAGAGTCTATTCACGAGGTTACTATTCTCAAGTATCTTATTCACTCGAAGGTACTATTCACGGGATCTTATTCATGATAAAATTGATTTCTTTTCGGTCCAAATCATTTTTGAGACAATATTATTCTTGAATTTTACTCCACAAAGCAGTATCATGTTGACAATTTGGATAGTATTGAATTCTGGATAAATTAAATTATAAATCTTTAAAAATTTATCATTTGCTTTCTTTTAATTGAATTCTTATATCATTATCATCATCCTCATGCTGATGAAAGTCATCTGTGGCCCGTAATGCATAGATGGACTTGGTATGATTATGACCAGAGATTATTCGCTATAATCATGATCGTAATGTTACAAATGATGTGGTAAAGGTCCTCATTGGCCCGTAGTGCATTGATTGACAGTTGTTGGCATGATCATGACTATTGGTAAAAATACGAATATCCTTGGTCTGTAGTGCATGGATAATTCGTGGTCGTGATACTAATGAATATCCTTGGCCGTAGTGCAGGGATGATTTGATGATGTGGATTATTTATTAAGCTGAGTCTCAGCGATAAAATTGATGATAAACTTTTTAAATCATAGAAGATAGTAGATATCATGCTCTACTTGACTCTTCTAATGGATTACTTGTTTACTGCTGAGTTAAACTTGATATTTATTATATTTTATCGGTTTAACACTTTGTTGAAGGCTAACGATAATTTATTACGCATTATCTTAGTCATAATATTTCTTCTTTGGGCTAGTTGAGCTCACCCTTTGTTTTCATTGTTCTCTTCAGAAATGAGAATATAAATTTGGGACTAATCGGGGAGCAGTAGTGATGATCCGGATGTTTGCATTAGTAGTCCTCACTATTCTGTGAAATAGTGTGATAATAATTGTAATGATGACTTATTTTGAGTTTGAATACTGTCTAGATGACAATATTTGTATTAAAACTCACATCTTATATTTTGTCGTATTCTACACGACACTTAACAGTTGTATAAATTAAGTTGTATTTGAATTTTATACCATGTATTTGGCGATTCAGAATGGATGATGTATACCTATTTTGGGGGCATCACAATATGTGCAAAAGCTAGAAAACAGTCTAGATTTGAATAAATCTAAGCATTCCAGCTTCAACAGTTCCAGTTTAGTCACCATGAACCGGTTAAAGTGAGAAATAGCCAAATTTATGCAAATCTAACCCGCAGGCTAATAAAAGCTAGAAACAGAACTAGACTTGAGTAAATCTAAACCATTCTAGCTTCAACGGTTCTAGTTTAGTCACCATGAACCATTTAAAGGGAAAAGTAGTCAGATTTAATCAAATCTAGCCCACAGGCTGAATAACAGTTATATATATATATATATATAAAAGTTGTAAATATATCTATATAAGTGATCAACTGCCACGAAATAGACTCCAGGCAGGACTCAAAATGTAAATATATATATATATATATATAACCGGTAAAAGGCCACAAAGTGAACTCCAGGCCTGACAGGAGTATTTATATATACATAAAAGCAATAAATGCACTGGATGTACATCCAGGCTCCACCGAACAAAGTTCGATAACAAGAAATATATATATATATATATATATATATATATATATATATATATATGCGATAAATGCTAGAATATTATATTAGGGCTCAATCGAAGCATAGTTCGATTATAATATATATAAGTATTTATATATATAAAAGCAATAAAAAGCCATGGATCGACGATCCGGGCATACCCACACGACACGACTCTCAATGTGAGTAGATATATATATATATATATATATATATATATATATATATATATATCTGAAGTGATAAAAGCTTAAAAATCTAAAATATCTTACAGTGGGCTGCCAAGAAGACTTCAGATAGCTTTTGACGCCTGAAAACTCGGTTTCCACCAGTTAAATTTTAGTATGTTGCAAAACACGAGCTTACAAGTGTTTAGAAAGAAGAATCACTCAGTTTACAACGCTCTAGAAGTGTTTATGAGTTGAAATGGACATGGTTTCCTAGCTTTTTCTTCTTTTTTAAAATGGCCAACCCAAGGCCTTTATTTATAGACCAGATGGCCGTAGGTCTACCCGCGGCAGCCGCGAGTCTACCTGCAGCTGCTCGGGTTGCCCCGAGCCATGTGGGTCCCACCGTCTCAAAGTACGTGCATTCATACAACGCGTTGTCTGCTCAAACCTTCATAACTTTCAATCTGGACATCCGATGGAGGCATACTATACCTTTTCGGAATGTTGTTGTTGAGAGCTGCAAAATGACATGGGATAAGAGGTTGTACAAAGCCGAGAAGATGGGTCCATGACTAGATCTTCAAGTCTTCAAATTCTATCCGGTGTGCTGTATTGTGTAGTAGTCACTCGGGATTTTGTGTTATGGTTCTTGTGGGACACTTCTATATGAAATGTGGTTGAAATGATGTTGAGACGACGTGAATGTAGTATCGAGGTGGCAAAATGACGATTTTGCCCCTCGGGGTTATCTCCGGCTCTGTGCAGATGTAGTAGTCGTTGCTCAGGGTTTTCTCTGAGATTGGGCTGGTGTAGGTGCTGAATGTCCTCAGGGTTATCTCTGAGGTGCCTTGACCTCCCGAGGTTCTCTGTGAGGTTGGAATTAAGTGTCCTGGGGTTGTCACCGGGGTTGAAACTGACTATTCTGGGGTTATCTCCGGAACTGGAACTGCTTTCGTCAGGGTTATCTCCGAGGTTTGGAACTGAGCATCCCAGGGTTGTCTCCGAGATTCAAAACTGAATATTCTGAGGTTGTCTTCGAGATTGAGCTGATTTGACTTCCAGGGTTATCTCTGGAAGACAATTTTACCCTCCTGCAGGGTTAGTAACAGGAATGCAAATTTTCAAGTGTCTACAGGTTTGACAAAGATCCTTGGTAGATCAAACAGAAGATAATGAATAGAGTGGTTGTTGGGTAAAAATCTAATTACGCACAACACGCAAGTATACGTGGTCAACAAGTACTAAAGTGAAAGTAGAGTATCGTTCCTACGAGGAATTATTAATACAAATTACCAAATACTAACCCTTAATCAACTTAATTTTATTTAAACAACTAATTTAAGATTATAAATTAAGTTATCTAATTACACTAATTCTAATTACCACTAATTAAAAATCAGATTATGGAGATTTAAAATCACAACTTCACTTATTGCTTCATTTAAGTTAACACACTTCTCATCAATTATTCTTTATCCTGAATTGTTAATCAAGAACACTAAAGCAGATAAAACCACCTCTCGTTGCATAATACCCATACTCACTTAAATCCACAAATGACAGAATTAAGCAAGACACCATAATTAACTAATCCACTATATCTCTATGTGAATTATAATTAAAAAGGATTTAAAGCACAAGTTCTCTATAAGATTACATATGGCGTAAAGGCATATCTCTATCCTAAACACGAATCATGAATTCCATCTATGCAGAAATCACAAACACATGCTATCATGATCAGATCTAAATCTAAACTTCATCTCTCGAGTTTATATATATTATCACTGTAATTTTTAGCTAGACAATTAAGCAATTAAGTCTGAATCACAATAGACAATCCCCATGATAGAATATAATAACTAATAGCGAAGCATATTAAAATAAACTACACAATAAGATCCATTGTAATCTCAAACAAAGAATTAGTTCATTGAATTAAAACTAAGAATCCACACTTGAATAAACATTAAAAGATAAGAATAAGATTAAAGAAAAGTATTGAATCTGTTGTCAGCAAATCTCCATCCTCCTCAAGCTCCTATTCTTGATCTTCAATGGTCTCCAAGTTGCTTCAATCTCTAAATCTCATAATAACTAGGGTTTTGTCCCAATCTACTCTAATCTAATCTAATGGAATCTCTCTCTCTCTAATCCTTGTGATTCTCCTCCTTTTATATGTCTCTTTATATGTCTTTAAGTCCTCTTGGAAGTTATTGAGTCAATTAGCTCGAATCAATCCTTCTTGAACTCAAATTCTGCCAAAAATTACTTATATACTGCCCCCACCCAAGACGGACTTTTTTCTATTGGCTAGGCCATACAGGCTGGCTATGCTTCTGCTTTTTTGACTTATACTCCGCCCGGTGGGGTTTTATACATAGAAAGCCCGCCCCGACGGTGGTTCTCTTTTTTCTACTGCAGTGCCCTCTGGTAAAACGGCCATAACTTTTGATCCGGGAAGAGTTACGAGGGCTGCCACCTATCAAATCGAAGATCGCGACGAGCTCTACAACTTTCATTCTTTGAGAATTAAGATAGACCGAACGGATGAAGGTAGAAATTGGGTTGGAAGTGGCTGCTATGCAAATGGCCACCCAAAACAGTGAAGTTCAACGTCCGTTGGTACAAAGGTCATAACTCTTGCATCCGAACTCCAATTGGAATGATTCAAGATGTTCCGAAAAGTTAAGAAGAAGCTCTATAATATAATCCAAGAACATGAAATAAACATGAAAGTCCAAACGATGTCCGGATTGCTTTTCTTTGCAATTTCATACCAATTCTTTGCGATTTCATACCAATAGTTGCTCACACAGCTCCCAAGCATATAATCTACAAAATGAACATAAAATGCATGAAAAGTAACTAAGAAACATGAGTTTAAGCAACTAATTTAAGTAACATATATCGGATAAGTAGGTATAAAATCTACTTATCAAATACTCCCAAACTTAAACATTTGTTTGTCTTCAAGCAAAAACACAAAACAACAATGCTATGCAATTCAACTAATCTACATGCCTACGAATCTAGCAGTAATGACAGAAACAAGTCTATTCAACCGGCCTTAGAGAAATCAAGTAAACATGATAATACATCATATCAAAACAAATCAGTAACTTCCCAATCAATCATCAAATCTTAGACTATTATCACTGATATAGCGTGTATGTGCTCAACAACAATGCTAACTAATATAATGCTAAATACAACACATAATAGATCTCTTTAAAGGCATCATACAGTGTAAACTCACAAAATTCACGAACAAGCTAGATCTAACTAAAGTCAAACATCCACCAAATTCAAGAGTCCAATCCGGGATACTTATGCTTTACTTTGCATTACGGGAGTTTTTTGCTCTTTTCCCATTTTATTGCTTTTTTTTAAAACCATGACTGTGCAGTGTCTCATTCCATTAGGCTAATAGTGCTACCCCTTAGCGAGCTTTCGACCAACGACTCCAAAACCATAAAGACCTAAGGATGCTAAGTGTAAAGACACTCCCTCGGGCGTACTTGCTCAAGTAATAAAGGCCCTGAAACAAGACTAGCCACGGTATTTTTTTTCATCATTTTTTTTCACTATTTTTTTCTTCGTTTTTTTTAAGCTTATATATCCCAAAATTTTCCCCCAAACTTAAATTTTTGTCTAAATTCAGCCATCTCCGCCTTTTCATGTCTTTCATTCATTCAAACTAGTATTATCCTTAAGAAGTTCATTATGTGCCAATTTAAACTTAATCAGTCAACAGTGTTATTTCTAACGTGCTAACCTTAATTATACTAGTGTCAAACAGAAAAAGATTCAATTCATCACAGAAAATCACATCAAAGCTCTAATAATCAGTACTATACTAGTCTACCCAATTCCAATCTCATCATTGGCCAAAATAAACTGTAACTATCTAGCAGCTGGAATCATTCAAAACGAACTAAATGCAACAAAAACACAAAAAACAAACTAATATTATTGCAAATTTTCAATTTTTACTTTTTTTTACTTTTTTATAGACATAAATAAAAACTATTTACAACTACTCTACTATGCAAACTATTATGCATTTACACTACATGAATGCAAACATATAATAAACCTAAACTAAACAAAAATGACAACTTATGCAAAACTAAAACAACTACATTAAACATGCAAAACTAAACTAATTAACTCCCCCAAACTTAACAATTACAATGTCCTCATTGTAAAATAAAGCATTAAGTAGAAGAGAACTTCCCTGTAATCAGCTAAGGGTGAGGTGATGGTGGCGTGGAACAAAGACTGAAAACTCCTCCACATCGGAATTTGAAGGAGGATATTGTGGCATGGGCTCAGGCTGGTGGCTTCCCTTTCCATAATCTTTTGCCTATCCATTGAACCTCCAATACCTGCAATGAAGAGAGTCAACATGGATTAGAATAGCACTTTGGATTTATAAGAGAACTTAATAAGCAAATTAATTCCTATCTACTAAATAAACTAGTAAAGCATATAAATATAACAATTCCTAGGTTGCCTCTCAGTCAACGCTTGATTTACAGTCTTTTAGCCTGACTTTGTCTAGTCAACGTTATCCAATTCCTCTTCGATAATTGAGGAACCCTCCATCCATCAAAAATAATGTAGCTTTTGGTAGGTTCCCTTTTGTGAGGGCTATCAAATTAAAGTCACCTAGCATGCTTTGTTTAGATAAGTGCCCAATTGAGAATGTTAAATAACTAGGTATTTTTTCGTCCGTTGAGCCTATGATTCGATTGGGGTTTTGAGGCTTGGCAAGCACAAAGGGCTCTTCTTCTATCTTCTCCTCCTCATCCCACCATGGCTTCACATTTGTACTAGCTCTCATGTCATAAAGAGCCTTGCCGACGACATGACTATCAAGTGAGCACGGTTTTACAAATCTAACTAGATCCTTGATCTTTGGTGGAGAAGGCACTTAGGGCACTAATAACATCGGCTCATCCTCATTGGTACTCATAGTTAGTTCTTCACCGACCTTATTTTCATATTCTCCACTTGTCTCCTATTTTTCATCATCTCGTGTCTCATCCAGTTGTAAATTTGGTTCGGGCACTTCGTCAATCTCGAAATCCATGTCATAACACCAATTATATTGAGGACAGTTGTTCAAGGCTTTGAACATTTGATCTATCTGGTTCTGCAGATTTTGAATTGATATCTCTTGATTAATCATCCTCTTCTCATTTGATGCTACGAACTTGGACAACAATTCCTCCAACCTTGAATTATCTGTCTCAGTTTTGGAATCCATGTATTGAGGACCATGGGTTGAAGTAATGATGAGTTGATCTATCTGGTTCTGAAAATTATGGCTTGATATTTCTTGACTCATCGTCCTCTCCTCTTGGTTTGCTATGAGCTTTGACAAGAATTTCTCAAAGTTTGACTTTTCTTCTTGTGGAAATGAAGGTTGACATAAGAATTCCGCCGTGTATGTTGGATTTGGAGCCTAGTATTGGTCTTCATAGTTGTAGCTCCATGAAGAATCCGGGTGATACCCCCAAACTTGATAATAATTGGCATATGCATAATCATTGAGGTATTCACCAGCATGTTGTCACGGCTAAAAACTAACGGTGCATTGATGACTCAGATGATTACCAGCACAATATTTACAAACTAGCGTTTTCCTCCAAATACGTTGGGCTGCAACAACATCCAACCTCCTCGAAATTGTTTCAAGTTGTGCTGATAATGCAAAAAATGCATTGAGTCCATCAATTCCCGTGTCCTTTGGTGGAGTCATATTTGTATGTGGCCATTGATAATTGCATCCAACCATGGTACTTGAAAAGAGAGAAAAATAGGAAGGTAATAAAATAAAATTAAAATGTTTAAATTAAGACTAATTTGATTGAAGCTAATATTGGCAAAAATATATTAACTAATTCCTCGGCAACGGTGCCAAAAGCTTGTTAGGTAAAATCTAATTACGCACAACACGCAAGTATATGTGGTCAACAAGTAATAAAGTGAAAGTAGAGTATCGTTCCCACGAGGAATTATTAATACAAATTACCAAATACTAACCCTTAATCAACTTAATTTTATTTAAACAACCAATTTAAGATTATAAATTAAATTATCTAATTACACTAATTCTAATTACCACTAATTAAAAATCAGATTATGGAGATTTAAAATCACAACTTCACTTATTGATTCTTTTAAGTTAACACACTTCTCATCATTTATTCTCTATCCTAAATTGTTAATTAAGAACACTAAAGCAGATAAAATCACCTCTCGATGCATAATACCCATACTCACTTAAACCCACAGATGACAGAATTAAGCAAGACACCCTAATTAACTAATCCACTATATCTCTATGTGAATTACAATTAAAAAGGATTTAAAGCACAAGTTCTCTATAAGATTACATATAGCGTAAAGGCATATCTCTATCCTAAACACGAATCATGAATTCCATCTATGCAGAAATCACAAACACATGTTATCATGATTAGATCTAAATCTAAACTTCATCTCTCGAGTTCATATAGATTATCACGGTAATTGTTAGCTAGGCAATTAAGCAATTAAGTCCAAATCACAATAGACAATCCTCACGATAGAACATAATAATTGATAAAGTGTAGACACTCGAATTCTTTTTTTGTACTCGAAATTTATTCTTGACATTGCGGGAGGGACAGATTTGTCTTTAAGAGAGAACCACGAAAGACAATCCAAATCCATCTAGGATACTCTAGGGAGTTCGGACATCAACCCGAGATCACACTCACAGGAACAGCAGTTCAACCTCGGATATAACCGAGACACTGCGAATACAATCTCGGAACACACACAGGAGAAGGCCGATTAATCTAGGAGATAAACCCGAGGTATCGGTCTCGGTCCCAACCATGGGAATAGCCACCAACCTTGGTGATAACCCCAAGGAATGCGAGTTTGGAGATAACCCGAAATGCTTGTTTCAAATGCCATCGACTTCAATCTCGGCGCTCTGACGAGATACCTTTGTACCAACCGGCAATAACATCGGGAAAGGCAGGCACACCTCAAAGATGACAATGAGGACCTTCAACAATTACGGGCGGTCAATCTCGGTGAAGTATGAGCAGCGTCGTACGCTTTATCATTAATCCGGCGATAACCGGTGAGGACAACATCGTCATCTCGTCGACACAATGCCACATCCGTCTCTACACAGCGATGTCCCACAAGATTAACCAATCCGAGTGACTATTATGCGGGGTAGCGGATGAAAGTTGAAGCTTGAAGGCCAGGAGGGCATCGTCCCATCTTGATGACTTCGTACAAACTCTAATCCCATGCCATCGTACAACTCTCGACAGCGGCGGTCGAAATAGGTCTGTATACCTCAAAGCGGATGCGGATTGCACTTCTCAAAATCCGAGTGGACATTACGATTGCTGAGTGCACGTGCTTGAGACGACTGACGACAAACAACTCAGGCCGGCCGACCCCGCCTCAGGTACTGCTGCTCTCTGGTAGTTGGTACACATGGCTCATATTGCCTATAAATAGAGGGCTTGGGGTCTTTGATTTTAAGAGAGAAAAAGGCGGGGGAAACCTGCACAATTTGCTCTGCACTTTCGCCATCTGATGTATTTTCCACTTTTAAACACACTGTGAGCTCATATATAGCCCCTTTTGTACCCACAAAAAGCTAGTGTTTACCACTCTAAAGATATAGAAGCCTTTTTTATCGGTCGATTTGTAAGCCTTCTCACACACACTTTAAGTCTTTCTCTTCATCTTTGCACACACCCTACATCGTTGAGTCGTGTTGCTTGCTTTGGCAGGACTTGGTCAAGTGGTTTCATTCGATCTATATATATATATATATATATATATATATATATATATATATATATACTAACATTATCGAGTTATGCCTCGATTGAGCCTGAACTTGATTTGGGCGTTTACTTGCTTTATATATATATATATATATATTTATATATATGAGCGTATATCGAACTTTGTTCGATGAGCCTGAACTTGATTAGGGGCGTTTATTGCTTTATATATATATATATATATATATATATATATATATATATATATATATATATATATATATATATATTTTATATAGTGATGAGCACAGATTTTATATATATATATATATATATATATATATATATATATATATATATATATATATATATATATATATATATATATATATGAGCTGTGGTGAACTACATTCGATGAGCACAGATTTTACATCGGTGCATTTCTTTGCTTTATATATATATATATATATATATATATATATATATATATATATATATATATAATCGTCACACTGGAGTTTTCTTACGTGGCGGTTGATAAACTTCTGACTTTATTTATGTTTTGTCACTTTGGAGTTTCCTCAAGTGGCGGTTGATAACTTTATGACTTTATTTACATTTACGATCCCCATGGAGGTGCTTCGTGGTTGGTGATCATATATATATATATATATATATTACCGCTTTTATATATATATATATATATATATATATATATATATATATATTATAATATACACCTTATTGCTCTTATATAAATTGCAACATTACATATGCCTAGGAATCATGTGATCATGATTCATCCCATTGGATCTAGATTGGTTCCGTGATGGACATTTTTTAATTATAAGCGACTTGTAAATTATTCTGCGATGTTTGAATTTCCTCGGATGGTTTCCATACCCACGAGGAAGTCGGCATTATTTTTTGTATATTATTTTCATACGGATGCCTCGCATTCGTCAAAATAAAATCAATCGGTAGATCACTTAATAAAAATGGGAGTGTAAAGGTCTCAATTCTATTGAGCATCGGGGTTTGAAAAACCTCTTTTATAAAACATCTTTGCCATATCTTGTTAAAAAGCTGAATTTTACATAAATTCAAACCACATGTATATAGGTTGACGAGGCCTCGCTTACAACTTCCATATATAACACATTGACACACACACACACACACATTAGATAATAGTTTCTTGAAAAAAGGCGGTCCAGTAGTGGTAACACGGATGTCGGAAGTGCCTAACACCTTCCCCCGCATAACCAAGTCCCCGGACCCTAAGCGAATCTCGGTTTCGCAGGCAGTATATCGAGTGTCACCTCGGCTTTGGGTCGATGTGCAAACCTTTTATCGGTTGTGTTGGTACAACCATTTAAAAAACCAATGGCGACTCTTAACGGTCCCATAATCGACATTATACATGTCGGACCTTTTTCACTTGTTTTTTCAAACAAATCTCACCTAAAATGAGAACACCAAAAAGAACAAATAGCGGAAAGGACACCCAAAAAATCGGCGTCGGCGGTGGCGACTCTTTGGGGACTCGATAAGAGGACTTAAGCCGCTTACTACAATCTTTTCAAAGTTGTTATCTGCTTGTGTGTGGATGTTGCATTTACATTGGATGAATGTGTGCGAATGCATGTCTTGATTGAACTTAGTGCTTCGCATCATATCTGCGTGTGATGTTAGTGCTTCGCCTTTATAAAGCTGCTTATGATATTAGTGCTTCGCACACGTGTCATCATTTCATACGGTGAGGGCGCGATGTATGTGAATGTATGTTGTGTGGTCCCTCCACCGGGAGGCTATCCGTCGGTGTTTGATTCTTGGACTCGTGAGAAGACTAATTCTCGAGGCTCGGGAAAGGCACCACCAAATTCGCTCCGGTTGAAAGGCCGGATTAACTTCCGTCTAGTAGATTGCGATGATTTGGGAACCTTCATGCCAAAAAGCGCGAGAGTAACCTAAGATAGGTCGACCTCGATAAACCCAAAAGCGGAGAAAGTCTCTTCATGCTCTCTCATTTCAATTACTTGTAAACACAATTACTTGTAATTTCATTCCATATCTATCTCCATGTAATGAGAAATATGAAGAAATGTGTACACATACATATTTTTAACATCTATAAACAAGTGACACCGTTTTGCGAGGATAAAATTCCTAAAATGGACACATCACATAGCATGTTATTATATACATTCCCTAAAGACTAAACTATGCAAGTCTTTCGTGAGGGAATCAATCGGACCTCTACTACGGTCAAAAGTCCAAAAAAAGCGACAGGCCCACGATCGATCATGTCGTCATCAGGCCGGTGATCTTAATCCGATTTCTCATAAAAAAATTGACGGATTAAGTAAACAAATCCTGATTTGGTTGTTCTATTAAAAAAATTACACCGTCTACGCGGGTGGAAAATACGTACGTACATCTTGAATCCTCCACACTGAGGGGACACGGTCATTACCCATCTACGGAACCACGATTGGATCGACCAACAAAACTCATGATCTTGCCCATCCCTTTGGAGATCCGAACAATGGTGACATCAAAAGAAAGTCCTCAAATGGAAGAGACCCTTCCGCTCTATCAAAGGAATTGGAACACTGCGGGAGTGTTTCATATCTTTGATCTATGTATTTTTCTGGTGTTCACTTATCGAGAAAAAATTTAAAACTCGACTTTGAAAAATATGCCGGGTTAGGGGATCCTTACACACATCTAAAAGTATTTATTGGAGAACTTGGATCTATCACGGAGGATGAAAAGCTCGAGAATGCAATTGTTCAAAAAGTCTAGCTGGAGAAGCCCGTTAAGTGGTACAAGATTAAGACAACTCAAAATCCATATTTGGGAAGAGCTAGCACATGCCTTCCTCACTCAATCTGATTTTCAAACTCGGATGGCTCTGATCGGTATCAAATTACCAAGATCAAAGCAGTCTAATGAGTCTTTCGGAGAGTATGCTCAAAGGTGGAGGCGCTGGTGCCCAAGTTATTCATACTATGGCGAGAAGAATCGAAATGGTCATGACTTTCATAGACATCTGAAGCTCCCTTCTGAGAGAGTTTTAATGGCATCGGCAAACCATTTTCTGAAATGGTCGAGCATGGGGAGATGGTTGAAATGGGGTTGAAGTCGGGAAAGATTCAAGACCTAGCCGCACTCAAAACATTCTTGATCACATCAATCTGGAAATTATGGGAACAACCCGGAGAATCCATAAAAAGAAAAAGGAAGATGTTTCCACGATCTACGAGGGGCAAAAAAGGCAATCAAAACATGCCTATTCAAAGGAGAAACTACACTCCCTTTCGGCCTGAGTCTGCAAACCCTCCGGTACAAAAAAGGTGGAGAAGTCAAGCGCCATCGTGAGTGTTTACACCCTTAGGGGATACCCTCGAGAACATTCTTAATCTTACGACACCTGAGAAGAAAATTACGCATCTTCTTCCACCGCCCGACCCTAATGGGGGCGGGGTTTCAATCTTTGCTAGGAAATGTGCTTATCATCTAGGGGGGCACTGGACATGATACTCTCGGATTGTTGGGCTTTGAAACACAAGATCCGAGGACCTAATAGACAGCGGGGAGATCGTAGTCACCAAACCCGATCGGCCTCATGTGTACAAGATGACCCTCTTCCTCAACCACAAAGAAGAAGAGGTCAACATGATCAATTGGAGCAATGGACAAAATTCCAACCCATTTGTGAATCTTCCCGGACCCTCAAAGGCGGTGATGACAAATGGGATTATGCGAGTTCAATTCTGATGGAGCGAAAGATCAAAGCTCTCGGCAAACAAATTGAGCGATTTGGCGGGCGGTGACTTATCGACATCAAGTGACTCGACAATTAATCGACCCGAGGAGCATGCCGGTCTCTCTACCTATTGTCATGAATATTCCTCGTCACTTTTAGAAAATGAAATCTTTGGAAGACAAAGTGAGCGAAGAGAGCAAATGCAAAGCCCGTCGGGATTTCGCCAACAAGCGAATTCACCTATTTGGGCCGACCTATGGAGAAATCCTTCACATGTTAATCAATGAAGGAAGGATCGGTTCACTTCTACCTCCAATCAACCCCGTTCGGGATGGTACAACTCGATGGAGTATGTCGATACCACTCCGGTCTCATGGTCATGCCGCACGGAAGAATCTTTGGGCACTCATACCTTATTCAAAATCTAAATCGGTGGTGGTCTCTGCGCTTGGCGGAGATAACGACGACAACGTATTACGAGCAAGTGAGAATCTGACGGCCCTACTAAGTGGAAAAGTGTGGTAGCGATTATATCCCTTTGGTGAAGGATTAATACTTTACTACTCTGGCGCCGATAATTGATTTCGAAAGGAGAAGCGATCCTTTGAAAGTGGGCGCGCTCGAGGCGATCAACTTGCCATACGAGCACTGATATCCTATTGTTAGCTTGCTGTGAGGTTATGGAATTATGGAGAAGGTGAAGGATCCACCTCACATACAAGCTGCTGCGATGGCGAAGGAAAATCCATTATATCTCCCCCATCGGGTGATGAAGCCCACCAACAAATCAAAGGGAAAATACCCATGGAGAAGGTTGAAAAAAATTCCTCATGTTGTGTGGGTCATAATGAAGCTACGGTGGTTTTAAGCTTGAAAGAAGCTCCACAACAAATATCAATTTTGGACTTGGTCACAACCTCACGAGAATCACCGGAAGGTCTTGCTAAAGGTTCTAGAAGAAGCCTATCTCCAGAGCATCGGTGGATACGGAAAAGTTTCAACATATGGTTGATCACATTTTCAACAACAATGTGATATCCTTCTTTGATGATGACATACCATCAAGAAGGGGCCGGTCATTACAAACCGTTACACATTGCGGTCTTATCCTCGGATACATGGTAGCGAGAGTCTTAATAGATGGAGGTTCCTCTACGAATATACGCCCATATCTACCTTGGTGAAGATGAATATCAATCTCAGCGAGAATTCGGAGTAGCCATACTATCATCAAAGCTTTTGATGGAGCCGTAAGTAACTTCGGTCGGAGTAATTAAATTACTTGATCGAAATTGGTCCTCACACATTCTGCGTATCTTTCCATGTGCTCAAGATAGATTAGGGATACAACTTTGCTCTTGGGGCGACCATGGATTCATATGGTGAGGCGATCCCTCCACTCTTCACCAACAATTGAAATACATCATCAATAATAGCTTTGAGTCACGGTCAATGCTTTGAACGAGAGATTCCTCGACGCGGGGACATCTTGGTTCATCGATGCCAATACGGACATAGAACCGATCGGTTTTCATGCTTTAGAAATAAGCAACACCCGATACCTACTATTATTGGAGCACCATTGCCGAACCTAAGATCTCTGTAGGGGTGATGTCGACCACTCGAGAAATGATGTCGTTAGGTCATAAAGCGGGACAAGGGTTGGGTAAAGATGGGCGGTATCAAGTACCCCATTCGATTAACCAAGCAAGTTGGAGCAATTTGGACTAGGCTAATACGCGACTCTAGTCACGAGGAATCCTCATAAGCATCAATGATTCCTTGACTTCAACCTGTGGCGTTTGGCGCCTCTGACTCTGAGTCGCCTGACCTCGATAAAGGTGCCGGTGATGTAATGGCTATGTTATTTCCCAAAAGCGATGCGGTGAAAGAGAAAGAAATCGTTGTTCCAAATCCATGATGGAAGAAGAAGAGCGAAGAATCAAACAAGGCGTCATACGGATGATGTAAATTATCGCATCATCGTTCATGATGAACATACTATGAGATACACCAGACGATGATTGCCCGGACGTAATGGCCATCATTGGGACGGGGAGGATGATGACAATCCCTCCATCACTGCGGTCCACGGACTTTACCCTTGCCAATTGGGAATGACATTCCTTGCTTTGGTCGGCGAGGGTAAAAGCGGAGAAACTCTTTACGCCTGTAGATATAATAATTGCTTACTTTTTTACATACAGTATTAGCGGTTTATTTTGCCGATATATCTTAACAACTTGTGTATGATCAACACATTTCATATATACTAAGTGAAAGCATATTTTGTTTGAGGACTACGAATTTAGATGTGTACTGTACTTGCGGATCGATGCCTCTCTACGAGGATTGTACCTTTGATGTAGAGATGAATTGACCTTGATGGATATCTGAGGATGACATTGAGGTGCCTCGAGAAATTCAAGAATGGGTCAAAGACAAACCCAAAACCTTGACCTTGATCGAACCACTTCTTTCGATCTCGGAACCTTAGAAAGCCCTAAGTTAATCCAGTTGGTTGGACCTTACCCCAAACCAGCGGAATAATATGGTTTCGCTATTA
This sequence comes from Panax ginseng, assembly GCA_020205605.1. Taxonomy (NCBI): domain Eukaryota; kingdom Viridiplantae; phylum Streptophyta; class Magnoliopsida; order Apiales; family Araliaceae; genus Panax; species Panax ginseng. The sequence goes on from CM035145.1 coordinate 127,242,373, forward strand.
ACCCAATTCGGGGCGTGTTTGCATGGTCTCATGAAGACATGGTGGGTTTGTCCCTTGACATTGTCCTTCATCGCCTTCCCATTAAAGAGGATTTAAGCGGTCAGCGAACTTCGGTGATTGAAACTGAGTGGAGTTTAAAGGTGAAAGAAGAAATTGTGAAACAATTTCAATTTAGCATCATCATGGTGTCTACATATCACGAGTGGATATCAACATCGTGCTGTACCTAAACACGGAGGGAAGGTGCGAGTTTGCGTGGATTCTGGGACTTGAATAAAGCTTGCTAAAAGGCGACTTTCCGTGCCATTTATCCACATTCTCATTGACAATCTTGCTGTGATCGACATGTACTCCTTTCTTTGATTGCTTTGGGGTACCATCGGATCATGGTTTTGAGGAAGATCGTGAGAAGGCGCTTTCATCACTCCTTGGGGAACTTTTTGCTATATGAGCGGTTGTCATTCGGCCTCATCGATGCAGGAGCTACCTATCGGCGAGCTATGATGGCTCTTTTCCACGACTTAATGCATAAAGAGATTGAGATCTCGTGGATGACATCATTGTCGAGTCCGGAAGGAGGATGACCATATAGACCATCTTAAAAAGTTGTTCAGACGAGGTTGCGTAAGTACAACTTGAAGTTGAATCGACTAAATCGCCTTTGGCGTTAGATCGAGCAAATTGCTAGGATTTCTAATCGACCACAAAGGGATAGAAATTTGGATCTGCCAAAATCAAGCCATCTTTGAAATGCCCATTCCTCGAGACGAGAGAAGAAAATACGGGGATTTTTGGGAAGAATCAACTTCATCGGCGGGTTTATCTCTCGACTCACGACAACTTTGTGAGAGCGATCTTCAAGCTATTAAGGAAGAACTCCTCCATGAAATGGAATGATGAGTGCAGAATGCCTTCCTTACAATCGAAAGCACTAGTCAAAGCTCTGTCTTGGTACCACCCGGGGCGATATTCCCCTGTTCATATATCTGTAAAGTAAGTGACAATGCCATGAATTTTGCATCTTTGGGGAGAGAAAAGGCGATAGAGGCGAGAGCGAGCTATCTATTACCTCGATAAAAGGTTGTTGACGGTGAACACAAGTACCTGTTGATCGAAAAAAGGCGTGTTGTGCTTTAGCATGGGCTTCCATGAGGTTCTGACATTACCTCCATGGTCACTGACCCATCTCATATCCGCGTGGATCCTCTCAAATGCGTATTCAACAAACCCATATTAAATTCTAAAAATTTGTCCGAATGGCGGTTGATCCTACAACAATTTGACATCGTATATGTGACTCAAAAAAGTCCATCAAAAGGTCGAGGAATCGCGGATCAACTAGCGCGCACCTTGAGGATTTCAAACCCTTGAAACATATTTCCCTGATGAAGGAGTAATAATGTGATGCAACAACACCATCGATGCGATCTCGCGCTTGATCATGGAGGATGTATTTTGATGGGATTTACATTAATATGGAAGGTTACGGGCGGGGGGCGATTCTAGTATACGAAATGCGGGGGAAGCGGTATCCGTCGCCGTCAAATTATGGTTTATCGGCACCAACAATAAATTTGAATGAAGAAAATACATCTCATGGGGCTAAAACTTGCCGTTCGATGGGCATCGGTGTTTCTTGTCTTGGAGATTCGGAGTTGATAATCGGACAATCCACGGAATCTATCAAACCGAGGAACTACATTTCTTTGCCTTACCATCGCGCGAGTTTGAAGATGGCTTTGGAGTTGAAGAAATCTCCTTTCTACACATTCCTCGTAATAGGAATGACTTTGCGGACGCATTAGCCACTTTGGCCTCCTTGATTAGCATATCGAGACAAGGAACACTTGCAAGCGTCACAATTTCCTGAACAAGGCCTGACCTATGGAAATTACGTTGGAGAAGTATCGGATGAACTACCTCCCATCAACCTCCTTGGTATCGGACATATCAAGGAATATCTGCGAGATGGATCTACACCCGATGAGGTGAGCTTTGGTGAGAAAAGCGGATCCATCGACTTCTTTATGAAGTTCTACGAGTGGAGATCGCTCTCTAAAAAAGAGATGCGAGGACTAGGTCTCCTCGGTGTTTAGACAAAGATCAAGCCCAAAGGCTTATGGATGAAATCCATGGCGGTCTGTGGCCCCCATGAGTGGCCCCCTCCTTGTCGAAAGTCCTCGGGGACGGACACTTATTGGCTATCTCTCAAAAGGTGATTGCAATGACCACGTCAAAAGATGCTATCGATTGCAAATTCATGGGAATCTATATACCGCCCCTCACGGGAACTCCTGATATGAGTTCGCCTTGGCCCTTCTCGATGTGGGGAATGGGCGTTATCGGACCCCATCGAGCCTAAAGCCGATAATGGTCATAGATTTATCTTCACCATGATCGACTACTTCACCAAGTGGGTAGAAGCGACCTCCTTCCCGGGGTCACTAAAGAAGTCATCATTGCTTTCGCCGAAACAATGTCGTTTTGTCGATATGGACAACGAGAGGTGATTGTGTGTGAGAACAATGCCAAAAACCTCAACAACAAAATGATGGAGGAATTATGCGATAAATTCCACATCAAACATCTTAACTCTGTCATCTATCGTAAATCAGAAGATGAGCGGTCTTTGTTGAAAGCGGCTAACAAAAATATCAAGAAGATTATGCAAAAGATGTCCATGACCACAAAGATTGGCACGACCTATTGCCTCTTACTCTGTTAGCCTCTGAGAACCTCCATCGCACTTATTTGGGCAACCCCTACGCTTTAACCTATGGGATGGGCGGTGCTCCCCATAGAAGTTGAGATGGAATCTCTCGGAGTATTGATCGGCCTTCAATTTGGATGAAGACCAATGGAGTGCAGGGGCGGTATATCCAATTGTCTCTAATAGGCGAAAAGCGAACCGCGACTATCTTCCATAGTAGTCGATTATATCGACAAAAGGATCGCGGATCCTACACAAAAAAGTTCAGCTCTGGCGGTTTAAACAACATGACTTGGTTTTGAAGAAGATTCTTGACAACCAAGATCGGCTAAAAGGAAAATTCGCTCCTATTTGGGAAAGGCCGTTTATTGTCAAAGAAGTATTGGCGGGGCGCTCTCAGTTTGCAAGAAATGAATGGCGATGAATTTCCACAACTCATCAGCTTTCGAGACCGTGAAAGCGGTATTATATCTAAAGTAACCACCAAACACCACAGTGCATCATCATGAGTCACCGGTCATTCGGTTCTTTAACCCTTTACCACATACAACTTATCTACACTTTGCCCCTCGAGGAAACATATCTGATTCAAACCCGGTGACTGGCTTTCTCCTCTGCGTTCCTCTGACTTAGGTCATCCCATGGATTGAACCTCTTCCATTTGCGGTTTGGCTACCCATTCACAGGATCAAACTTTTCACTGCGATTTATCCTCAACCTAGGATTAAACTTTCTTTTCCCCGCACTCGACACTGCTGCATGGGATTACGCTTTTCTTTACCATACGAGGCGAACTCGTCGACTTTGATCTCCTCTTCAATAGAATGCGTAGGCAACCATTTCATATGGCGGTCATGATAAAACAAAAACAACAAAAACATTTACCGCCTTACATAAAACAAAAACAACAAAAAACATTCCTACACCATATCGACCATATATCTGACGTTGAACCTCTTACACGAGTTTGAACTACTGAGACTGATCTCCTCTTGATAGAATCGTGGCGACCATTCATAGTGCGGTCTCACCCCTACCAAAACACAAACCATTGTCGGTGGTGTTGGGATTCTCTTTCAATCCACTACATTTCATTCGACGGACCAAAGGGATGGAATTACGAACTCCTCCCAAATAGGAGATTGGCGACCATAAAAAGGCTGCGGTCATACCTCGAAGAAAACAACACCAAACCATAAGAGGTGGAATTAACTAGGCTTCTCCTAAATAGAAATCTTGGCGACCATCGTAGTGCAGTCGATCTCGAGAGAGAGAAAGCCACACTCCTCTACATTCTCCATTCAAAAACAAGTCCCAAGACACCAAAGATGGTAGGGATACATAGATCGATGATCCATTACGAACTATCGAGAGACAACTCGATGTCCATCCACGAGGAGAATTGAGAATACATCAAGATCCACAAGCCACAAGCGGCGAGGCAAAATATCAAGCAAATAGCAAGGCATATCTAAAAGGAAGTGATCAAAAATATATTTCACATCATATATAATGTTGTTTGATATATATACAATATAAATATATACATGACAAAATGGCCAAGCTAGTGCATGCATGCGGTAAATACAAGCTCATCTACGGATCGGGGTACATGCGAGCTAGCAAGACCAACATGGCATCCCTCTCGGATGAAGGAGGTAAAGTTGTAGTCTCTGGATGAGAATATCCACACGATTGACAGATCTGTAGCCATCGCATGATGACCATATGCTCATCAATATAAGCGCTCATCTCTGCGATCATACGGTGGTAAGGGACCTCATTGCGATCTACTATCTGTGATGACCACATCCCGGCGAGATATGGCGATATCGCTCAACTACCCTGCTGCGATACATGGTGACTGGCCTCATCACTTTCGGTGACGGCGGCATCTCTGAGCGATGCCTCGTCTCTCTCTAATAGCGGCGTCCCTCACATCAAGAAGCGATCGACATCATAGATCGAATCGATCTCTCTCAAAGGTCATCGGATGAAGACTACTGCTCTAAATCTTGTCTTCGAGTCTTTGAATCACAAAATCTCTTGGTACTAGGAGAATCGGAAGAAATCTTTGGCAACCAATGGCGGTATCCTCCTCGATGTAGGTATCGATGTCCTCCATGGGCTCTACATCGTATAACTTCGCTCTCTCGGTCTTTTGCAAATCTGCTGCGGTAGATAAAACCTCGTCTCCATCCATCGGAATACTCTGCGGAATAATAGGGGGATGGTGGCGGGAAAAAGAGCTAGCTCACGTTGATCCCGACAAGCGTATACGAGATCGGTCCTCGGTGAGAGGTATCGAGAAGTGAGCAATGACTGCCCCCCCTCGAAAGGATGAAAATCTGGGCTGGTCAAGCTGCGACATCACGGCGATGGGTGATAAGTAGTCACGCCCCTCAAGCCCGACGAAGGGAGAAATCCATGCGGAGCATGAGTAATGAAAGTTGTATGGTGAAAGCAAAGCCCCGAGCACGACAATATGCTAAATGGATCTCGATATCGCCAAAAATCACGGACCAAGGTGAGCATCATACACTCCAGATGCATTTGAAAGGGTATGACATAGCCACATCATGGGAGAAGCAATACCCATGCTTAGTCTAAGGGTACCAAGCCGGTCATAAGTGTGACATAAACCACACATCTGACATAAGAACTCTCGATAAACACTTTGTGGGGTAAATCTTTATGATGGGATCTTTGATCGCGGGGTCTCTGCCACGATCATAGGTCTGATGATGCGACCCTCCACGAGAGCTCTCACGGCCATGATAACTCCTATATCTATCTCATCCATATCTGGTGGCATATACCGTATGGCGATTACATAGCATCGATTACATCAACTCAGCTGGCAGCATGATGATCCTCAACACGGTGAAATCCCGGAATGTGTGTGAGTAGCTATCCTCCGCGCCAAATCATCATCTGAGAAAATCTTGAGAGAGATCACGTGGCGGATGTCGACTCATCTGCCTTTACTCTGCGCCTCGATCTGTGAGAGTCGTGAATAAATCTACTCATGTCTCCCAAAGCCCGTGTGTGTGTGAGAAGTCTGTCAAAAGGCGACATCGTCAAGCGTGCATACTCCTCCGAGTAGGAAGTCGACTCATGGGTGCCAAAAGCGGAATACACTGCCTGTCGGTAGCCGATGCTCTATCATCCGTCCACGAATCCTGCGGGAACTGAAATGCCAAAAGGGTCATGGTATCTTTTATGACCAACGAGATCTGATCACCACATGCGGTGGTGACATCTTTATCATACCCACGATCGCATACCCAATACCCACCAGCAGCGGTGGGGTATGATCTATCTGACTAGCTGTCGAAGAAGACATCATATGGGGTAGTGTCATAAGACCATCCGAGGGTCAATGATAGAATATCTCTGGACATACATACATATCGTAACATGATACATGCATATGAGATAATGGATGGCAATATGATATAGGGAATGAAAAATGGTGCATACATTCCTAAATATATCATCATCTAATACATCGACTCTATCTGACTACAAATACATGAAAAATGGGGCACAGACGCCCTACTACTATGAGAGGCCTATCAAAGATATAGCGAGAATGGGAGCGATACCCGATATCTAATGAGAGGCCTATCAAAAGATATAACGAGAATATACATCGAGAAGAAGACCGGGTCTCGATGTCACATCCTCGATCTGTCCACGATGTAACTCCTCTGAGTCTTTGGATCTCTATCAGCAGGGATGTCGGGCCTATAAAAGGAGGAGGATCTGCTTGACAAAACCAAATGGGTCATCGAGGGGCGGCACACAATTTGGAAGGAACAAATGACTCTCCTCTCTCTTTGGATCTCTGCCCAAATCTTAGAATAAATACATGTGCACTGGTCCATTGCCGGGTCAAACTATCAATCAGGTCGGATGAGTGTGAGCTCGGACACAAGCCACCAATCGTCGTCATCATCAAAGATCACGGAACCATGTCCCCCATAAAGCATGTGTGGCGGGAATTTGGGCCCCAATAGTCTTGAGGAGCCACCTGTATTTGGAATATCTCACAGTACATGGACCCTCGGATAAATCAAAGCCGTCGACTCCAACAATGGAATATCATGTGCGTGGTGGGTGGTGTGATCTGAGGCCGATGGCGCTGACGAGGAGGCAAGATCGGTATCTGAATCTCTCCCTGTGGTGCCCTAATATACGCTCTCTAAATAGAGCTCCGGCCTCCATCTGTGAGAGAGGAAATCTAGGGTGGAAATCAAATACTACTCTCGGTGGGGTGTCCATCCTCAAAAGCAGATGGTCAAATGATCCCCAGAGTATGGAAGCCATGTGATGGCGTCGGCCCGTCAGCAACTCATTTGCATCTGGCGGTGGTGAAGCCCTCGGAATCTGAGGACCTCTGGAAAAATAGAATGGTGCCATCGTCGTCCTCGTGGATAGGTATCTAAGCCTAACACACTCATGGGATGCAAACATGGGAGCCTCTCATAGGCCCCAAAAGCGCTTGACCTGATGGCAAAACATCTGCTTTATCGATAAACACTCTTAACTTTGTAAATGGGAAAAGACAAGAGAAATACTCACCAGCAGAAATGGGTAAAATCTAGCCAAGCCTCGGTGAACCACATGGCCTTGAGAGCGCATGCCCGGAGGAAATAGGCAAAGGTGTAAGAGCCCCGGTCATACTCTCTCTATCGGTCCACATCAGCGTGTGGCTGTGACCCAAAGCGAAAGATCTAGTGGAAGAATTATCTGCTATAAGCGACCTCGAATGATCATCGGGAACAATCGCGCGAGCGCGATCCACGATCTGACGACATCATCGGGCATGGGCTCACTCGATAGCCCACTCATAACATCTACGCTCAAAGGACACGAGCAGACGATCCGCCTTTGGCGCCTCCGCCGGAACTCTAATAAGGATCGGCGGCGGTGGGGGGTAATATTCGCCATGCGAGCCGCTGGCTCCCCTCAAACTCCATACATGATAAATTGCCAATCCATAGGCGTCATCATCACCTCGCAATCCGGCGAGATGGGTGGTGAGTCGATGAAACCATCGCTCGAGACAATGCCACGAGGTAACCCGGGGACAACGCGGGAAGGATGGAGAAAAATGCCCCAAATCCCCACTCATGCACACTCTCTTGCTCTATAATCGGGATGAAGCGCGCTGGTACATGGGTGGATGCTAAACCAGTTTCCTCGAGGTACATGTAAAACACGGAACTGCATGAAATGCGATCAACATCGAGAACCCTTTAATCCGCATCAATAGGAAAGAAGGAAGATAAAGTCTAACGTCATACCTCGTTAGCGTGCAAGTACATCGATGGTGTCTACCCAAATCACCCAAGCAACTCTGGGTTCACCACCACTGGATGCTCGGAAGCTCCTGCGAGGGATATATGCGGCGAGGCGGGATCCTCAATATCCACCTCCTCGTCCTCGGCGTCTGGAACATCTACGGGACGGGGCGTATCACGGCCTCCACCAGCAAGCGAGGCATCGGCGAGAAGCAGGGGCGAGGCACTTGAAGCCCTCCGCCGTGCGCGAAGCGGTCTATAGAAGCGCTTTCGGTGATCCGGATCCATCAATATCCCGGACAACAAGTCTCAAATCACCTCGAGAAAGGGTGTGGTATTTCTTTACTGGAGCTTTTAAATGCATCATATGACTATATGCATGCATGCATTTACTTTAACATATAATAGAGTTAAAATGCATGACTACCCAATGCCTACATTTGGAAAAATTTTGCCATAGTCCCCTTTGAAAATAGGACTATCCACATGCCTGTATGAGCGTATACAGGTGGCCATTCGATGCTTTTTGTCCCAAAGTCATATACCTAATATATGCATTAAAATCAAAATCATCATGCATAAGGCCGACCTCGATGCTAGGAGTATTTTGCCTTTCTACCTTTTGCTCATTGGACCTCAAATAGGACAAAAAATAGCGAGAAAAAAGGTGTCAATTTATTTATCTCAAAAGTTAAAATTTTTCACATCATTATATTTAGCATGGTTTAATACTAACATTTACTATGTTGAATATTTTTTATCAAGTCATTTGTGCATACATAATCACTACTATGTGTTTAGATGCATTTAGTGCAATATCTCACAATCTAATGGATGAACTGGAAAAAAATACATGCATACGTTACGGGATAGTGTAGAACACTTATGCGGTGACAAAATTTGAAAGCGGCCGAACTTCAGTGGATCTGAAGAAGGCTCGCGGTTTTTCTAAGTGAAGTGAGTTAGAAATGAACTTCTTGGCGGTGCTGCAGATTTATCATCACGCTGGCAGCAGGCCACTGCAGTGCTGCGGGTGCACTGCTGGTCCTCTATATGGGTCCCACCCCTCGGCTCGGTCGATTCGAGTTGAAGCGGAGTTCTTACGGGCTAGAAGGTCAAATCGGGAATAAAAATGCACGCGCGATTGAGCAAAAACAACATCTGATCCTAGTCTTCTCGGATGAGACTTTGAACTTGTACATCACTCATTGGTAGTCACCGAACACGAGGTAAACACCACCCGATGATCATTTGCAAATTGAGCGATAATCGGTCGATCGATGACTCGGTCGTTACCCTAAGTATGCGTACTCATGCGATCCCGGCGGGAGATCCCGACGTGAGTCCCCAGTTACTGTTAACATATATCCCGGTGGGAGTTACAACCACGTTCAGTTGACAATTCGCATGAAGGTCAAGCGACCTTGACATTATTTGACGATGGCGAATAAATCCATGAAGGTTGAAGCAGAACGGTAGTTGCGTGCGTCATGCGTCCCGATAGATCCCGATAGCGTTTAAATATCTCTCGGCGGGCTATAGAGCTATTTGTTGTTCTCATATCAATGAAGGTCAGCGACCTTGGCGTCATTTATTAGATAGCGTTTAAACCTATCGAGATATATAGAGCTATTTGAGGTTCTCATACCCGGTCTCATATTCCCGGCGGATCCCGGCGGGAAGTCTGTATGATGCTCGTTGATCTACCGTCGGTGAAGGTCAAGCAACCTTGACGATCTCTCACGAGAGTTTGTTAGTTGATTCACACGTCGGTGAAGGTCAAACAACCTTGACGGTATATCCCACGAGGATGTTTGGTAGTTGATTCACCGCGTCGGCGAAGGTCGGGCATCCACGGCGGCATTTTTGTTGTTGGCGATAAATCAGCGAGAATCTTGACATATTACGGCGATACTAACCAGGAAAGGTCAACATTATCAAAGAGGATAGATGATGGAATATGTTATACACATCCTCAAAGAAGATCAAGCTTTATCCCCACAGATCTCTTACACATAAGAGGTACCCCTTCAGGATCAAGTCGTTATCAAGAACACAGGAATTTGGTGATAACTCCAACATCAACATCTATCGATTTGACTGCACGTCGGATCTGGTCGGTATTGCCAATCCCAGTTGAAGCAACAGGGAACCAACAATCATCCCAGCATGTTGGGCCACAACCCCGTACACATGCATCATACATTTGCATCATGTTGCTATCCATAGTACCATGTTTATCTTGTTGCGTTTCAAGTGTCTAGGATTCTTTATCCTACCCATGCATCGCCATGCACGAGTATGATAAAGAGGGCATCTATGAACACTCAAAATTTTTTGTACTCTTATTCTGCGACATTGCGGGAGGACAGATTAAGTCTTTTAAGAGAGAACCACGAAAGACAATCCAAATCCATCTAGGATACTACAGGGAGTTGACATCAACCCAGATCACACTGGAGAACAGCGATTCAACCTCGGATATAACCCGAGACACTGCGAGATACAATATCTGGGAACACACTTTAGGAGAAGGCCGATTAATCTCGGAGATAACCCGAGGTATCGGTCTCGATCCCAACCATGGGAATAGCCACCAACCTTGGTGATAACCCCAAGGAATGCGATTTGGAGATAACCCGAAATGCTTGTTTCAAATGCCCATCGACTTCAATCTCGGCGCTCTGATGAGATACCTTGTACCAACCCGACAATAACATCGGGAAGGCAGGCACACCTCAAAGATGACAATGAGGACCTTCAACAAATTGCGGCGATCCAATCTCGGTGAAGTATGAGCAATATACGCTTTATCGGCCCAATCCGGTGATAACTGCGGTGAGGACAACATCGTCATCTCGTCAACACGATGCCGCGTCACGTCTCTATAGCGATGTCCCACAAGATTAACCAATCAATCGAGTGACTATTATGCGGGGTAGCGGATGAAAGTTGAAGCTTGAAGGCCGGAGGGCATCGTCCCATCTTTAATGACCCGTCATACAAACTCTAATCCCATGCCATCGTACAACTCTCGACAGCGGCGGTCGAAATAGGTCTGTATACCTCAAAGCGGATGCGGATTGCACTTCTCAAAATCGAGTGGACATTCTGATTGCACGAGTGCGCGTGCTTGAGACGACCCGAGCCGACCCGCAGACCCGCCTCTGGTACACTGTGGCTCGCCTGCTGGTACACCTATGACTCATATTGCCTATAAATAGAGGGCTTGGGGGGTCTTTGATTTTTAAGAGAAAAAAGGCGGGGAAACCCTGCACAATTTGCTCTACACTTTCGCCATCTGATGTATTTTCCCACTTTTAAACACTGTGAGCTCATATATAGCCCTTTTGTACCCCAAAAGCTAGTGTTTTACCACTCTAAAGATATAGAAGCCTTTTTTATCGATCATTTGTAAGCCTTCTCACACACACTTTAGAGTCTTTCTCTTCATCTTTGCACACACCCTTCTATCGTTGAGAGTCGTGTTGCTTGCTTTGGCGGACTTGATCAAGTGGTTTCATTCGATCTGTATATATATATATATATATATATATATATACTTATATATATATATATTTACTAATATTATCGAGTTATGCCTCGATTGAGCCTGAACTTGATTTGGGCGTTTTGCTTTTTATATATATATATATATATATATATATATATATATATAGCGTATGTCGAACTTTGTTCGATGAGCCTGAACTTGATGCAGGCGTTTATTGCTTTATATATATATATATATATATATATATATATATATATATTATATTTAATTGTGTGTGGGACTACATTCGATGAGCACAGATTTTATATATAATATATGCGTTTACTCGCTTTATATATATATATATATATATATATATATGAGCGTGGTGAACTACATTCGATGAGCACAGATTTTACATCAGAATTGCATTTATTGCTTTTATATATATATATATATATATATATATATATATATATATATATATTCATCACTGGAGTTTTCTTAAGTGGCGGTTGATAAACTTCTGACTTTATTTATGTTTTGTCACTTTGGAGTTTCCTCGTGGCGGTTGATAACTTTTAATGACTTTATTTACATTTCGATCCCCCGTGGAGGTGCTTCGTGGTTGGTGATCATGTCAGTATATATATATTTACCGCTTTTATATATATATACGCTTATTGCTCTTATATAAATTGCAACATTACATGCGCCTAGGAATCATGTGATCTGATTCATCCCATTGGATCTAGATTCGGTTTCGTGATGGACATTTTTCAATTTTATGGCGACTTGTAAATTATTCTGCGATGTTTGAATTTCCTCGGATGGTTTCCATACCCACGAGGAAGTCGGCATTATTTTTGTATATTATTTTTCATACGGATGCCTCGCATTCGTCAAAATAAAATCAATCGGTAGATCACTTAATAAAAATGGGAGTGTAAAGGTCTCAATTCTATTGAGCATCGGGGTTTGAAAAACCTCTTTTATAAAACATCACTTTGCCATATCTTGTTAAAAAGCGAATTTTACATAAATTCAAACCACTGTGTATATAGGTTCGAGCGAGGCCTCGCACAACTTCCATATAACAACACATTGACCCACACACACACACATTCGGATAATAGTTTCTTGAAAAGAGGCGGTCATAGTGGTAACACGGATGTCGAGGGTGCCTAACACTTCCCCCGCAACAAGTCCCCGGACCCTAAGCGAATCTCGGTTTTGCAGGCCAGTATATCGGTGTCACTCCTTTGGGTCGATGTAAACCTTTTATCGGTTGTGTTGGTACAACCATTTAAAAACCAATGGCGACTCTTAACGGTCCCATAAATCGACATTATACATATCGGACCTTTTTCACTTGTTTTTTCAAACAAATCTCACCTAAAATGAGAACACCAAAGAACAAGTAGCGGAAAGGACACCCAAAAATCCGGCGTCGTGAAAGGCCAAACGATGTCTGGATTGCTTTTATTTGCGATTTCATACCAATTCTTTGCGATTTCATACAGATAGTCGCTCACACAGCTCCCAAGCATATAATCTACAAAATGAACACAAAATGCATGAAAAGTAACTAAGAAAATGAGTTTAAGCAACTAATTCAAGTAACAGATACCGGATAAGTAGATATAAAATTTACTTATCAGTGGTTCGTCAACTAGAAGAAGTGATGAGCTAATGCTAAAAAAGGAATATGGTTAAAGTTAAAAGGGGAGATATTGGTGTCGATGTGGACGGAGAGATCACGCGGTAATGAGGGGATTGTTGAGGTATCGCGTGATAATAAAATCCCAATTGGAACATAAAAAAAAAGATCTACGACATATATATATATATATATATATATATATATATATACATATACATATATATACGGTCCGAATCTTAAGTTCACCTCTTATCTAACATATCTTGCTCACCCTCCTTTAGCGACGGACCGGACGACGATTCGATCCATCGCTATATATAGAACGGACGTCTTAGCTTTTAGCGACGGACCGAACATAGAGCGACGGATCGAATTGTCGCCCGGTTCGACACTAAAGGGGACTGAGCAAGGTATGTTAGATAAGGGATGATTTTAAGATCCGGACCAGTATATATATATATATATATATATATATATATATATATATATACACACACACATACATATGCTCTAATGGACCATAGACCATAGACATAATAGGTTAATCTTTTGAGTTAAAAAATTGTTTCAAATAAGCATATATAAATACCCAACAAGTAACAACAACTAGTAATCTAAATCTAAAACCTAAGTTTTTTTTTCTAATATAAATTTAGTACCAACATGAAACAAAATATATGAATTTTCTACTAGTTTATTTTCTATTAAAAATTAAATTTTCAATTTTTTTCTCATTCAAAACTCAAAAGCACAATGTTAGTTCCACAAAACATCTTTTAACTAGTCAATGAATTTATCTATCCAACTCAACATAATTCTTTTTCAGTTTTTTGAATTGAACTGTAAAACAACTTAAATACTTCATCCATTTTAAAATATAATATTAATTTTGAATTTTTAATGTCAGGTTGAGGTATTTTTAAAAACTTAATATTTGTGACTTTTATACAAAAAAGAAATGAACACGAAATTAAAATTAGGAGGAAAAAGAAAAGATTAGAAAATCTATGATTTTCCTTATGTATTGTGTGTGAATTGATAATTTTTTTAAAATATAGATTACCATTATACCTTTATATTCTATTTTCTTGGGTTTGTGCATTAAAATAATATAATAACTGTGACGCCCCCAAAATAGGTATACATCATCCATTCTGAGTTGTAAGACCCCGAATTTTATGAAATGAAAGTATTCAATTTTCTTATAATTATTATTTTATTTCGTAAATGATTAAATTGATAAAAGTTTAAAGTTAAGGGTGATATGTGAAATTTTTTGCACAGTAAGCAAATTGTTATATAAAATTCGATTAGTCGGGGAATATTCGTTTTAACAGGGAATATTCGTACAACGCCACAATCATTGGTGGACCCCACAACAGAATTATTGTCGGAGTTAGAAAACGACAAAATTATCTTTTTATAAAAATAACGGCGGAAGTTTTACCGTTAACTGTTGAAACACCCGGTGTTAAAAGTATAATAATCTGCTGTGGTTGCATAGTAACATTACGGTATTGATTATTGATGCTTACGTGAGAAGTCACGTAGTTTTATTCAATTATCACTACAAATAATTTCTTTGATAGTGTTTGCATAGTAAAATCTTTTTTATATAAAATGAATACTTTTATAAAGTTATTTGTTTTATTAGATTTTAAATAAAATATATTATATTTTATTATGCATAGTGTTTGCGTAGTAAAATCTTTTATATAAAATAGAATACTTTTATAAAGTTATTTATTTTATTAGATTTTAAATAAAATATATTATATTTTATTATGCATAGTGTTTGCATAGTGTTTGCATAGTAAAACATTTTTTATATAAAACAGAATACTTTTTATAAAGTTTTGTTTTATTTGATTATAAATAGAATACAGTAAAACCTCTATTTAAGAATAGACTTGGGACTAAACTATTTGTATTCTAATTGAGAGGTTATTACTAAATAGAGGTATTGGTATAAAATATTTTTAGAACACCAAAAAATATCCACTTTAACAAAAATATCAATAAGAACTCCCTAATAATTATTATTCAAAAAATATTTATGCAAAGTAATCTTTTATATGAAAATGTGATCTTTTATAGGAAATGTAGTCTTTTATAAAAAAATATAGTCCTTTATAGGAAATGTAGTCTTTTATAGGAAAATGTAGTTCTTTATAGAAAATGTAGTCTTTTATAGAAAATGTATTATTTTAAAATTAATATTGTCTCTCATATATAGTATATATATATATATATATATATATATATATATATATATATATATATATATATATATATATATATATATTACTATATAGAGGTATAGTTTCTTAATACGGGACTTAAAAAGTATATAACATATTACAATTTAGAGGTTATTCCTATTTATAACTGGCCCAAATTGGGACCAAATTTTTTTATAATATTGTAGAGGTTATTCTTATATAGAGTATTCCTAAATAGGGGTTTTACTGTATATTATATTTTATTGCATAGTACAGCATAGTATCCTTTCCATTCTCCTATAAATAGGATGCTTAGTTAGAATTGAAAATCACACCAGAAGTTCAGAGAATTCTTCTTCTATAATCTTGAGCGTATTTCTTTAGAGTTTAAGAAAGCTTTGAGCGTAGAAAATAGTGCAAGTTTTCTTCAAGAATATCATCGCCCTACCAGTCGGAATAATCTTCTTTTTAAGGTAAGGGGTATTATTTCTTTCGTATTCATGAAGAGAATTATTTTTTTTCAATACTCGTAAGGGGTATTATTTCTTTCATATTCATGAAGAGAACTATTGTTATTTCATTCCTTATTATTCATTGGAATAACTTTTATACATACAAAATCCGCATACATAGTGAAATTCTTCATTATTTCATTCTTTATTATTACGTTAGAATATCCACATACTACGAGTTACGCATGACACAGTTCCATACTTTATTAATCTTTTGGAATAACCTGTCTGTGCGGATTACGCACGCCTGGTGAATTCTTCTGTTATTCCATTCTTTATTATTCTGTTGGAATTATTTGTCTACGTGGATTACCGCATGGAGGGAGAAAAATCATTTGCAGTTTCATATATTCTATTATACTCAGTTGGTTAAAGTTTTGGCTTCTATACTCCATGAAATTAGTAGAATATCCTGGATATTTGCGTTTCATCCAATATATTTACATGGAAATATTTTTCTGAGCATTCTTGAATTTTACTCCACAAAGAAGTATCATGTTGACAATTTGGACGTTATTGAGTTCAGGATAAATTAACTTATAAATCTTTAAAATTTATTCTTGAACTTATTTTATTGAATTGTCATCATCCTCATACTTATATTATGTTGAAAGTCATCTGTGGCCTGTAGTGCATAGATGGACTTGGTATGATTATGACCAGGGATTATTCTGTATAATCATAACTGTAATGTTACAAATGATGTGAAAAAAGTCCTCATTGGCCCGTAGTGCGTTGATGGACAGTTTTTGGTATGATTATGGCTATGGATTCTCTTCGGCCAAGGGTGCAAAGGTGAATTATTTTATGGTATGATCAGTACCGTTAATGAAAACATGAATATCTTTGGCCCGTAGTGCATGGATAATTTGTGGTCGTGATACTAATGAATATCCTTGGCCTGTAGTGCAGGGATGATTCGATGAAGTGGATTAATTATTAAGTTGAGTCTCAACGATAAAATATTAATTCATGGATGTGATAATAATGAATATCCTTGACCGTAGTGCATGGATAATTCATGGATGTGATCTTAACGAATATCCTTGGCGTAGTAGTGCATGGATAATTCGATGATGTGGATTATTTATTAAAGTGAGTCTCGTGATAAAATATTCGAGTATACACTTTTAATTAAGTAGAAGATAGTAGATATCATGCTCTACTTGACTATTCTAAAATACAGTTGTATGTCTTTGGCTTTTAGTGCAGAGATGAATTGTTAATGAATATCTTTGGCCGTAGTGCAAAGATGAATTTATTAGTATGATTATGAGCAGGAATTGTGATTTGGTATAACCATGACTTTTGATGTTTCAGGTGAAGATAGGTGATGAAAATTATCTTCGTCCTAGGTGCAAAGAGGAATTTAGAATCACAATTATGATTACAAGTTATTCATATGATTGTGGACATGAATTGTTGATTGATGTTACAGGGATAAAACATTATTGGTGAACTTTTAACATGGAGAAGATAATAGACCTGATGGTCTATTTGACTCTTCTAATGGATTGCTCGTTCATTTGCAACTATGGTTAAAAAGTTTTATCATCTACCATATGTTCTAAATCTACGATTTATTCTTGATGATGAAGGCTATTGATGATGTAAATTATCTTTAGTCATGATATTCTTTATTGGGCTAGTTGTGCTCACCCTTCTGCTTCACAATTCCTTTCAGGTAATAAGAGTGTAGCTGGGTCAAGCGAGGATAACAGGGGAATAGAACGGTGGTCTATAGCTGTTGAGGTTCTCCCTAAATAGTATAGAAATAATTTTGTTGAGAACTTTAGATAAGTTTGTCGTATTGTATACGTCATTTGATATTTAATTTTGGTGAACCGAATAGATTGAGGTGAACCCAACTTTGGAAGGGTGTTTTGCCACTATCATACAAGATGTCTAATGACATACAACCTCGTGTTATCATAAGACATGGTTGTGCACATCCACTTGCTGAGTATATCTACGAGCACTACCTGTATGATCTTGGGGTATATTTGAAATATAATTTGCACTTGGAGACAACGGAGATAATTATATGTCAAGAGAAGACTCACCATTAGAAAGAACACGATAGTAATCTTCTTATTTTTCTTTGGGGACTTTTTGGACAACCAAGGATAATTCTGTAGACATATGATATCTATCAAAACCTAGACACATGGCCTCCCATGTACGAAGGTTTCCTTGAGTATTTTCCAAAGAATTTAATTTCTAATACAATTATTGCCTGTACCTTAATGTAAGGTACCATTGTAAGGTATTGTGGTCAAGGCACCACGAAAGTTATATTTATTTGTATTAAAACTCACAACTTATCTGTTGTCGTACTCTGCACGACAGTTCAACAGTTGTATAAATGAAGTTTATATTTGATTTTTATAGTGCGATATCTGGCGACTCAGGATGGGTCGTGTGGACCTATTTTGGGGGCATCACAAATGGTATCAGAGCTTAGGGATATGGTTGCTGGCGGAGATATGAGTCTAGAACTAGGAGGGGAGAGATGAGTAATATACTTCGCTAGTGTGTGACTTACCTAAGCCGAATTTTTTACTTGATAAGTTGAAAATTTGTGATATGTCAATTGGCATTTATTTTGAAGATATATTCTAGAATGATATCTGAAATACAGGAGATGAGCAATTGAAAAATCATGATACAGAGTATATAACCGGGAAGGTACAATCCGAAAAGAAAGTAAGGTATTCTCATCTATTCGAATACCAGGTACATACGTAAATTTTGAGGGCGAAATTTCATAAGGAGGGGAGATTGTAAGACCCCGAATTTTATGAAATGAAAGTATTAAATTTTTTTATAATTATTATTTTATTTCGTAAATGATTAAATTGATAAAAGTTTAAAGTTAAGGGTGATATGTGAGAATTTTTGCAAAGTAAGCAAGTTGTTATATAATATTCGATTGGTCGGAGAATATTCGTTTTAACAGGGAATATTCGTACAATGGCACAATCATTGGTGGACCCCACATCAGAATTATTGTCAGAGTTAGAAACGATAAAGTTATCTTTTTATAAAAATAAATGCGAAAGTTTTCACAGATTAATCATTTGAAACACGGTGTTAAAGAAATGCGATGTCTGGCGTGATTACATAGTAATAATACCGATATTGATTATTGATACGTACATGAGAAGCCACTCAGTTTTGTTCAATTATTACTACAGTAATTGTTGCATAGTGTTTGTATAGTAAAATCTTTTTATATAAAACAGAATACTTTTATAAAGTTATTTATTTTATTAGATTTTAAATAAAATTTATTATATTTTATTATGCATAGTATTTGCATAGTATTTGCATAGTAAAATCTTTTTATAAAAATGAATACTTTTATAAAGTTATTTATTTTATTAGATTTTAAATAAAATATATTATATTTTATTGTGCATAGTGTTTACATAGTGCCTACATAGTGTTTGCATAGTAAAACACTTTTTATATAAAACAGAATACTTTTTATAAAGTTTTATTTTATTTGATTATAAATAGAATATATTATATTTTATTGCATAGTACAGCATAGTATCATTTCCATTCTCCTATAAATAGGATGTTTAGTTAGAATTGAAAATCACACCAGAAGTTCAGAGAATTCTTCTTCTATAATCTTGAGCGTATTTCTTTAGAGTTTAAGAAAGCTTTGAGCGTAGAAAATAGTGCAAGTTTTCTTCAAGAATATCCTCGTCCTACTAGTCGGAATACTCTTCTTTTTAAGGTAGGGGGTATTATTTCTTTCGTATTCATGAAGAGAATTATTTTTTTTCCAATACTCGTAAGGGGTATTATTTCTTTCATATTCATGAAGAGAACTATTGTTATTCCATTCTTTATTATTCTCATTGAAATAACTTTATCATCTGAATCTGCGCATCTGAGGTGAAATTCTTCTGTTATTTCATTCTTTATTATTCTGTTGGAATATCCTGTCTATGCGGGTTACGCATGACCTGGTTCTATTCTTTATTATTCTATTGGAATAACCTGTCTGTGCGGATTACTCACACCTGGTGAATTCTTATGTTATTCCATTCTTTATTATTCTATTGGAATGATCTGTCTACGTGGATTACCGCATGGCGGGCGAAAATCCATTTACAGTTTCATATATTCTATTATACTCAGTTGGTTAAAGTTTTGGCTTCTATACTCCATGAAATTAGTAGAATATCCTGGATATTTGCGCTTCATCCAGTATCTTTACATGGAAATATTTTTCTGAGCATTCTTGAATTTTACTCCACAAAGAAGTATCATTTTGACAATTTGGACGTTATTGAGTTCAGGATAAATTAACTTATAGATTTTTAAAATTTATTCTTGAACTTGTTTTATTGAATTGTCATAATCCTCATGCTTATATTATGTTGAAAGTCATATGTGGCCTGTAGTGCATAGATGGACTTGGTATGATTATGACCAGAGATTATTCTGTATAATCATGACCGTAATGTTACAAATGATGTGGAAAAATTCTTCATTGGCCCGTAGTGCATTGATGGACTGTTTTTGGTATGATTATGGCTATGGATTCTCTTCGGCCAAGGGTACAAAGATGAATTGTTTTATGGCATGATCAAGATGCAGTTAATGAAAACACGAATATCCTTGGCCCGTAGTGCATGGATAATTCGTGGTTGTGATACTAATGAATATCCTTGGCCTGTAGTGCAGGGATGATTCGATGATGTGGATTAATTATTGAGCTGAGTCTCAGCGATGAAATATTAATTCATGGATGTGATAATAATGAATATCATTGGCCGTAGTGCATGGATAATTCATGGATGTGATACTAACGAATATCCTTGGCCGTAATGCATGGATAATTCGATGATGTGGATTATTTATTAAGCTGACTCTCAGCGATAAAATATTGGTTATACACTTTTAATTCGTAGAAGATAGTAGATATCATGATCTACTTGAATATTCTAAAATACAGTTGTATGTCTTTGGCTTGTAGTGCAAAGATGAATTGTTAATGAATATCTTTAGCCGTAGTACAAAGATGAATTTATTAGTATGATTATGAGCAGGAATTGTGATTTGGTATAACCATGACTTTTTATGTTTCAGGTGAAGATGGGTGATGAAAATTATCTTCGTCCTGGGTGCGAAGAGGAATTTAGAATCACAATTATGATTACGAGTTATTCATATGATTGTGTGAACTTTTAACATGGAGAAGATAATAGACCTAATGGTCTATTTGACTCTTCTAATGGATTGCTCGTTTCGCTGCAACTATGGTTGAAAAGTTTTATCATCTACCATATATTCTAAATCTCTGATTTATTACTGATGAAGGCTATTGATGATGTAAATTATCTTTAGTCATGATATTCTTTACTGGGCTAGTTGTGCTCACCCTTCTGCTTCACAATTCCTTTCAGGTAATAAGAGTGTAGCTAGGTCGAGTGGGGATAACAGGGGAATAGAACGGTGGTCTATAGCTGTTGAGGTTCTCCCTAAATAGTATGGAAATAATTTTGTTGAGAAATTTAGATAAGTTTATCATACTGTATACGTCATTTGATATTTAATTTTGGTGAACCGAATAGGGTGAGGTGAACCCAACTTTGGAAGGGTGTTTTGCCACTATCATACAAGATGTCTAATGGCATACAACCTCGTGTTATCATAAGACATGGTTGTGCACATCCACTTGCTGAGTATATCTACGAGCACTACCTATATGATCTTGGAGTATATTTGAAATATAATTTGCACTTGGAGACAACGGAGATAATTATATGTCATAAGAAGACTCACCATTGGAAAGAAGATGATAGTAATCTTCTTATTTTTCTTTGGGGACTTTTGGGTCAACCAAGGATAATTTTGTGGACATATGATATCTATCATAACCTAGACGCATGGTCTCCAATGTACGAAGGTTTCCTTGAGTATTTTCCAAAGATTTTAATTTCTAATACAATTATTGCATGTACCTTTATGTAAGGTAGCATTGTAAGGTATTGTGGTTAAGGCACCACGAAAGTTATATTTATTTGTATTAAAACTCACAGCTTATCTGTTGTCGTACTCACTGCATTGACGTTCAACGATTAATATAAATGAAGTTTATATTTGATTTTTATAGTGCGATATCTGGCGACTCAGAATGGGTCGTGTGGACCTATTTTGGGGACGTCACATGAGTCGCCAAATATGTGAAACCCCAGATTTTATAAATAAATATATAATTTTCTCAAAATATATTTTTGAATATTATGGTGTGGATTTGATATAATGTTATAGTTCTGAATAGTATTTATAAATTTTGTAAAGTAAGCAAGTGGTTATATAATATTCGATTGGTCGGGGAATATTCGATTTAACAGGGAATATTTATGACGACAAAGACAATCATTAAGTGGACCTCACAACGGAAGTATTGTGCGTAGTTAGAAAATGATAAAATTATCTTTCTATAAAAATAAGCGGAGGTGTTACCGAATTAAAACTGTTGAACTACATTAGTAGTAAAAGTACGATGTCTGGCGTGGTTGTATAGTAGCACTACACGGTATTAATTATTGATGCTTACGTGAGAAGTCACTTAGTTATACTCAATTATTGCTACGATGGCTCGCTGCATCATATCTCTCATATTATTGATTCAATTATTATTACGATATCATCGCATTATATGATATATTATTAAATCAATAATTGAAATGGCAAATTTATTCATATTATTATTTGCAATATTAACAATGTCTAGAAGTTCTGTCAAGGAGAGGTTGGGTCACCTAATTGCGCGCCAATAAGGAGAAATCCTTATCGGAAAGCCCCCTCTTTCCTGGGAACGACCTGGTTATTAAATATTATGAGTTATAATATTAATGATGAATAAGTTCGTGTTGATTAAAGATGAATTTTATAGTTCCATTGTGTTAGAATTATTTGTGTTAGTGGAAATCGACATTTGTTTCGATAATAATTGATGTCTGGAGGTTATATTGTTCAATCGGGTATTCGGGGCACTTTTCGTGTCGGAGTACTATTCACAAGTTACTATTCACGAGTTATTATTCATGAGTTACTATTCACGAGTTACTATTCATGAGTTACTATTCACGAGTTACTATTCATGAGTTACTATTCATGAGTTACTATTCACTAGTTACTATTCACGAGTTACTATTCACAGGGTACTATTCACCCGTAAGATATATTTCTTTTCGGTCCGTTCATGAATTATATTTACTTACATTACTATTCACGAGTTATATTTCTTTAAAAGTAAATCAATCTGGACCGTTCATGAATTAGTTACTATTCAGTCCATTCTCCTATAAATAGAAGCTCGTTCCTTCATTATTTCTTACGAATTCACTGAAACTCTAGAGAGAGAAACTATAGAGAGAAAGAAAAAAAGTATTCTGCTACTTCACTACTTCAGTATTCAGTTTTTCTAAGGTAGGGGATATTATTTGTTGTACTCGTAAGGGGTATTCTTTCTTTCTTATTCATGAAGAGAACTTATGTTATTATATTCTTTATTATTCTGTTGGAATAACCTATATACGCGGGATACCCTATACTTGGTGAAATTCTTCTGTTATTCCATTCTTATTATTACATTGGAATAACTTTGTTTATGCAATACCGCATACATGGTGAAATTCTTCTAATATTCTATTCTCTATTATTACGTAGGAATATCATATGCGTGCGTGCTACGTTGCACTGCACAGTTCCATTATTTATCATTCAATCGGAATATCATATGCAATGCGTTTACGCGGACTCGGTTCCATTATTTATTATTCCGTCGGAATATCACATACAGCGTTTACATGCCGGACTCAGTTCTATTATTTATTATTACATTGGGAATAACTTTTGCAGCCGGTGCGATTTATCGACGCATGGTGAATCATACATTATTCCATTCTTTATTATTCTGTTGGAATAACCTGTCTATGTGGATTACCACATGCATGGTGAATGATCATGTGTATTCATTCCTTATTAAATTGTGGAAATGATCTGTATATGTGGATTACCACATAGCGGGTGAAAATCCATTTGCAGTTTCATATATTCTATTATACTGAATTGGTTAAAGCTTTGGCTTCTATACTCCATGAAATTAGTGGAATATCCTTGATATTTGCGCTTCATCCAGTATCTTTTCATGGAAATATTCTTCTGAGCATTCTTGAATTTTACTTCACAAAGAAGTATCAAGTTGACAATTTGGACGTTATTGAGTTCAGGATAAATTAACTTATAAATCTTTAAAATTTATTCTTGAACCTGTTTTATTGAATTGTCATCATCCTCATGCTTATATTATGTTGAAAGTCATCTTTGGCTTGTGTGCATAGATGGACTTGGTATGATTATGACCAGGGATTATTTGTATAATCATGACCGCAATGTGACGAATGATGTGGTAAAAGTCCTCATTGGCCTCCAACTGAAACACCCGGTGTTAAAAGTACAGTAATACGCGTGGTTGCATAGTAGCACACGGTATTGATTATTGATGCTTACGTGAGAAGTCACTCAGTTATACTTAATTATTACTACAAAGATAATTCTTCGCATCATATCTCTCATATTATTGATTCAATTATTGTCACAATATCATTTGTATAATATATTATATTATTAAATCAATAATTGAGACGACAAAGTTATTCATATTATTATTTGCAATATTGACAATGTCTAGAAGTTACATCAAGGAGAGGTTTGGTCACCTAATTGCGGCTACCAATAAGGAGAAATCCTTATCGAAAAGCCCCTCTTTCACGAGGAGCGATTTGGTTGTTAAATATTGTGAGTTATAATATTAATGATGAATAAGTTGTGTTGATTAAAATGAATTTTGATAGTTCCATTGTGTTGGGATTATTAGTGTTAGTGGAAATCGACATACATTAGATGATAATTGATGTCTAGGGGTTATATTGATAAATCGGGTAATTTATCGGATAAATGAGCAATTAATTGCTACTAATTTATATGTTTATATAACTATTTATTCACATGTGTGTACTATTGAATTACATTATTTATTATTAAGGGAGTTGGTGCAAGATTGATAATACTTGCATCACTAAGTTAAAAATGGAGGTATAGATGGAGGTACTATACTGTAATTCGTATTTTTCACATGATTATACTATTGATTCACATGATTGAACTATTGATTCACATTATTTACTATTAGGGGAGGTGGTGCAAGTTTGATAATACTTGCAGGACTAAATTAAAAATGAAAGAAAAGTTGGAGGTATTATACTGTAATTTTTAGAGTCCCAAAACGTGCAATTATCGAAACTATATTTTTCTATAAATAGAAGCTCATTCTTCCTTCATTTCTCACCAATTCACAAAAGCTTTAGAGCGATTATTATAGAGAGAAATTATAGAGAGAAAGAAGAAGAAAGTCTGCTACCTCCTTATTCCGGTATCCAGTTTTTTCCAAGGTAGGGAATATTATTTGTTGTACTCGTAGGGAGTATTATTTCTTTCTTCTCCATGAAGAGAGAACTTACATTATTCCATTCTTTATTATTCTATTGGAATAACCTATATATGAGCTACCCTATACTTGGTGAAATTCTTACATTATTCCATTCTTTATCATTACGTTGGAACATCCTGCTTTTGTGCGTTCTGTGGGACTGGTTCCATTATTTATCATTCATTGGAACATCATATGCATGCGTTCTACTTGGGACACGGTTCCATCTTTATTATTCTGTTGGAATATCACATGCATGCGTTTCTGTGGGACTCGATTAAAATCTTTATTATTACATTGGAATATCCTGTTTGTGCGTTTCTACGGACTGATTCCGATTATTTATTATTACATTGGAATAACTGCGTGTATTGATCTATCGCATGCACGGTGATTTCTTTTGTTATTCCATTCCTTATTATACTCGGTTGGTTAAAGTTTTGACTTTCTATACTCCATGAAATTAGTGGAATATCCTTGATATTTGCGCTTCATCCGATATCTTTTCATGGAAATATTATTACGAGCATTCTTGAATTTTACTCTACAAAGAAGTATCATATTGACAATTTGGACGTTATTAGTTCACGGATAAAATAATTCTTGAACTTGTTTTATTGAATTCTTATATCATTGTCATCATCCTCATGTTTATATTTTGTTGAAAGTCATCTGTGGCCTATAGTGCATAGATGGACTTGGTATGATTATGACCGAGGATTATTCGATGTAATCATGACCGTAATGTTACAAATGATGTGGTAAAAGTCCTCATTGCCCGTAGTGCATTGATGGATGGTTGTTGGCATGATCATGACCATTATTGAATACACAAATATTCTTGGCGTAGTGCATGGATAATTGTGGTCGTGATACTAAAGAAAATCCTTGGCAGTAGTCGAGGGGTGATTCGATGATGTGGATTATTTATTATTTGAGTCCGGTGATTAAAGTGATGAAAAACCTTCTAAATCATAAAAGATAGTAGATTTTATTCTCTACTTGACTCTTTTAATGGATTACTTGTTCATTATGATTAAACTTGATGGTTGTTATATTGTATCGGTTTAACTTTGTTGAAGGCTAACGATAATATATTATGCATTATCTTAGTCATAATATTTCCTCTTGGGCTAGTTGAGCTCACCCTTTTACTTTTATTGTTCTCTTCAGGAAATGAGAACGTAGCATGGACTAGTCGGGGAACGGAGTGACGGACCAAATGATAGCATTAGTAGTCCTCACTATTCAGTGAAATAGTAGAAAATAAATGTAATAATATTGAATTTGAGTTTGAATATTGTCTAGGCGACAATATTTGTATTAAAACTCACGACTTATGTTTTGTCGTACTTTACGACAGTTGTATAATTAAGTTGTATTTGTATTCTGTACCATGTATTTGACGACTCAGAATAGGTGATGTATACCTATTTTGGGGGCGTCACAGTTGGTATCAAAGCTTAAGGATATGATCCCTGGCTTAGATGTGAGACTAGAACTAGGAGGGGAGAGACGGGGAATTCCTTCTCTAGTATGACCTACCTAAGTTTATTTGGTATTTAATTGGTTGG
Source organism: Panax ginseng (assembly GCA_020205605.1). Lineage (NCBI taxonomy): Eukaryota > Viridiplantae > Streptophyta > Magnoliopsida > Apiales > Araliaceae > Panax > Panax ginseng. The sequence continues at coordinate 127,269,376 of CM035145.1, forward strand.
TCAGAGTATATGTATAATATGTTGAATGTCAATTAACCCTTTTTTTGTGGCAGTATTTGAAAATGGCATCTGAGAATATTGAGAATAGCAATGGAGTACAAGAAACCGTTGAGTCTCCATAGATCAACAATCAGAATAATGTGCATCAAGAAGGCGACAATCTTCATGCAAACAACAACAGTGACCAAATGATGAACGATGGAATGTTCAGAGACTTTATGCAATTCATGCAACATCAGGCGAGAGTGGCTCCTGTCCAAAATGTAGGTGGAAACATTGGAAACTCTCGGATGATTCTGCATTAAAGCTTCAAGGAGGCTGGGACCACCGGAGTTTATTGGAGAGCCAAAACCACTAAAAGGTGAAGCATGGATAAAGCAAATCACCAAGATATTTGATGTCTTGGGATGCTCCGAGAGCAAAAGGTTTCCTTCGCCACCTTCATATTGCGTGAAGAAGCGATTCTTGGTGGGAATCTGTAAAAGCATACCAAACTGGCGACTCAAGATGTCTTGGGAGAAGTTCCAAGAGTTGTTCAACGACAAGTACTTTCCGAAAGTATTCGTCACATGAAGGAGGTGGAGTTTATCAAGTTGGAACAAAACAATATGACCAGTGTCGCAATGATCTGAGGCTAAATTTGCGGAGTTATCCGGTTTGCATCCCATTTGGTTGATAATGAGGAGCAAATGACTCGAATGTTTTAAGAGGTTTGAAACCAGGAGATACGACAATATCTTATTTCTCATAAAGCGTGTTTGTATTAGGATGTTGTAAATAGGGCTCGATTGTTGGAGTAGCGATAACGAGTCAACGCAACCAAGAGAAAGCGTTGCGTGAGAATAAAAATACGGTGGTAATAGTCATCGAAGCGGTGACAACAAGCGTGGAGGAATCAACATGCGAAATGGTAACCACTTAGGTGGTAATCATAGCGAAGACAATAAAATGGACATTTCAAGAAAAGGAGATTCAACAATGATGGAAAAGGCGTCAACACCAAAGACCCGTTGTTAAGGAAGGAGAGCGACCACCTATCATATGCTTCAAATGCGGAGGAGGGACACATCGGTCCAAACTACGCGATCTCGTCCAAAGCATGTTATAATTGTGGAAGAGAAGGTCACTTAGCTCGATTTTGTCATTCACCAAGACAAATTCAAGCTAGGATGGAGGCATCAAAGGTCGTCCCGAGAAAAGTCAAAGCCGGTAGTGTGAGGAGGCGTTTGTTGTGACCTCCCGAAAGCAAGGAACACGAGCGAGGTTATCACGGGTAAGCTTATCATAAACTCTAGTGAAGTCTATACCTTATTTGATACTGGGTTCTACCCATTCTTTTATTTCTCCTACTTGCGCTCAACGTATAAATTTAACTCAGGAGAAATTAGACTTTGACTTATCTGTTGAAACTCCATTAGGAGAAACCTTTATTACATCCTTTGTTTATAAGTCTTGTTTGATTCAAATCGATATGACGTTACTGTCAATCTTATCTCCTTAAAAATACTTGCATTTGGCGTGATTCTAGGGATTGATTGGTTAACTACTCATCATGCTAAAATTGATTGTTTTTCGTAAGGTTGTTAGCTTTCATATTCCTAATAAACCTATTATGCGAATCAAGCGACCAAACCATTAAAATCAATCATGGTCATCTCAAGCCATAAAGCTATTCGTTTATTGAAAAGCGGATGTCAAGTTTTCTTAGCTCATATCACGGATTTAAAACAAAATACGTCGATTTGAAGGATATTTCTATTGTTAATAAATTTCCTGACGTATTCCCTGAAAAACTTCCTGGCCTACCCCCAGAGCGTGAAGTTAAATTTTGTATCGACCTTGAACCCGGTACAAAACCCATTTCCAAAGCCGCATATCGAATGGCTCTATTGAACTTCAGGAGTTAAAGACCCAATTGCGAGGAATTGTTAGACATTGGTTTCATTCGTCTGAAAGACGTCTCCTTGGGGTGCTCTGTTCTATTCGTGAAGAAGAAAGATGGGAGTATGCGACTTTGTATTGATTATCGGGAGTTGAATCATGTCACCATCAAAAATAGGTACCCATTGCCATGTATTGATGACCTATTTGATCAGTTACAAGGAGCAAAATATTTTTCAAAGATCGATCTTCATTCTGGATATCATCAGCTGAAGGTTAAAACTAAGGATATTCCACAGACTGCCTTCAGAACTTGGTACGGGCATTATGAATTCTTAGTCATGTCTTTTAGATTGACTAATGCTCCTGCTGCCTTCATGGATATGATGAACTTCAAGGAATATTTGGATCACTTTGTGGTCGTCTTTATTGATGACATCCTTATTTATTCCAAAAGCCATGAAGATCATGAGCAACACTTGAGGCTGATACTCCAAAAATTTCGTGAATATAATCTTTATGCCAAGTTAAAGAAATGCGAGTTCTGGCTTGAGGAAGTAGCATTCCTTGGCACGTATTATCAAGTCATGGAATATCCGTTGATCCGGCAAAGATTGAAGCTATTCAAAGTGGGAGCAACCCAAATCGATGAATAGAAATCACGTAGCTTTCTCGGTTTAATTTGGTTATTATCGGAGATTCGTGGAAGGATTTTCTCGAATCGCTACTCCATTAACTCGGTGACTCGAAAAGATACAAAGTTCGATTGGAGGCGAGGAATGTGAGAAGAGTTTTCAAGAACTCAAAAGGAGACTCATTTAAAGACTGTTACGACAATACCATACGGTTGGGAGGATTTGTCATCTAAAGTGATGCTTGTGCAAAGGTTAGGATGTGTTCTCATGCAACATGGGAAATTCATAGCATATGCCTCAAGACAACTCAAAGAATATGAGAGGAATTATCCTACTCATGATCTAGAGTTGGCAAGCTGTTATCTTCGTGACTTAAAATTTGGAGGCATTACTTGTATGGAGAGAAAGTGGAGATCTTTACGGATCATAAAAGCCTCAAATATTTCTTTACTCAAAAGGAACTCAACATGTCGACAACGGACGTTATTTGGGCTCATTGAAAGATTATGATCATACAATCAATACCATCCTGGAAAAGCGAGCGTGGTAGGCGGCGCATTGAGTAGAAGATTATATGCGAATGCAGTACAATATTCACAACACAAAAGCCCATTTTGTGTGACTTGCAAAGGATGGAGATAGAGTTAAAGACTCAGGGACCCATGTGATGATGGAGAATATCTGAGTAGAACCGACTTTAATTGATAAAGTTAAAGTTTTGCTCGAATTACTGGATCCGGGTGATGTGTATGAGGAAGAAAGAAAAAGAAGGTCTTTATGCGAAGTAAGAATCGATGAAGAAGGAATATTTGAGTCAACTCCAAACTTTGTGTTCTAACGACCCTAATTTAAAGTATAAAATCATGATGGGGCGCATAACACACCGTTTGTTTAATCCATCACAGGAGTACCAAAATGTATCGTGATCTTCGTCATACATTTTGGTGGAGAAATATGAAGAGAGAGATAGCGTTATTTATCTCAAGGTGTCTAATTTGTCAACGAGTTAAAGCGGAGCATCAAGTACCAAAAGGTCCATTGCAACCACTTGAAATTCCAGAATGGAAGTGGGAACACATTACCATGGATTTCATTACCGGTCTTCCCAAAGTTTCTCAAGGCATAGATGCGATTTGGGTTATTGTTGATAGATTGACCAAGTCTACTCATTTTTTACCTATAAGAGAAACTTATACACTTGAACGTCTTGCTCGTATGTACATAAACGAGTTTGTAAGATTGCATGGTATGCCAGTATCCATAGTTTCTTATTAAGACCCAAGATTCACTTCAAGATTTTGGGTTAGTTTACAAAAAGCTATGGGCACAGATTTACGATTTAGCTCGGCATATCATCCTCAGACGGACGGGCAGTCGGAGAGGATGATTCAAACTCTTGAAGATCTATTAAGACTCTGTGTCCTTGACTTCAAGGGAAGTTGGGATAAGTTCCTACCATTGGTGGAGTTTTCCTACAACAACAGTTATCAAGAAAGTATTGGCATGGCTCCATTCGAGGCGTTGTATGGAAGAAAGTGTCATTCTCCAGTATGCTGGGATGAGGTGGGTGAAGCAACGTTGTTGGGACCAGAGTTGGTACGTATAACTACGGAAAAGATTCAAATGATCCGACAATGTATAAAAACCTCACAAGATCGACAAAAGAGTTATGCTGATCTTCATCGAAAGGACGTAGACTTCGATATTGGAGATCATGTGTTGTTACGTGTTGCTCCATGGAAAGGAGTTACAAGATTTGGAAAGAGAGGAAAGCTCAATCCTCGATTCATTGGCCCATTTTAATCCTCGATCGAGTAGGGCGTGGGCTATAGACTTGCGTTACCGCCAAGTATGTCTCGATGTTCATAACGTTTTCACATTTCCATATTACGTAAATATGTGAAAGACCCGTACCACATTATTGAGTTAGAGCAGGACGAAATAGAGGAAGATTTAACGTATGAAGAGGTTCTGTTAAAATCTTGGATAAGAAGGAACATATTCTACGCTCAAGGTTATACCTCAAGTCAAAGTTTTGTGGAGAAACCACGATCTTTGAGGAAATGACATGGGAGTTAGAATGAAATGAAATCAAAGTATCCTCACCTCTTGACATACCGGTATGCACCCTAATTTCGAGGACGAAATTTCATAAGAATGAGAGGTTGTAAGACCCCAACTTTTGAATAAAGATTAATTTTTTCTCGAAATATATTTTTGAATATTATGGTGTGGATTTGATATAATGTTATAGTTGTGGGTAATATTTACAAATTTTGCAAAATCATGCAAGTTGTTATATAATATTCGATTGGTGGGGAATATTCATTTTAACGGGGAATATTTAAATGCAAGACAATTATTGGTGGACCCCCACAGCGGAATTATTGTCGGATTAAAAAATGATAAAAATACTTTATGAAAATAACGGCGGAAGTTTTTACAGTTAAGCTGTTGAACTACGGTAGTAGTAAAAATCTGATGTCTGGCGTGGTTGCATAGTAGCACGGTATTGATTATTGATCTTACGTGAGAAGTCACTCGGTTATACTCAATTATTACTCTACGATAATTCTTTGCATCATATCTTTCATATTATTGATTCGATTATTGTCATAGTATCATCGCATAATATGTTATTTTATTAAATCAATAATTGAGACGACAAAGTTATTCATATTATTAAATTGCAATATTTACAATGTCTAGAAGTTACATCGAGGAGAGGTTTGGTCACTAATTGAGCACCAATATGGAGAAATCCTTATTGGAAAGCCCCTCTTTCACAGGAGCATTTTGGTTGATAAATATTGTGAGTTATAATATTAATGATGAATGTTATTAAAATTATAGTTGTGTTCGAAGTTGAATTTGGAGACGCGGACGTGATATTTGAGTCCGGAATGATGAAATTAGTAAAAATAGTCTATAAACACAAAATTTTCCAGAATTCACTATTTGGTCAAAAAGTCAACAGTTGACTTTTTCAGGAAAAGTCAAATTTCAAAATTTCAAAACTTATATTTTTGATAAAAATGGTTTCATTGTGTTGGAATTATTTGTGTTAGTGAAAATCGACAATAATTTCGATAATAATTGATGTCTGGAGGTTATATTGACCAATCGGGTATTTAACCAGATAAATGAGCGATTGATTGCTATTATTTCACATGATTATAACTATTTGTTCACATGTGTATACTATTGTTTCACATTCTTGTTACTATTAGGGGAGTTGGTGCAAGATTGATAATACTTGCATGACTAAGTTAAAAATGGAGGTATAGATGGAGGTACTATATTGTAATTCGTATTTTCACATGTCTAGAACTATTGATTCACATAATTTACTATTGAATCACATTATTTACTATTAGGGGAGGTGGTGCAAGTTTGATAATACTTCCATGACTAAATTAAAAATAAAGGAAAAGTTGGAGGTATTGTCTTTGAAATTTTTTGAGCCCCAAAGCGCGTGCGATTATCGAAACTATATTTTTCTATAAAAGAAGCTCATTCTTCCTTCATTTCTCACCAATTCACAAAAGCTTTAGGCGATTATTATAGAGAGAAATTATAGAAAAAAAAGAGAAGTCTGCTACCTCACTATTCGAGTATCATTTTTTTCTAAAGGTAGGGAGTATTATTTCTTTCTTATCTATGAAGAGAACTTACATTATTCCATTCTTTATTATTACTGTTGGAATACTTTTGTATCTGTGAGCTACCCTATACTTGGTGAAATTCTTACATTGTTCCATTCTTTATCATTCTGTTGGAACATCTTATGCATGCGTTCTACTTGGGACACAGTTCCATCTTTATTATACATGTTGGAATATCATGTCATACATGCGTTTTCATGGGACTGATTTTGTCTTTATTATTACATTGGAATATCACATGTCATGCATTTCTACGCCTAGGGCTTTGATTTCGTTATTTATTATTACATTGGAATAACTGCGTATCTTGATTTATCGCATACTGGTGATTTCTTTTGTTATTCCATTCCTTATTATACTCGGTTGGTTAAAGTTTTGACTTCTATACTCCATGAAATTAGTGGAATATCCTTGATATTTGCGCTTCATCCAAATATCTTTTCATGGAAATATTCTTACGAGCATTCTTGAATTTTACTCTACAAAGCGGTATCATGTTGACAATTTGGACGTTATTAGTTTTTGGATAAAATAATTCTTGAACTTGTTTTATTGAATTCTTATATCATTGTCATCATCCTCATGTTTATATTTTGTTAAAAGTCATCTGTGGCCTATAGTGCATAGATGGACTTGGTATGATTATGACCAGGGATTATTCGGTGTAATCAAGACCGTAATGTTACAAATGATGTGGTAAAAGTCCTCATTGGCCCGTAGTGCATTGATGGAAAGTTGTTGGCATGATCATGACCATTATTGAGTACACAAATATTCTTGGCCCGTAGTGCAGGGATAATTGTGGTCGTGATACTAAAGAATATCATTGGCCGTAGTGCAGGGGTGATTCGATGATGTGGATTATTTATTAAGCTAAGTCCCAGTGATAAAAGTGATGAAAAACCTTCTAAATCATAAAAGATAGTAGATTTTATTCTCTACTTGACTCTTTTAATGGATTGCTTGTTCCGCTGCAGTTAAAATTGATGGTTGTTATATTATATCAGTTTAACACTATTGAAGGCTAACGATAATATATTCTGCATTATCTTAGTCATAATATTTCCTACTGGGCTAGTTGAGCTCACCCTTTTACTTTTATTGTTCTCTTGAGGAAACAAGAGCGTAGCGAGGACTAGTCGGGAGAGGTAGTGAGACGGATGATAGCATTAGTAGTCATCTTTATTCGGTGAAATAGTGGAAAATAAATGTAATAATATTGAATTTGAGTTTGAATATTGTCTAGGAGATAATATTTGTATTAAAACTCACAGCTTATGTTTTGTCGTACTTTACACGACAGTTGTATAATTGAGTTGTATTTGTATTTTATACCATGTATTTGACGACTTAGAATAGGTGATGTATACCTATTTTGGGGGCGTCACAGTCGTGATACTAAAGAATATCATTGGCCGTAGTGCAGGGGTGATTCGATGATGTGAATTATTTATTAAGCTGAGTCCCAGCGATAAAAATGATGAAAAACCTTTTAAATCATAAATGATAGTATGTTTTATTCTCTACTTGACTCTTTTAATGGATTACTTGTTCCGCTGTAGTTAAGCTTAATGGTTGTTATATTATATCAGTTTAACACTGTTGAAGGCTAATGATAATATATTCTGCATTATTTTAGTCATAATATTTCCTACTGGGCTAGTTGAGCTCACCCTTTTACTTTCATTGTTCTCTTGAGGAAATGAGAGCGTAGCGAGGACTAGTCAGGAGCGGAGTGAGCGGACGGATGATAGCATTTGTTGTCCTCACTATTCGGTGAAATAGTGGGAAAATAAATGTAATAATATTAATTTGAGTTTGTATATTGTCTAGGCGACAATATTTGTATTAAAACTCACAGCTTATGTTTTGTCGTACTTTGCACAACAGTTGTATAATTAATTTGTATTTGTATTCTGTACCATGTATTTGGCGACTCAGAATAGGTGATGTATACCTGTTTTGGGGGCGTCATAGTTGGTATCAAAGCTTAGGGATATGATCCATGGCTAAGATGTGAGACTAGAACTAGGAGGGGAGAGACGGGGAATTCCTTCGCTAGTATGACCTACCTAAGTTTATTTGGTATTTAATTGGTCGATCAGATTTTAAGGATAATATGTTGCATGTCAATTAACCCTTGTTTTGTGGCAATATCTGAAAATGACATCCGAGAATGTTGAGATTAGCAAATGAGCACAGGAGATCGTTCAGTCTCCACAGATCAACAATCAAAATAATGTGCATCAGGAAGGCGACAATCCTCATGCAAACAACAACACTGACCAAATGATGAACGATGGAATGTTCAGAGGCTTTATACAATTCATGCAACATCAGGCGAGAGCGGCTCCTGTTCAAAATGCAGGTGGAAACACTAGAAACTCTCGAACGGTCACCGCTAAACAGTTCAAGGAGCTGGGACCACCCGAGTTTATTGGAGAGCCAAAACCACTTATGTAAAATCCCAGATTTTATAGATAAAGATTTAAATTTCTCGAAATAATTTTTTATATTATGGTGTGAATTTGATATAATGTTATAGTTGTGGGTAGTATTTACAAATTTTGCAAATTATGCAAGATGTCATATTATATTCAATTGGTCGGGAAATATTCTTTTTGTCAGGGAATATCCGTACGACGGTACAATCATTGGTGGACCCTACAACAGAATTATTGTCGGATTGAGAAAACGACAAAAATATTTTATTGAAAATAACGGCGGAAGTTTTACCGTTGATACTGTTGAACTACTCGGTAGTAAAAGTACAGTAATACGCGTGGTTGTATAGTAGCACACGGGGTTGATTATTTATATTTATGTGAGAAGTCACTCAGTTTTGTTCAATTATTGCTACAATAGTTCTTTGATAGTATCTCACATTATTTGATTCAATTATTGTTGATTTAGAAGTTTTGTTTTATTCATTATTATTAACGTAATAAAATAGAAACATCTTTTTATATAAAAGCAGAATACTTTATTAAAGTTATTCTATAAATAGAATATATTATATTCTATTATGCATAGTGTTTTTCATAGTAAAATCTTTTTATATAAAAGCAGAATACTTTATTAAAGTTATTCTATAAATAGAATATATTATATTTTATTATGCATAGTGTTTTCATAGTGCGCAGATATTGCTTGCATAGTAAAAATCTTTTTATATAAATAGAATATATTATATTTTATTTAAAAGATTTTTCTTTAAATATGGACCGTCACAATTAAAGTAAATCAATCTGGACAGATAGTTCATGGATTAATTCTTATGCATTCCATTTTCCTATAAATGAAGCTCATTCCTTCATTATTTTCTTACGAATTCTTTGAACTCTAGAGAGAGAAACTATAGAGAGACTATATAGAGATAGAAGAAAAGTTTTCTACTACTTCACTACTCTTATATCAAGTATTATTTTTACGGTAAGGGATATTATTCTTTTGTATTCAAGAAGAGAACTTACATTATTCCATTTCTTTATTGTTCATTGGAATAACTTGTATACACGCTGGCTACCCTATACTTGGTGACATTCTTCTTTTATTACATCTTTATTATTCGCCGGAATATCCTATCTGTCATATATCTGTAGAACTTCGGTTCCATTTTTATTATTTCGTCTTTATTAACTGGCCGGAATATCACATGCATCTTTATCGTCGGACTGGTTCCATCATTTATTATTCGCATTTATTATTTTGTTGGAACATTACTCGATTGTGAATTTCACGACCTAGTTCCGTTATTATTATTCTGTTGGAATAACCGAACTATGTAAAGTACCGTATGCATGGTGATATCTTTTGTTATTCCATTCGGTATTATACTCAGTTGATTAAAATTTTGACTTCTATACTCCATGAAATTAGTGGAATATCCTTGATATTTGCGCTTCATCCAGTATTTTTCATGGAAATATTCTTCTGAGCATTCTTGAATTTTACTCTACAAAGCAGTATCATGTTGATAATTTGGACATTAGTAGTTCTTGGACAAATTAATTCATGAACTTGTTTTATTGAATTCTTATATCATTGTCATCATCCTCATGTTTATGTTATGTTGAAAGTCATCTATGGCCTGTAGTGCATAGATGGACTTGGTATGATTATGACCAGGGATTATTCGGTATAATCATGACCGTAATGTTACAAATGATGTGAAAATTAAAAGTCCTCATTGGCCTGTAGTGCATTGATGGACAATTTTTGGTATGATTATGGCTATGGATTCTCTTCGGCCAAAGGAGCAAAGATGAATTGTTTTATGGCATGATCAGGACCGTTGATGAAAATACAATTATCTTTGGCCCGTAGTGCATGGATAATTCGTGGTCGTGATACTAAAGAATATCCTTGGCCTGTAGTGCAAGGATGATTTAATGATGTGGATTATTTATTGAAAGTGAGTCTCGTGATAAAAGTGATGAAAAACTTTTAAATCATAAAAGATAGTAGATTCTATTCTCTACTTGACTCTTTTAATGGATTGCTTGTTCACTATGATTAAACTTGATGTCTATTGTATTTTATCGGTTTAACATTGTTGGAGGCTAATGATAATTTATTCGCATTATCTTAGTCATTATATTTCTTCTTTGGGCTAGTTGAGCTCACCCTTTCTTTCACCGTTCTCTTGAGGAAATGAGAGAACGATTTGGGACTAGTCGGGGAATGGAGTGATGGTCCTAGATGGTGCATTAGTAGTCCTCACTATTCGTGAAATAGTGTGATAATAATTGTAATGAGGACTCCTTTTGAGTTTGTATAATCTCTAGTAGACAATATTTGTATTCAAACTCACGGTTTATGTTTTTTGTCGTATTGTACACTGACAGTTGTATTATTAAGTTGTATTTGAATTACATACCATGTATCCTGGCGACTCAAGATGGGTGATGTATACCTAATTTTGGGGGCGTCACAGTTGGTATCAAAGCTTAGGGATATGATCCCTGGCTAAGATGTGAGATAAGAACTAGTAGGGAAGAGACGGGGAATTCCTTCGCTAGTATGACCTACCTAAGTTTATTTGGTATTTAATTGGTCGGTCAAAGTATAGGGATAATATGTGATATGTTAATTAACCCTTGTTTTGTGGCAGTGTTTGAAAATGGCATCCGAGAATGTTGAGATTATCAATAGAGCACAGGAGACCGTTGAGTCTCCACATATCAATAATCAGGATAATGTGCAACCAAAGGACAATACTCCTCATGAAAACAATAACACCGATGAAATGGTGAATGATGGGATGGTCAGAGGCTTTATGCAATTCATGCAACAACAGGCGAAGGCAGCTCCTGTCCAAAATGCAGGTAGAAATACTTATAACTCTCGGACGGTCACCGCTAAGCAGTTTAAGGAGCAATTCATGCAACAACGGGGGAAGGCAGCTCCTGTCTATAATGTAGGTGAAAACAATGGTAACCCACGGTTGGTCACCGCTAAGCAGTTCAAGGAGAAATTTGGGACCAGGAGTTTTGGGAAAGCGAACCACTTAAGGCGGAGACATGGATAAAGCAGATTACTAAGATATTTGATGTCTTGGAATGCTCAAAGGAGCAAAAGGTTCCATTCGCCACCTTTATGTTGCGTAAAGAAGGAGATCATTGGTGGGAATCAGAAAAAAGCATTACCCGACTGACGACTCAAGATGTCTTGGGAGAAGTTCAAGAATTATTCAATGACAAGTACTTTCACGAAAGTATTCGTCACATGAAGGAGGTAGAATTCATCAAGATGGAGCAAAACAATATGACCGTGTCGCAAAGACGAGGCTAAGTTTGCAGAGTTATCCGGTTTGCATCCCATTTTGGTCGATAATGAGGAAGCGAATGACGCGAATGTTTTTGCGAGGTTTGAAACCCGATATACGTCAATACCTCATTTCTCACAAACTTTGTTTATATTCGGATGTTGTGAATAGGGCTCGATTATTGGAGCGCGATAATGAGTCAAAGACAACTAAAAAGGCAACGACCAACAACACGATAATAATCATATCGGGTGGCAGCGGTCATTGAACAACGATAACCATCATGGGGATATTATCATGCCAAGAATGGTAACCATTTCGGTTGTAATCATGGCCAAGATAATAAGAATGTACATTTTAAGAAGAGAAGGTTCAACAATGACGTGAAGACGTCAAAGACCAAAGACCCGTTTCAAAGGAAGAAGAACGCCCATCTCGGTCGTATGTTTCAAATGCTGGACGGGAGGGACACATCCAGTCAAATCAGACGTGACAATCCAAAACGTGTTTTAATTGTGGAAGAGAAGGTCACTTAGCTCGATTTTGTCATATGGTGAAGTCAATTCCAGCTGGGATAGTGATGCCAAAGGATGTCCTAGACAAGCCAAAGTCGGTAGTTTAAGAGAGAGCGTTTTTTTTTTCGTGATGAGGAACCTGAATAAAATTATCACGGGTATGTTAGTCATAGACTCTTGCGAAGTCTATACCGTGTTAGATACTAGTTCTACTCACTCTTTTATTTCACCTAGTTGTGTTCAATGTTTGAAGTTAACTCCGGAGAAGTTAGACTTTGATATATCTGTTTAAACTCAGTTCAGAGAAACCTTCGTTACCTCCACTATTTATAAATCTTATTCAAATCAACACTTTCACGTTACATGTTGATCTTGTCTCTTCGAAAATACTTGCCTTTGATGCGATTTTAGGAATCGATTGGTTAACTACTCATCATGCTTTTCGTAAGGTTGTTAGTTTTCATATTCCTAACCAACCTATTATGCGAATTCAAGCAACCAAACCACTAAAGTCAATCATTGTCATATCAAGCCATAAGTAAAGAGCCCCGGTCCTTTTGTTGTTGACTTCCTTGTGTGGAATGCACCAAAGCCAAACTTTCTGTAGGCGATGTCGCGAATGACGATGGCAAGTTGATAGGTATCGATGTGACGTACTATCCAAGTCTTTGATGAGGTCACAGCTTTGAATAATATTTCTATTGTTAATAAATTTCCTGACGTATTCTTGAAGACTTCTTAGCCTACCCCTAGAGCGTGAAATCGAATTTTGTATTGACCCCAATACAAAACCCATTTCTTAAACCCTCAAATATTTCTTTACTTAAAATGAACGTAACATGCGCCAAAGATGTTGGCTCGAGCTGTTGAAGATTACGATCGTACTATTCAATATCATCGTGAAAGATCGAACATGGTAGCTGATGCGTTGAGTAGAAGATCGTATGCGTTTACGAGTGCGAATATACAGACCCACATGAAGATAACGAATATACGAGTAGAATCAACTTTAATCGATAAAGTTAAAGCCGCTCAAACTACGCATCCGGAGCTGATGAATGTGAAGAAGAAGGTTCAAGAGGGCGTTATTTCAAAAGCAAGAGTTACTGAAGAGAGGAAATCTCAACCCTCGATTTAATTGGCCCATTTGAAATCCTCGATTAAATAGGAACTGTGGCTTATAGACTCGTTTTACCGCCAAGTATGTTGCGTGTTCATAACGTTTTTAACGTATCGATGTTACGTAAATATGTGGACGATTCAACCACATTATTAATTTAGAACCTAGGACGAGACAAATGGATAATTTAACGTATGAAGATGTACCTGTTAAAATCCTGGAATATATTCTACGCTTAAAGGTTATACCTCAAGAGTTAGAATTTGACGAAGTGTCCTCATCTATTCGGTATACCAGGTACGTACGTAAATTTCAAGGGCGAAATTTCATAAGGAGGGGAGATTGTAAAATCCCAGATTTTATAGATAAAGATTTAAATTTCTCGAAATAATTTTTTATATTATGGTTTGGATTTGATATAATGTTATAGTTGTGGGTAGTATTTACAAATTTTGCAAATTATGCAAGTTGTCATATTATATTCGATTGGTCGGGAAATATTCTTTTTGTCAGGGAATATCTGTACGACGGTACAATCATTGGTGGACCCCATAACAGAATTATTGTCGGATTGAGAAAATAACAAAAATATTTTATTGAAAATAACGGAGGAAGTTTTACCGTTGATACTGTTGAACTACTCGGTAGTAAAAGTCTGATGTCTGGCGTGGTTGCATAGTAAGAATGCAGTGTTGATTATTTATATTTATGTGAGAAGTCACTTTCGCTTTTGTTCAATTATTGCTACAATAGTTGCTGCACAGTATCTCACATTATTTGATTCAATTATTGTTGATTTAGAAGTTTTGTTTTATTCGTATTATTAACGTAATAAAATAGAAACATCTTTTTATATAAAACATAATACTTTATTAAAGTTATTCTATAAATAGAATATATTATATTTTATTATGCATAGTGTTTTGCATAGTAAAATCTTTTTATATAAAACTGAATACTTTATTAAAGTTATTCTATAAATAGAATATATTATATTTTATTATGCATAGTGTTTTGCATAGTGCCCGCGATAGTGCTTGCATAGTAAAAAATCTTTTTATATAAATAGAATATATTATATTTTATTTAAAAGATTTTTCTTTAAATATGGGCCATCGATTAAAGTAAATCAATACGGACCGTTCATGGATTAATTCTTATGCATTCCATTTTCCTATAAATAGAAGCTCATTCCTTCATTATTTTCTTACGAATTCACTGAACTCTAGAGAGAAACTATAGAGAGACTATAGAGAGATAGAAAAAAAGTTTTCTGCTACTTCACTACTCTTATATCAAGTATTATTTTACGGTAAGGGATATTATTCTTTTGTATTCAAGAAGAGAACTTCTGTTATTCCATTTCTTTATTGTTCTGTTGGAATAACTTGTATACGCGAGCTACCCTATACTTGGTGACATTCTTCTATTATTCTGTCTTTATTATTCTCGAATATCCTCGTCTGTCTATATCGTCGGGACTGGTTCCATTTTTTATTATTCCGTCTTTATTAATCTGCCGGAATATCACATCTATCTTATCTGCCGGACTGGTTCCATCATTTATTATTCGCATTTATTATTACATTGGAACATCACCGCCGGTGTGAATTTCAATTTTTTTGGTTCCGTTATTATTATTCTGTTGGAATAACCGTCTATGCGAAATACTGCATGCATGGTGATATCTTTTGTTATTCCATTCGGTATTATACTCAGTTGATAAAAATTTTGACTTCTATACTCCATGAAATTAGTGGAATATCCTTGATATTTGCGCTTCATCCAGTATTTTTCATGGAAATATTCTTCTGAGCATTCTTGAATTTTACTCTACAAAGCAGTATCATGTTGACAATTTGGACATTAGTAGTTCTTGGACAAATTAATTCTTGAACTTGTTTTATTGAATTCTTATATCATTGTCATCATCCTCATGTTTATGTTATGTTGAAAGTCATCTGTGGCCTGTAGTGCATAGATGGACTTGGTATGATTATGACCAGGGATTATTCGGTATAATCATGACCGTAATGTTACAAATGATGTGAAAATTAAAAGTCCTCATTGGCCCATAGTACATTGATGGACAATTTTTGGTATGATTATGGCTATGGATTCTCTTCGGCCAAAGGAGCAAAGATGAATTGTTTTATGGCATGATCAGGACTGTTGATGAAAATACAATTATCTTTGGCCCGTCAGAAGTGCATGGATAATTCGTGGTCGTGATACTAAAGAATATCCTTGGCACCGTAGTGCGGGGAATGATTTAATGATGTGGATTATTTATTGAGCTGAGTCTCAGCGATAAAAGTGATGAAAAACTTTTTAAATCATAAAAGATAGTAGATTCTATTCTCTACTTGACTCTTTTAATGGATTGCTTGTTCTACAGCTTGATTAAACTTGATGTCTATTGTATTTTATCGGTTTAACATTGTTGGAGGCTAATGATAATTTATTCTCGCATTATCTTAGTCATTATATTTCTTCTTGGGCTAGTTGAGCTCACCCTTTCTTTCACCGTGTTTCTCTTGAAATGAGAACGTAGCTAGGACTAGTCGGGGAATGGAGTGATGGTCCTAGATGGTGCATTAGTAGTCCTCACTATTATGTGAAATAGTGTGATAATAATTGTAATGAGGACTCCTTTTGAGTTTGTATAATCTCTAGTAGACAATATTTGTATTCAAACTCACGGTTTATGTTTTGTCAGATTATTATACGCACGATTGTATTATTAAGTTGTATTTGAATTCTGTATCATGTATCTGGCGACTCAAGATGGGTGATGTATACCTAATTTTGGGGGCGTCACAGTTGGTATCAAAGCTTAGGGATATGATCCTTGGCTAAGATGTGAGATAAGAACTAGTAGGGGAGAGACAGGGAATTCCTTCGCTAGTATGACCTACCTAAGTTTATTTGGTATTTAATTGGTCGGTCAAAGTATAGGGATAATATGTGATATGTTAATTAACCCTTGTTTTGTGGCAGTGTTTGAAAATGGCATCCGAGAATGTTGAGATTATTAATGGAGCACAGGAGACCGTTGAGTCTCCACAGATCAATAATCAGAAAAATGTGCAACCAGAGGAAAATACTCCTCATGAAAATAATAACACCGATGAAATGGTGAATGATGGGATGGTCGAGGCTTTATGCAATTCATGCAACAACAGTGCGGCGGCGCCCCATCCCAAATGCGGTAGAAATATCGATAACTCTCTGGACGGTCACCGCTAAGCGGTTTAAGGAGCAATTCATGCAACAAGGCGAAGGGCTCCTCATCCATAATGCGGTGGAAACAATGGTAACCACGGTTGGTCACCGCTAAGCAATTCAAGGAGCTGGGACCACTTAGGAGTTTTGGGAAAGCGAGAACCAATTAAAGGCGGAGACATGGATAAAGAAGATTACCAAGATATTTGATGTCTTGGAATGCTCAAAGCAGCAAAAGGTTCCATTCGCCACCTTTATGTTGCGTGAAGAAGGAGATCATTGGTGGGAATCTGTAAAATGTACCCAGCCTGACGCACTCAAGATGTCTTGGGAGAAGTTCCAAGAATTATTCAACGACAAGTACTTTCCTGAAAGTATTCGTCACATGAAGGAGGTAGAATTCATCAAGCTGGAGCAAAATAATATGACCGTGTCGCAGTACGAGGCTAAGTTTGCGGAGTTATCCCAGTTTGTATCCCATTTGGTTGATAATGAGGAGCGAATGGCGCGAATGTTTTTGCGAGGTTTGAAACCCGATATACGTCAATACCTCATTTCTCACAAACTTTGTTTATATTCAGATGTTGTGAATAGGGCTCAGTTATTGGAACGTGATAATGAATCAGCACAACCAAAAGGCAACGACCAACAACACGATAATAATAATCATACGGTGGCAACCATTATCATCCGAACAACGATAACCATCGTGGGGATATTATCATGCCAAGAATGGTAACCATTTCGGTGGTAATCATGGCCAAGATAATAAGAATGGACATTTTAAGAAGAGAAGGTTCAACAATGGCGTGAAGACGCTTGCATCAAAGACCCGCTTCAAAGGAAGAAGAACGCCCATCATTATATGTTTCAAATACGGACGGGAGGACACATCCATCCAATCGTACGTGTGACAATCCAAAACGTGTTTTAATTGCGGAAGAAGGTCACTTAGCTCGATTTTGTCGTATGGTGAAGTCAATTCAATTTGGGATAGTGATGCCAAAGGATGTCCCCAGACAAGCCAAAGGCCAGATAGTTTAAAGAGAGCGTTTTTTTTCGTGACGAGGAACCTGAATAAAATTATCACGGGTATGTTAGTCATAAACTCTTGCGAAGTCTATACCGTATTAGATACCGGTTCTACTCACTCTTTTATTTCACCTAGTTGTGTTCAATATTTGAAGTTAACTCCGGAGAAGTTAGACTGTGTTTGTACTCAATGTTGTAAACTGTTCTCATAAACTGTGTTTGTACTCAATGTTGTTAATAGGTCTCAGTTATTGGAGCGCAGTAACGAGTCAACGCAACCAAGAGAAAGCAGCCGGCAGCATGAAAATACCAGTGGTATCAGTCATCGAAGCGGTGACAACAAACGTAGAGGGAATCAACATGCCAAAAATGGTAACCACTTTGGTGGTAATCATGGCCAAGACAGTAAAAATGGATATTTCAAGAAAAGGAGATTCAACAATGATGGAAAGACGTCAGCACCAGCAACTATGGTTAAGGAAGGAGAACGACCACCTATCATATGCTTCAAATGCGGATGGGAGGGACATATCAGTCCAAACTGCGCGATGCCATCCAAAGCGTGTTATAATTGTGGAAGAGAAGGTCACCTAGCCCGATTTTGTCGTTCACCGAAGACAAGTTCAGCTAGGATGGAGGCACCAAAGGCCGTCCCGGAAAAAGTCAAGCCCGGTGGTGCAAGGGAGAGCATTTGTTGTGACCTCCCAGGAAGCAAGGAACCCGAACGAGGTCATCACGGGTAAGCTTTTCACAAACTCTAGCGAAGTCTATACCTTATTTGATACCGGTTCTACCCATTCTTTTATTTCTCCTACTTGCGCTCAACGATTAAATTTGACTCCAGAAAAATTAGACTTTGACTTATCTGTTGAAACTCCATTGGGAGAAACCTTCATTACATCCACTATTTATAAGTCTTGTTTGGTTCAAATTGGTACCCTTACATTACATGTCGATCTTATTTCATTGAAAATACTTGCATTTGACATGATTCTAGGGATTGATTGGTTAACTACTCATCATGTAAAAATTGATTGTTTTCGTAAGGTTGTTAGTATTCATATTCCTAACCAACCTATTATGCGAATTCAAACAACTAAACCATTAAAATCAATCAATGTCATTTCAAGCCATAAAGCTATTCGTTTATTGAAAAACGGATGTCAAGCTTTCTTAGCTCATGTCACGGATCTAAACAAAAATATATCGATTTTGAATGATATTTACATTGTTAATAAATTTCTGACGTATTCCAGAAGAACTTCTACGGCCTACCCCAGGCGTGAAATTGAATTTTGTATCAACCTTGAACCCCAGATAAAACCCATTTCCAAAGCCCCATATCGAATGGCTCTTATTAAACTTCAGGAGTTAAAGACCCAGTTGCAGGAATTGTTGGACATTGGTTTCATTCGTCCTAGTACGTCTCCTTGGGGTGCTCCTGTTCTATTCATGAAGAAGAAATATGGGAGTATGCCACTTTGTATTGATTATCGGGAGTTGAATCATGTCACCATAAAAAATAGGTACCCATTGCCACATGTTTGACCAGTTGCAAGGTGCCAAATTCTTTTCAAAGATTAATTTTCGTTCAGGATATCATCAATTGAAGATTAGAACCGATGACATTCCAAAGACGGCTTTCAAAACTCGGTACGGGCATTATAAATTCTTAGTCATGTCCTTTGGATTGACTAATGCTCATGCTCCCTTCATGGATATGATGAACCGAGTATTCAAGGAATATTTGGATCATTTTGTGGTCGTCTTTATTGATGACATCCTCATATATTCCAAAAGCCATGAAGATCATGTGCAACACTTGAGGCTGATACTCCAAAAGCTTCGTGAAAACAAGCTATATGCCAAGTTGAAGAAATGCGAGTTCGGCGAGGAAGTTGCATTCCTTGGGCACGTGATATCAAATCATGGGATATCTATTGACCCGGCAAACAATTGAAGCAATTCAAAGCTGGGAGCAACCTAAACCGATGGCCAGAAAGACGTAGCTTTATCGGCTTATTTGGTTATTAATGGAGATTCAGAAGGGTTTTCGAATCGCTACTCCATTAACTTTCGGTGACTCGAAAAGATACAAAATTAGGTTGGAGGCGTGGAATGTGAGAAGAGTTTTCAAGAACTCAAAAGGAGACTCATTCAAAGACTGTTCGACAATACCATCCGGCTCGGAGGATTTGTCATCTCTGATGATGCTTGAGCAAAGGGTTAGGATGTGTTCTCATGCAACATGGGAAAGTCATAGCCTATGCCTCACGGTAACTCAAACAATATGAGAGGAATTATCCTACTCATGATCTAGAGTTGGCATCTATCGTTTTTGCGCTTAAAATTTGGAGGCATTACCTGTATGGGGAGAAAGTGGAGATCTATACGGATCATAAAAGCCTCAAATATTTCTTCACTCAAAAGGAACTCAACATGCGACAACGATGTTGGCTGGAACTATTGAAAGATTATGATCATATCATCCAATACCATCCTGAAAAAGCGAACGTGGTAGCTGACGCATTGAGTAGAAGACCATATGCGGGTACGAGTGCAATATTCACAACACAAAAGCCCATTTTGTGTGACTTGCAAAGGATGGAGATAGAGTTAAAGACTCCAAGGACCCATGTGATGATGGCGAATATACGAGTAAAATCGACTTTAATTGAGAAAGTTAAAGTTGCTCAAGTTACAGATCCGGAGCTGATCTATGCCGGAAGCAAGAATCGATGAATAAGGAATACTTCGAGTCAACTCCAGACTTTGTGTTCCTAAAAACCCTGATTTAAAGTATAAAATCATGATGGAGGTGCACAACACACCGTTTGCAATCCATCTTGAGAGTACCAAAATGTATCGTGATCTTCGACATATATTTTGGTGGAGCAATATGAAGAGAGAGATTGCAGAATTTATCTCAAGGTGTTTAACTTGTCAACGAGTCAAGGCGGAGCATCAAGTACCAAAAGGTCCATTGCAACCACTTGAAATTCCAGAATGGAAGTGGGAACACATTACCATGGATTTCGTTACTGGTCTTCCCAAGGTTTCTCAAGGCATAGATGCAATTTGGGTCATTGTTGATAGATTGACCAAGTCTGCTCATTTCCTACCTATACGAGAAACTTATACACTTGAACGTCTTGCTCGTATGTACATAAACGAGATTGTAAGACTGCATGGTATGCCATAACCATAGTTTCTGATCGAGACCCAAGATTCACTTCAAGATTTTGGGTTAGTTTGCAAAAAGCTATGGGCACGGATTTACGATTTAGCTTTCGGCATATCATCCCCGGATGGACGAGACAATGGAGAGGACCATTCAAACTCTTGAAGATCTATTAAGACTCGTGTCCTTGACTTCAAGGAAGTTGGGATAAGTTCCTACCATTGGTGGAATTTTCCTACAACAATGATTATCAAGGAAGTATTGGCATGGCTCCATTTGAGGCGTTGTATGGAAGAAAGTGTCGTTCTCCAGTATGATGAGATGAGGTGGGTGAAGAAACGTTGTTGGGACCGGAGTTGGTACGTATGACTACGGAAAAGATTCAAACGATCCGATAACGTATAAAAACCTCACAAGATCGACAAAAGAGTTATGCTGATCTTCATCGAAAGGACGTGGAATTCTATATTGGAGATCATATGCTATTACGTGTTGCTCCATGGAAGGGAGTTACGAGATTTGGAAAGAGAGGAAAGCTCAACCCTCGATTCATTGGCCCATTTTTAATCCTCGATCGAGTAGGAACTGTGGCGTATAGACTTGTTTTACCGCCATGTATGTCTCGTGTTCATAACGTTTTTCACATATCTATGTTACGTAAATATGTGAAAGACCCGAACCACATTATTGAATTAGAACCAGACGAGATAGAGGAAGATTTAACGTATGAAGAGTTACCTGTTAAAATCTTGGATAAAAAGGATCATATTCTACGCTCCAAGGTTATACCTCAAGTCAAAGTTTTGTGGAGAAACCACGATGTGGAAGAAATGACCTGGGAGTTAAAATCTGAGATGAAATCAAGATATCCTTACCTCTTCAACATACCAGGTACGCACCCTAATTTCGAGGATGAAATTTCATAAGAATGGGAGGTTGTAAGACCCCAACTTTTGAATAAAGATTAAATTTTTCTAAATATATTTTTGAATATTATGGTATGGATTTGATATAATGTTATAGTTGTAGGTAATATTTACAAATTTTGCAAAAGTATGCAAGTTGTTATATAAAATTCGATTGGTGGGGAATATTCGTTTTAACAGGGAATATTCGTACAACCAAGACAATCATTGGTGGACCCCCATAACGGAATTATCATTTCGGATTGAAAGCGACAAAAATACTTTATAAAAATAACGATGTAAGTTTTACTGTTATTGCTATTTGAAACACCCGGTGTTAAAAGTACGATGAATACGCGTGGTTTCATAGTAGCACACACAGTATTGATTATTGATGCTTACGTGAGAAGTCACTCGATTATACTTAATTATTACTCTGATAATTCTTTGCATCATATCTCTCATATTATTGATTCAATTATTGTCACAGTATCATTTGCATAATATATTATATTATTAAATCAATAATTGAGACGACAAAGTTATTCATATTATTATTTGCAATATTGACAATATCTAGAAGTTCTGTCAAGGAGAGGTTTGGTCACCTAATTGCGCGCCAATAAAAATAAATTCTTATCGAAAATCCCCCTCTTTCCTGGAAACGACCTGGTTGTTAAATATTGTGAGTTATAATATTAATGATGAATAAGTTGTGTTGATTAAAAAATGAATTTTGATAGTTCCATTGTGTTGGGATTATTAGTGTTAGTGGAAATCGACATCTGTTCCGATGATAATTGATTTCTAGGGGTTATATTGATAAATCGGGTAATTTATCGGATAAATGAGCAATTAATTTCTACTAATTCACATGCTTATATAACTATTTGTTCACATGTGTGTACTATTGAATCACATTATTTACTATTAGGGGAGTTGGTGCAAGATTGATAATACTTGCATGACTAAGTTAAAAATGGAGGTATAGATGGAGGTACTATACTGTAATTCGTATTTTTCACATGATTATACTATTGATTCACATGATTTAATTATTGATTCACATTATTTACTATTAGGGGAGGTGGTGCAAGTTTGATAATACTTGCGGGACTAAATTAAAAATGAAAGAAAAGTTGGAGGTATTGTACTGTAATTTTTCGAGCCCCAAAACGTGCAATTATCAAAATTATATTTTCCTATAAATAGAAGTTCATTCTTCCTTCATTTCTCACCAATTCACAAAAGCTTTAGAGCGATTATTATAGAGAGAAATTATAGAGAGAAAGAAGAAGAGAAGTCTGCTACCTCACTATTCCAGTATCCAGTTTTTCCAAGGTAGGGAATATTATTTGTTGTACTCGTAGGAAGTATTATTTCTTTCTTATCCATGAAGAGAACTTTTGTTATTCCATTCTTTATTATTCTATTGGAATAACTCAGTATCTGTGGCTACCCTATACTTGGTGAAATTCTTACGTTATTCCATTCTTTATCATTCATTGGAACATCATGTTTTTTGCGTTTCTGTGGGACCTGGTTCTATTATTTATCATTCTATTGGAACATCCATGTCATGCGTTTCTACACGTGACCTAGTTAAAAGTCTTTATTATTACATTGGAATATCCTCGTCATGCATGCTTTTCTACCTGGGACATAATTTAAAATCTTTCTTATTCTGGCTGAATATCCGTCATGCATGCGTTTACGCTTTAACCGATTTCATTATTTATTATTCATTGGAATAACTTCGCTGTCTTGTCTATCGTATGCTCGGTGATTTCTTTTGTTATTCCATTCCTTGTTATACTCGGTTGGTTAAAGTTTTGACTTCTATACTCCATGAAATTAGTGGAATATCCTTGATATTTGTGCTTCATCCAGTATCTTTTCATGGAAATATTCTTTTGAGCATTCTTGAATTTTACTCTACAAAGCAGTATCATCTTGACCATTTGGACATTATTAGTTCCTGTATAAATTAATTCTTGAACTTGTTTTATTGAATTCTTATATCATTGTCATCATCCTCATGTTTATATTTTTTTGAAAGTCATTTGTGGCTTCTGTAGTGCATAGATGGACTTGGTATGATTATGACTGAGGATTATTCGATTGTAATCATGACCGTAATGTTACAAATGATGTGGTAAAGTCCTCATTGGCCCATAGTGCATTGATGGATGTTGTTGGAATGATCATGACCATTAATGAATACACAAATATTCTTGGCCCGTAGTGCATGGATAATTGTGGTCGTGATACTAAAGAATATCCTTGGTCGTAGTGCAGGGGTGATTCGATGATGTGGATTATTTATTGTCGAGTCTCGGCGATAAAAGTGATGAAAACCTTTTAAATCATAAAAGATAGTAGATTTTATTCTCTACTTGACTCTTTTAATGGATCGCTTGTTCATTGCGCATTAAACTTGATGGTTGTTATATTATATCGGTTTAACCATTTGTTGCCTAACGATAATATATTCTGCATTATCTTAGTCATAATATTTCCTACTGGGCTAGTTGAGCTCACCCTTTTACTTTCATTGTTCTCTTCAGGAAATGAGAACGTAGCAGGGACTAGTCGGGGAACGGAGTGACGAACCAGATGATAGCATTAGTAGTCCTCACTATTCAGTGAAATAGTGAGAAAATAAATGTAATAATATTGAATTTGAGTTTATATATTGTCTAGATGACAATATTTGTATTAAAACTCACAGCTTATGTTTTGTCGTACTTTGCACGACAGTTGTATAATTAAGTTGTATTTGTATTCTGTATCATGTATTTGGCGACTCGAAATAGGTGATGTATACCTGTTTTGGGGGCGTCACAAATAATACCCCTTACCTCAAAAAGAAAAGTATTCCAACTGGTACATCGGATATATTCTTGAAGAAAACTAGAACTGTTTTCTACACTCAAAACTTCCTAAAACTCGATAGAAATACGCTCAATATTATAGAAGAAGAATTCTCTGATTCTGGTGTGATTTTCAATTCTAACTAAGCATCCTATTTTTAGGAGAATGGAAGGATACTATTTAGAAAAGTTTTTCACGGACTGCACAGTAGGAAATCGGACGAAACTTCACGGGCGAAAAAAAACTTCTGACGTTTCTTTTTTTTTCAACTTAATAATATAATATTCAATAAAATATAATATATTCTATTTTTCATAAAAGACAAAATTTATTATATAATATATATAAATATATATATATATATATATTAACACATGTTGTTTGAAAAAAAACAACCTCCTCCCGTGAACAATTTTTAGAATTTCCCCCCCCCCCTCATTTTTTTCTTCTAATGTGGGCCCCACATGTTCCCTCCACCAACATATCACCATCACAGGTGGATCCCATATAGTGTATATACTGAATAATCTTCTACCAATTATTTTGAAAAATGGATAAATGGAGGTCCATAAAATAAGCAAAATTACCACAATTACTTCATAAAAATCCCATCAATTTTATCATCATTATTATATTTTATAATATTTAACAACCAGATCGTTCCTAGGAAAGATGGGGCTTTTCAATAAGAATTTCTCCTTATTGGCGCGCAATTAGGTGACCAAACCTCTCCTCGACAGAACTTTCTAGACATCGTCAATATTACAAATAATAATATAAATAACTTTGTCGTCTGAATTATTGATTTAATAATATATAAAATATCGATAATAATTGAATCAAATAACGTGAGATACTATGCAGCAATTACTATAGCAATAATTAAATAAAACTGAGTGACTTCTCACGTAAGCATCAATAATCAATACCGTGTGCTACTATGCAACCACGCGTATTACTGTAATTTTACCACCGGGTATTTCAACAGTTAACGGTAAAACTTCCGCCGTTATTTTCATAGAAAGATAATTCTGTCGTTTTATGATTCCAACAATAATTCTGTTGTGGGGTCCACCAATGATTGTGCCGTCGTACGAATATTCCCCGACCAATCGAATATTTTATAACAACTTGCATACTTTGCAAAATTTATAAATACTACCCACAACTATAACATTATATCAAATCCACACCATAATACTTAAAAAAAATATTTTGAGAAAATCAATCTTTATTCACAAAATTCGGGGTCTTACAATCTCACCTCCTTACGAAATTTCGCCCTCGAAATTTACGTACCTTATAGTTCGAAGAGATGATAATACCTTGATTTCGTTTCAAATTCTAACTCTTGAGGTATAACCCTAGAGCGTAGAATATGTTCTTTCTTATCCAAGAATTTAACAGGTACCTTTTCATACGTTAAATCTTCCGCTATTTCGTCCGGTTCTAACTCAATAATATGGTTCGGGTCATCCACATATTTACGTAACATCGATACATTAAAAAAACATTATGAACACGCGACATACGTGGCGGTAAAGCGAGTCTATAGGCCACAATTCCTACTCGATCGATGATTTCAAATAGACCAATAAAGTCGAGGGTTGAGATTCCTCTTTTTTCAATTTTTGCTTCTAGAATAACGCCCTCTTGAACCTTCTTCTTTTAATACATCAGCTTTGAGTCTGTAGCTTAAGAAGATTTAACTTTATTGATTAAAGTCGGTTCTAATCGTATATTTAACATCATCACGTGGGTCTCTAGAGTAAGTCGTACGAAATGGGTCTTTGTGTTAACAATGTCGCGACTCAGAATCGTGATACGATCTTCTACTCACGCAGCGTCACCACTACCACGTTCGCTCTTCTACGGTGATATTGAATGGTATGGTCGTAATCTTCAACAGCTCGAGCCAACATCTTTGGCGCATGTTACGCTCGTTTTGGGTGAAGAAATATTTGAGGGTTTTGTACCGGGTTCAAGGTCGATATAAAATTTGATTTCACGCTCTGGGGTAGGCCAGGAAGTTCTTCAAGGAATACGTCAGGAAATTTATTAACAATAGAAATATCATTCAAATCTGACGTATTTTTGTTTAAATCTGTGACATGAGCTAAGAAAGTTTGACATCCGTTTTTTAATAAACGAATAGCTTTATGGCTTGATATGACAGTGATTGACTTTAGTGGTTTGGTTGCTTGAATTCGCATAATAGGTTGGTTAGAAATATGAAAGTTAACAACCTTACGAAAAACAATCAATTTTAGCATGAAGAATAGTTAACCAGTTGATTCCTAAAATCACATCAAAGGCAAGTATTTTCAAAGAGATAAGATCGACACGTAACGTGAGGGTACTGATTTGAATCAAACAAGACTTATAAACAGTGGATGTAATGATGGTTTCTCCTAACGGAGTTTCAACAGATAAGTCAAAGCCTAATTTCTTTGGAGTCAAATTTAAACGTTGAGCGAAAGTAGGTGAAATAAAAGAGTAGGTAGAACCGATATCGAATAAGGTATATACTTCGCAAGAGTTTATGATTAACTTACCCGTGATAACTTTGTTAGGGTTCCTCAATAAACGTTCTCACTTAAACTACCAGCTTTGACTTGTTTGGGACATCCTTTGGCGTCAATATCCCAGCTGGACTTGACTTCACTACATGACAAAATTGAGCTAGGTGACCTTAAACACGCTTTGGGTTGCTGCGTACAGTTTGGACGGATGTGTCCCTCCTGTCCGCATTTGAAACATACGACCAGTGGTCGTTCTTCTTCCTTTGAAACGGGTGCTGGTGCTGCTGTCTTTCCATCATTATTGAACCTTCTCTTCTTGAAATTGTTCTCACTTAGTTCACCTTTTCTATTATCCTGGCCATGATTACCACCGAAGTGGTTACCATTTCTGGCATATTGATTCCCTCCACGTTTGTTGTCACCGCTTCGATGACTGCTACCATTGGTATTATCATTTTGCCGGCTGCTCTCCCTTGTTTGGGATGTCTCATTATCGCGCTCTAATAACTTAGCCCTATTTACAACATCTGAATACAAACACAGTTTGTGAGAGATAAGGTATTGACGTATCTCGGGTTTCAAACCTCTTAGAAACATCCGTGTAATTCTCTCCTCATTATCAACCAAGTGGGATGCAAATCGGGATAACTCGGTAAACTTAGCTTCGTACTGCGACACGGTCATATTGTTCTGCTCCAGCTTGATGAACTCTACCTCCTTCATGTGACGAATATGTTCAGAAAAGTACTTGTCATTGAACAATTCTTGAAACTTCTCCCAAGACATCTTGAGTACGTCAAGCTGGGTACGTTTTACAGATTCCCACCAATGATCTGCTTCTTCACGCAACATAAAGGTGGCGAATGGAACCTTTTGCTCCTATGAGCATTTCAAGACATCAAATATCTTGGTGATCTACTTTATCCACGTCTCCGCCTTAAGTGGTTCTGGCTTTCCCAAAAACTCCGGTGGTCCCAACTCCTTAAACTGCTTAGCGGTGACCAACCGTGGGTTGCCATTGTTTCCACCTGCATTATGAACAGGAGTCTCTCTCGTTTGGTGTTGCATGAACTGTATAAAGCCTCTGAACATCCCATCTTTCATCATTTGGTCGGTGTTGTTGTTCACCTGAGGATTGTTGCCTTCCTGCAAATTATCCTGGTTATTGATCTGTGGTGACTCAACGGTCTCTTGTGCTTCATTTCTTATCTCAACATTTTCAGATGTCATTTTTAAATACTGCCACAAAACAAGGGTTAATTGACATGTCATATAGTATCCCTATACTCTGACCGACCAATTAAATATCAAATAAACTTAGGTAGGTCATACTAGCGAAGGAATTCCCCATCTCTCCCCTCCTAGTTCTTGTCTCACATCTCAGCCAGGGATCATATCCCTAAGCTTTGATACCAATTGTGACGCCCCCAAAATAGGTATATATCACCCATTCTGAGTCGCCAAATACATGGTACAAAATTCAAATACAACTTAATTATACAACTGTCGTGTAAAGTACGAAAAAATATAAGCTGGGAGTTTCAACACGAATATTGTCTTCTAGACAATATCCAAACTCAAATTCAATATTATTACATTTATTTTCACATTACTTCACAAAATAATGAGGACTATCTGAACCGTCACTCCGTTCCCCGACTAGTCCCAACTATATTCTCATTTTCTGAAGAGAATAATGAAATCAAAGGGTGAGCTCAACAAGCCCAGTAAGAAATATTATGACTAAGATAATGCAAAATAAATTATCGTTAGCCTTCAACAGTGTAACAACTGATAGAATATAATAGACAACAAGTTTTACATCAACAACTGCAGTGGAATAAACAATCCATTAGAAGAGTCAAGTAGAGCATGATATCTACTATCTTCTATGATTTAAAAGATTTATCATCAATTTTATCGATGAGACTCAGCCTAATAAATAATCCACATCATCGAATCATCCCTGCACTACGGGCCAAGGATATTCTTTAGTATCACGACCACGAATTATCCATGCACTACGACCAAGGATAATCGTGTTTTCATCAACGGTCCTGATCATGCCATAAAACAATTCATCTTTGCACCCTTGGCCGAAGAGAACCCATGGTCATGATCATACCAAAAATTGTCCATCAATGCACTACGGGCCAATGAGGACTTTTACCACATCATTTGTAACAACCCGATATTTTCTATATAAATAAATCATAAATTTTGCATATAAATTTTTTTATTTATTTATTAAAAATAAATATGAATGATATGTGCCAAGGTAATGTGTAATTATAATTATATGTTTGATAAATAAAATTTAAGTATTACATTATTAATTGTAAATAATTTTATTTTAGAAATATTGGTTATTATAAATGATATTTTTATAGTAATTAATTTTATATTAGAAATGTTTTATTAATTATTTTCCATGAAATTATATGTTTATATTTTTCAAATAATATATGAAATGATTTT
Source organism: Panax ginseng (assembly GCA_020205605.1). Lineage (NCBI taxonomy): Eukaryota > Viridiplantae > Streptophyta > Magnoliopsida > Apiales > Araliaceae > Panax > Panax ginseng. The sequence goes on from CM035145.1 coordinate 127,299,176, forward strand.
AGAATAATTATAATAATTATTTCATTATATAAATTTGTTCGAGGATATTAAGTTAATTATTTTAACTTAATGATAATGAGATAAATCGAGATATGGAATCCAAACCCTAATTTTGGGTTTTGATCAAGGAATGATAATAATATTATAATATTTTGATTTTTCAATTGCTATAATAATGTATTGTAAAATTGTATCTTTGTTGATGGTTGGTCAATTATGGTATATTGACCAAACCCTAAAGATTAATTGATTTATCTCATTTATCAATTTAAATGGGAAACTTCTGATTTGTTAAATATTTGGGTTATATGATATATGTTATGTGTTACTTGGGATATGCTAATTAGAAAACCCTAATTATTAAATTAAAACCCTAATTATATCTGAATTTTTAATAAACCCTAATCAGAAAATTTAAATAGGAGGTATGATTTGTCAAGAATTGTATTCTTGTGATTAAAGGTCATGTATAATATGTTTTATATCACTTAATAAATAAACCTAATTAGTGATTTAAAACATAATGATTAAAACCCTAATCATGAAATTAAACCCTAGCGATATTTAGAACCCTAATCGATAATTGTAAACCTTAATTGCTTAAGTGGCAAGGTTAATTATGTTATTAAACTCTAATAATCATGATTAATGTAATTAGAAACCCTAATTACAAGTTGTAAACCCTAATTACAAATTGTTAAAACTAATTAGTAAATTGTTAAACCCTAATTACTAAACTAAAACCCTAATTTAGTAATTAAAAACCCTAATAGTAATTTGTAAACCCTAATTACCAAAAGAATAAACCCTAATTGCTAAATTAGCAAAAGTCAATGATAAGTATATGATCTAAAACCCTAATGTTATTGTATAAAGTAATTAGAAAATTAATCTAATTAACAAACCTAAATTGTCTAATTTTAGAAACAAAAATTTAGTTATTTTATATTATTATTTTTGTAATAAACCATAAATGTTAAATCCTAAATTTGGAATCCTAGACTTTTGCTAAAATTGGCTCAAACCCTAAACCCTAAAACCAAACCCCTAACCCTAAGGGTTTGGCAATTACCAAAATGCCATTAATTTGTCACGCCAAATGACCTTTTTGCCCCTAATTGGATTATTAAGTACTAGACTAGGTTTTGACAATTGTTATGAGTTGTTGGCTAACCCTAACAACTCTACCGCACCAAAATTGACAAAGAACCAAAGAACATATCTCAAACCAATTCATGCATCTATGATGTCTATTTAAGGATCGAGAGAGAGAAAATGTTATTTTGTTGCCCAAATCTTCACTAAGCTCATACTTGACCTCTCTCTCTAAAGCCAACGAAAATCTCTAGCATTTGGGTCCCCAATCCAAGCCCCACGATCACCATACCAAATCAAGAACACAAAATCAGATTTTGGACATCAAAAGGTACAAAAACCTTAGCTTGAATCTGTCCAATTTTTGTTGTTTGATGTTAGAATTTATTATTAAAACATGTTGTTTATAAGTTATTATGACGATCAGGTTGGTTTTAGATAGATCCATATCATCAAAATCTTGAATTGAGTTTTGAAAAATCTGGAAAATTTTTGTTGTCGATTGACAAGCAAATGTCAGGCCTCTGTAATCTTTGTATGTTAAATATTTTTGTTGTTTAAAGCTTTGAACTTGTAATCCTGGTATGTCCTCTTTAATCTAGATCAAGAATCATGCATAAATCCGTATTATATTGCAAGTTATTCACGACCAAATACCGCTGTTGGTAAGATTGATCTGGAACTTTCAGGCGCCAAGAACTTGCCCAGATTCGTCAGCGAGGGAAGTTCAAATGGCTCGAGATCCCGCTTGTTGTTAATTGTTTTGTTAATTTGTTGGATCTATGTTGTAGTCTGGTATATAGAGTACATTTTTATGCCTTAAAATCTCCTTTTAATCAGGCAGGGAATTAGTAATCTATGGTCAAACCAGACCAGTCGAACATGAAAAGCTATTTTCTGGGTAACCCAGAAAACACTTGAACATGTCGTCTGACATGGTTTGACCGAGTTGAATCTGGCTATTGTATTGTTGTTTTAGTGATGTTTTGTGATGGATCTATAGTATTACATGTGGTTTATATTCTTCAGCTTTGAAATCACTAAATCATATCATATCTTGCAAGTTGTGGAAGCCAAAGCGAGCGGTCGAATCGTTTCTTCATTTTCGGGTAACCCCGAAAATGAAGGAACAGCTCTGACAGCTTGTTCGTGGCTCCAGATCTACTTTGTTATAGGTTGTTTGGTCATTTTAATTGTTGTACCTTGTAGTAGTGCATTAGTACTACAATATCGGAATGATAAGATGCTCAAGAATATCGAGGATATGACCGAAATCTTGGTCAAACTCGATACCTTGTTTCATCTTTATAAAAATGCAGGTTTCATCAAGAACATGAAGAACACCTATAGCAGCCAGTTACATCAGCTATAAGCGATCTTCAATGACGATTTTATTTATAATTTACGAAAATTAATAAAAAATTGATAAAAGGGTTTAATTATTAAAAATACAAAATAAATTATTAAAAATTATTTTAAATTAAAATTATATTTTAATTATTTTAAATATATTTCATAAATATTTAATATTTTTGGAATATTAAAAGTATTTAATTTATTTAATTATAATATTAAATAAATTATTTAAAAATGATTTAAATACATGAAAAATCATTAAAATTATATTATGATATATGAAAATATTTTAAGTTATCTACAATGACTTTTAATATTTTATGATAATTTTCATTAATAAATTAATATTAATGATAGTTAAGTTATTTAGTAAATGAATTAAATAAATAAATTAAAATGATTTTATTATATTAAAATTATTTTAAATAATAATAAGGTATTTAAGAATATTTTAAGTTATAAAATATAACTTTTAATATGTAATGGTTAATTTCATTAATTAATAATGATATTAAAAATTATTTAATTATATTAAATAAATTAGTTTAAAAATGATTTTATTATTTTAAAAATTATTTTAAATGAAAATTAAGTGTTTAAAAATATTTTAAGTTATAAAATATAACTTTTAATATTTAAAAGAATAATTTCATTAATAATTTAATATTAATGATATTTATTTAATGATTAATGATATTAAATTTATTTAATAATTATATTAAATAAATAGTTTTAAAATGGTTTTATTAATTTAAAATTATTTAAAAGGGATAAAAATGAATTAAAAGTATTTTAAGTTATAATTAATGACTTTTAATATTTAGATAAATAGTTCATTAATATTTAAATATTAATGGTAATTATTTAATAATGATTTTAAATGTTTTAAAAATCATTTAAAGGTAATATAAATGTTTTAAAAATAGTTTAAGTTATAACTTAATATTTTGGCAATGGTTTCATTAATAATTTATTATTAATTAAATATTAATGATAATAGAATTGTTTATTATTTAAATCATTTAATAATGATTCGATATTTCAAAATTATGATAAATGGTAATAATTGTTTAAAATTATTATAAAGGCGATGATGAAAAATAGTGCGGTGTGGTGTTTGAAATATCCAAATGAATATTGAACAACCTGTTTAGAGTCTTAGACTCGATAATTACTAATAAGGTTGTCGGTGAGACCGATATATTTCAGAAATTGATCCGGATTTAGATAGATTGACTTGATAAGTGAATTATTTGTGATTGATGGTGTTAAAATTATGTGACAATGTGATTAGGAATGTCTCAATTTGCGATAAGCGTATTATATGATATATTATTCTAATCGAGATAATGATCTATTTAATGATAGGACTTGATATAAAAGATATATCTAAGTTGTGTATGTAAGCGTAGACAATGATATCTAAACCTTTGCATTTACTTTATGCTAAGGGATGCGTAAGATAAGATCTAAACTATTCATTTCAATTGTTCAAATATTTCAACCTTTGTATATACTTATGCAATGAATCTGTATAAGTAAGCTATTAAACAATAATTGTTGTACAATTTCCTTTATTCCGTTAATAGTGATCAAGTTATTTATTCTGTTCGATAATTTCTATAATATGGTTATACAAGTGTCCCCACTTGGATAATCATTATATTTTATCACATGTTGATACATACTTATAATTTCTTAGTATGTATACTTTGAAATAAAGGTCGCCTAAGCTATTTGATCCAAATTTAGACATATATTTAAAATTGTTGTTGAACAAGATAAAACTTATCCAACCGAATTGTTTTGGTATGGATTCAAGATATTATGAACATCCCAATCATGGAAATTTTTATGCGCTTACTACTGGCGGACAAAGGATGAACGATAATATCGTTTCTAGCAATGTAGCATTGATCAATCTGAGGCATAACAGGTGATCACCCTGTGCTAAGTAAGTAATGACAGTTCTGAGATGAAGTTCTGTTTAAACCTTTTCAAAAATATAAAACAATGTTCATAGTCCGTCAAATGATCATCATTTATAGATCAGACGTAGTTTCAAAAAATTTGAAATTTAAATGACATGTTATTGATTATTGGTCTAGTTTACTTCACAACTATTGATCCGTTGTAGAAGTTTCGTTCAAAAAGAAAACATTTAATCCTTTCATTTAAGCGATATTGTTGATATCACTTCTTTGGGCACTCAAATGTTCATTCTTGCTTAATTTAAATGTTTTCACTAAGTGTGAACAAACCAGAAGGATCTCGCCAAGAACAAAGGGAAAGGAAAGTTCTTTGAATGAATGTTTAAGCTTATTCTATGTAATAGTCTAACTTTATGATAAGGATGATAAATACTATTATCATTATCATGTAACGAATGTTTAAAGGTTTCGTACTTGGGAACTAAACTCTGATAATATGTAAATTAATTTGATAAATCTATATTATTGTTATTATTATTAGTATTATTCCGCTCATAGAAATGGTATCGTGAAGTACCGAGTTCGGGTTTCAAGTATCCGGATTTGGGGGACTTTACATCATTTGTAACATTACGGTCATAATTATACCGAATAATCCCTAGTCATAATCATACCAAGTCCATCTATGCACTACGGCCAAAGATGACTTTCATAACAATATAAGCATGAGGATGATGACAATGACATAATAATTCAATAAAACAAGTTCAAGGATAAATTTTAAATATTTATAATTTAATTTATCCAGAATTCAATAACGTTCAAATTGTCAACATGATACTGCTTTGTGGAGTAAAATTCAAGAATAATATTATATCAAAAATGATTCGGACCGAAAAGAAATCAATTTTTGTCATGAATAGTGTCCCGGGTGAATAGTACCCGAGTGAATAGTACCCCGTGAATAGTACTTCGGGAATAGTAACCCCGTGAATAGTACTCCAGCATGGAAAAGTTAAAACTTATCAAGAATGCCCAGAATAATATTTTCATGAAAAGATATTGGATGAAGTGCAAATATCAAAGATATTCTACTAATTTCATGGAGTATAGAAGCCAAAACTTTAACAAAACGAGTATAGAATTCAAAATCTGAAATGAAATAATATTACTTATATACTATAGAGTATAGAAGAAAATATTATTTCTTACGAATACTGAACAAAATAATATCCCTTACAAATATTAAACGAAAATAATATTCCTTTCTAATATTGAACGAATATAATATTCCTTACGAATATTAAATAAAAATAATATTTCTTGCGAATTTTGAACGAAATAATATTCATACGAATACGAAAAATAATATCTCTTCAGAATATGAAATAAATAATACCCCTTACCTCAAAAAGAAAATTATTCCAACTGGTACAACGGATATATTCTTGAAGAAAACTTGAACTGTTTTCTACACTCAAAGCTTCTTAAAACTCGAAAGAAATACGCTCAATATTATAGATGAAGAATTCTCTGATTCTGGTGTGATTTTCAATTCTAACTAAGCATTCTATTTATAGAAGAATGGAATGATACTATTTAGAAAAGTTTTTTTCACATTTTGAATTTGTAGGAAATCGATTTAAACTTCACCAAGAAAAAAAACTTACGACGTTTATTTTTTTCTTTCAACTTAATAATATTATATTCAATAAAATATAATACATTCTATTTTTCATAAAAACAAAACTTATTATATATATATATATATATATATATATATATATATATATATATATTAACACATGTTGTTTGAAAAAAAACAACCTCCTCCCGTGAACAATTTTTGAATTCCCCCCCCATTTTTTTTTTCTTCCAATGTGGGCCCCACATGTTCCCTCCACCAACATATCACCATCACAGGTGGATCCCATATAATGTATATACTGAATAATCTTCTACCGATTATTTTGAAAAATGGATAAATGGGGGTCCATAAAATAAGCAAAATTACCACAATCACTTCATAAAAATCCCATCAATTTTATCATCATTATTATAATTCGTAATATTTAACAACCAAATCGTTCCCAGGAAAGAGGGGGCTTTCTAATAAGAATTTCTCCCTATTAGCGCGCAATTAGGTGATCAAACCTCTCCTCGACAGAACTTTCTAGACATCGTCAATATTGCAAATAATAATATGAATAACTTTGTCGTCTCAATTATTGATTTAATAATATATAAAATATCGACAATAATTGAATCAAATAATGTGAGATGTGACGCCCCCAAAATTAGGTATACATCACCCATCTTGGGTGGCCAGATACATGGTACAGAATTCAAATACAACTTACTAATACAACTGCTGGGTATGTAAATACGACAAAACATAAACTGTGAGTTTGAGTACAAATATTATCTACTAGAGATTATACAAACTCAAAAGGAGTCCTCATTACAATTATTATCACACTATTTCACATAATAGTGAGGACTACTAATTCTATCCTCTGGACCATCACTACGTTCCCCAACTCGTCCTAGCTATATTCTCATTTCCTGAAGAGAACAGTGAAAGGAAGGGTGAGCTCAACTAGCCCAGTAAGAAATATTATGACTAAGATAATGCAGAATAAATTATCATTAGTCTCCAACAATGTTAAACTGATAAAATATACTAGACATCAAGTTTAACTGCAGCGGAACAAACAATCCATTAAAAGAGTCAAGTAGAAAATAAAATCTACTATCTTTTATGATTAAAAGGTTTTTTTCATCATTGTTATTCTTTGAGACTCAAATTTTAATAAATATTCCACATCATCGAATCACCCCCGCACTACGCCGAGGATATTCTTTAGTATCACGACCACAATTATCTATGCACTACTGGGCCAAGAATATTTGTGTATTCATTAATGGTCATGATCATGCCAACAACTGTCTCATCAATGCACTACGGGCCAATGAGAACTTTTACCACATCATTTATAACATTACGGCCATGATTTACAAGAATAATCCTCAGTCATAATCATACCAAGTCCATCTATGCACCTTACAAAGCCACACAGATGACTTTCAACAAAATATAAACATGAGGATGATGACAATGATATAAGAATTCAATAAAACAAGTTCAAGAATTATTTTATCCAGAATTATTAACGTCCAAATTATCAACATGATCTTTTGTTTTGTAGAGTAAAATTCAAGAATGATCGGAAGAATATTTCCATGAAAAGATCTTTGGATGAAGCGCAAAATATCAAGGATATTCTACTAATTTCATGGAGTATAGAAGTCAAAACTTTAACCAATTGAGTATAATAAAGAATGAAATAACAAAAGAAATCACCGTGCATGCAACGATCTTACCCGTATAAGCAGTTATTCCAACAGAATAATAATAACGGAACCAGTCGTGCAAAATTTGCACTAACAGGATGTTCCAACGGAAGAATAATAAAGAGCGGAACCCGTGTTAAATTGTAAAACACACATACATGATGTTCCAAGCAGAATAATAATAATAAAGGCGGAACTGGTTAAAGTGTAAAACACATGATGAGGATGTTCCAAGCGGAATAATAATAAAGACGGAACCGGTCAAATGTAAAAAACACATGCATGGATGTTCCAATGAGAATAATAGAAGAATGTCACCAAGTATAGGGTAGATCAGCGTATCAAAAGTTATTCCAACGAATAATAAGAAATGGAATAACAACAGTTCTCTTCATGAATAAGAAAGAATAACACCCACTTACAGAAAAAAGCTGAATATAAAAATAGTTAAGTAGCAGAATACTTTTCTTCTATCTCTCTATAGTTTCTCTCTAGAGTTCAGTGAATTCGTAAGAAAATAATGAAGGAATGAGCTTCTATTTATAGGAAAATGGAATGCATAATAACTAATCCATGAACGGTCCAGATTGATTTACTTTAATCTGACGGTCCATATTTAAAGCAAAATCTTTTAAATAAAATATAATATATTCTATTTATAATCTAATAAAACGAATAACTTTATAAAAGATTTTACTATGCAAACATTATGCAGACACTATGCAAACACTATGCATAATAAAATATAATATATTCTAATTATTATCTAATAAAACAGATAGCTTTATAAAAGTATTTTGTTTTATATAAAAAGTTCTTCTTATGCAAAAACACTATCGAGTATTATATGACAACACTACGCATAATAGAATATAATATATTCTATTTATAGAATAACTTTATAAAAGTATTCATTTTATATAAAAGATTTTACGTATTATTACATTAATAATACCAACAAAAATCGAGTGACTTATCACGTAAGCATCAATAATCAATACCGGTGTACTACTATGCAATCACGCGTAGACATTGTACTTTTAACAAGGGTGTTTCAACGATTAACAGTAAAACTTTCGACGATAATAAAGTATTTTTTGTCGTTTTTTCAATCAAACAATAATTCCGTTGTGGGGTCCACCAATGATTGTCTTGGTTGTACTAATATTCCCCTGTTAAAACGAATATTCCCCACCAATCGAATATTATATAACAACTTCATGTACTTTGTAAAATTTATAAATATTACCCACAACTATTATATCAATTTCACTCCATAATATTCAAAATTAATATTTATAGAAAATTCATCTTTATTCAAAAAGTTTGGGTTTTACATGAGATACTACGCAAGCAATTCTGTGAAGCAATAATTGAACAAAAAGCGAGTGACTTCTCACGTAAGCATCAATAATCAATACCGTGGTGCTACTTATGAAACCACGTGTATTCTTGCATTACTTTTACCATCGTATTTTAAGCTCATTAGCAAGTGAAACTTCCGCAGTTATTATTTCATAGAAAGATAATTACCGCATTTTTTTCATTCGACAATAATTCCATTTGTGGGGTCCACCAATGATTGTGTCCTCGTACAAATATTTCCTGTTAAAACGAATATTTCTCGACCAATCGAATATTTTATAACAACTTGCATACTTTGCAAAATTTATAAATACTACCCACAACTATAACATTATATCAAATTCACACCATAACACTTAAAAAAATATTTTGAGAAAATTAATCTTTATTCAAAAAATTCGGGGTCTTACAGTAATTGCAAAAAAATTATTTAAGTTTTTTTTTCGTGCCCAAATTTGTCCTTTAAAAAATACATAAACTTTTTTATTTATTTAAAGAAAACATAAGTTTTTCATCATTTTTTTATTTTTAAACTCACAAACATGTAATATATATTTAGTATTTCCTAATCCACGGGAAATTTCAAACTCACAAATATAGTGTAAAATTTATTAACCTTACAAATAAAGTATAAAATTTACTATCCGTACGGATCGTACCAAAAATGGTACAAGTTCTTTGAGTTTTAAAAATAATAAATAACATACATTATTTAAGTTTAAAAATAATAAATACAAATATTATTAGAATTTTTTAAATTTATTTATTACAATTATAATTATTTCTTACTAAAATCTACAATTACATATTAAGAATTATTATTTTGAATTTTTAAATATTTGATAAAAAGAAAATTATGTCGAAATGAATATCTATAACCCAAGCTCCGATTCTTATTCGGTTAACGCTTGGCCGTGAGAGATACAGAAGAGAAGAGAGCTAATTAGGTCTGCAACAATGGCGAAACCGGCAAAGAGTAACGGCGATATTCTTATGCTGGAAGCTCCTCCATCCTCTCGACCGGTGTGGTCCACCGGTGCCGAAGTCATTGATGCGTTGCCCTACATCGACGACGAGTACGGCGATCCCCAAGTGAAACGAGAAGTGGACCGTTTGGTCGAAGAAGAGATGGCTCGAAGCTCCAAAAAACCCTCCGATTTCCTAAAAGATCTCCCTCCAGTTCCCACCTTCAATTTTAAGGTAGTTTCCCCTCTGAATATGTATTTTTACATTCATATTTGGGATGTTTTTAGGCAAATTTGGGGGAAAGTTTTTAGGCTTGTTTGGAACTTAAATAAGGTAAGGAAATGAAAACTGAAAGACTGATATAATTTTCTGCCCTCTGTTACTCTTGCGGTTGAACTTTTGAAGACCAAGGTGAATTGATATTGAATTGATTTTAGATTTATGTATTGAAGCATATCTTTTGTAATGTCATGATTGTGCATATATATATATATGGCTCTAATAGGTTAGATATTGCCCTGTTTATCTCAACAACTCCATGTGGTCAAAATATCATACTTTGTTGATACCTACAATAAGAACTAGGCTGTTTACTACCAAAGCTTTTGTGAATATTTAGAGTTTTTGTTTTTATGCACAGTTCTTTTTTCCTAGCATGTGAATAAATGTTTTGATTCATCATTTATGTATGTGAATGTGTAAATATTTAGGCAGTTTTTTGATAGTTGTGCACATATTATGAACTCAACAATTCTAGAAAAAATAAGAATATCATACCTGTAGAAGTTATTCTGAAAATGCTACCAATGTTGAGCTTAAATCATGTATTACATGAATTTTTTTTTTTTTGTGATTTTGGGAACTTTAATGAATGTAGGCAATTCATATAACCACTACTTTCTTTATAAGTGAGAAAAACTCCAAGGCCCTAAACAACATACACCGCGCTTCATGGGTGCGGTCTTCTTTTCATTTACTTTTAACTTTTTCGATTTGGAAGGCAATTTTTTTGTTACAATCTAGAGTTATAACGTCAGTGATTGACAACAAAAGTAATAGAATTTAGTTAGGAATTGAAGTTCTTAATAGATATAGAGAAATAAGAAAGATATAGAGACAAAGTTAATCATTTCTGATTTCCTATAATCAAGATTACTTGCAATAAACTTGTCATTTTTTCTTCATGCGAGTTGATATAGTCTTAGGCTCCCCTAATAACTAGCTTTTGGTGATGGGTTTCCTAAGATCACAAGTCATACAGCAAGGTGCAATCAATGGACCACCTTTGAAATGGAAAGGGCTGCTTACAGGCAGGGTTAACATATTGGTAGGCGTATGGAAGGCCAATGTCGTTAGAGTGGATTTGTCGTGAAGGAAAGGGCTACCCAAATGATGGAATAAATATTAGTAGATATATATTATATTGAATAGAAATCGACAAGAGTGCTTTAGTAACAAATATTCTTACTTTTTGGAGCAGGTGGTCAATGTTCTAAAAGGCGGGCGGCCGGGGGCCTAGGCGGAATTTTTTATTTTAAGTCAATTTTAATATTTTGTCTTACATTTATCCAAAAAAAATAATAATATAAAGCAAAACAATCTATATAAAGACCTTTGCTTAAAGTTCAAACACATATCCATATTGCTAATGTCAAAGTTCAAACACAAACATGCAATTGTTCAAAGTTCAAGCATATTTTTAACGTATTAGTTTTATTCATAAACAAGATTATTATTAAATAATAAAATTTAAAATTTCAAGAATTTAATTCAATATTAAAACTTAAGAAACTAAACATAAATTTAAGAATTATATTGAATTAAACTAAATATTACAAATGTATCATCATTTATATAATTTGAAGTTGGTAGAAGTTCAAAAAATTACAACTATAATAAAATTATCCATTTTGACTTGATATTGTTCACTTCTTGTTGTGATTTGATATGCTACAATCTGTATTATGAATATAGTAAATCATTAGAAAAATAAATATATCAAGATCTGGTTTGAGTAATTAAAATAAAAAAAATCTCTCCGCCTAGACCCCACCTAGGCCCAGCCTAATTTCCTGGTAGAATTTTTTTGCCGTCTTGAGCCTAGGTGTAGGTGAGGTGCCAGGAGGGCCTAGTGCCTAGGCGGCGCTGAGGGGAACTAAAGTGGGCGCCCAGGGGAATTTTTGAACAACTGCGGTCAGTATATAATTCTCGCACTTTAGAAAAAATTTTTTGAGTGGATGTGGAGCCCATTGTTTGAGAGTTTCATGCAATGATCTTGTGTAGTGAAGATAGAAGTTGGGTATTTTTCTCACATTACTAAAAAAGTGTGTGTGATGCAATTTAAGTGTTGGACACGTGAAGTCAAAAATAGAGGATATGCGGATATGGATCCGAATTTGGACAGTCTTGTGGGATATACAGTATGTTTATGATTTTTAACTCATATAGACATGCATTTATCATGAAACTTTTAGGGTTGAAGTCCAAAATATATAAGAAACATGAGGCGCTGAAATTATGAAACTTGAGGGCTAAAATGGTAGAAAATAAAACTACAGGGACTTATAAGTAATTTTTCAGGGGCTATTTTGAACTTTTAGAAAACCTGGAGAACTAATTAAAAAACTATGGGGTACCTAACTGTAATTTTTCAGATATATTTATTTCCCACATCTGATCTCAAATACTCAGATCGTTGGAGAAGAAAACTCGTTTGTCAGATCGTTGGAGAAGAAAAGGAGAAGATCAAAAAATCAAAAGACTAGAAGAGGAGATCAGAAGAGAAGAAGAGAAGAATAGAAGAAGAGGAGGAGAAGAGGAGAAGAGTAGAAGAAGAAGAGGAGAAAAATAGAAGATGTACCTGGAAAATTTGATGGCCAAAGTCGGTAGATGCGCCCAAGTTGCAGGTAAGTCTCAATCTCTTACTCTCTGCCTCTCTTTCAGTCTTTCTTGACTCTTCCCTTTCTTGTCGCTCATGTCGTCTCCGCTTAGCTTCATTCGTTCACCAGATCCAGTATTGGAATTGCTGCATCGACACAAATCCCTTTTGCACAGGTCGATCGGATCGTATCGACGATTACTCTATCAAAAAACAGTCAAATCCGAGTAACACAAATATTTTCACAGAGAAGTAGTTTCTATGTTGTTTTTAGGGTATCAGGCTCTTGACTGGCCTTTAAGACCATTTGAAAGAATTTGGAACCAATCAATGGGTAACATCCTGAAAATGTAGAGTAGTCTTTACACTAGTTGTTCGAATGATAAAATAGACATCTTACATTCGTGTCAAATGTTACATTGCATAAGAATTGAACAATAAATTCTTAAGATATTTTCAAGTTATACTTAATTAGGTACTATATAGCTACAATTATAAAAAAATATTTTTTATTTCCAAGTAAAATGACTAAAGAAAGTTTAAGCTCAAGTTAGGCACTAAATAGTATGTATAATTTGTTTTTTGCTCAGTAGTATAAGTATAATTTATAAGTTAGTTAACCTGAATAGTTTTAGTTTATTTTATTTTAGTTTTTAATACCAATTTAGGTACTAGCTAAAATGTATTAAATACTTTTTTTGTGTGTGGTGTTTTCCCATTTACGCCGAAAATTTTCCACTATTTGATCCGAAACCATTTTGCTACGTTGAAATTTTGCCTAAACATACCCTTTAAATGAATAATCACGGATTTTCTGATCGTATTGGTTGCGGTTCGGCACTCCAATACATCGAAATATATCATTAATACATCAAAACTTTGAACCATGTTCAAAAAATAGGATTCAGGGATTAGGTACATTTTAAAATATTATATTAAATTAATATTTATTTTCGTATAAATATATTGGAGATGATGAATTAATTAATTTCATAGATTCTATAATTGTTTTTCAACAAAAAATATACATATCAAATATTGAATATTTGGCTCCTCTTTCTTCTTTGGTCAAAGTCTCCGCCCATTCTTTTTTGCACAGTCCAACCCATTGATTTCCGCCTTCTCTTTTCTTTGACTACAATCAAATTTTTGGGCTATAAATAGGTAGCAAATGAGAAGGGAATTACACACCAAAATTGATAGAGCATCTCTTAGAGAGAAAAGAGAGCAAAGCTCTAGTTTGAGTGTCAAAAGAGTGTGGAGAGTTGGAGAGAAAGCTCAGTTGAGCAAATAGTGAGTTAGAGAGGTTTATTTCTCAGCAGAGAGTTTTTTGTAATCTCCAGATTATTTTTCATAGTGAATTTCTGATATCTCTCCCCTTGGTTTTTCGCAGTTGGGTTTCCACGTAAATTGTGAAGGGGTAAGTGTATTTTATGAAGCAGAAATATGAGGTTTTCAGAATCTTTAAGCAGTGGAAAGCTAAAGTAGAAAACCAGACCGGAAAGAAGCTGAAGTATTTCAGATCAGATAATGACACAGAATACAAAGACAGGTCATTCCTATAAATCTGTCAGGATGAAGGTATCACCAGACACTTCTCAGTCAAAAGAACTCTAGAGCAAAATGGGGTTGCCGAGAGGATGAACAGAACTCTATTGGAATGTGCCAGATGTATGAGGTTGAATGCAGGATTGCCCAAGAGTTTCTGGGCTGAGGCAATCAACACATCCAGTTATTTGATAAATCGATCTCCTTCAGCTGGAATTGATTACAAAATCCCCGAAGTATGGAGTGGGAAACCAGTTGATTTTTCTGTGATAAAAATCTTTGGTTGTCCAGCTTATGTTCATCTGCCAGTCGAGGAGCGACGGTCCAAACTTGATCCAAGGTCAAAAGAGTGTATTTTCCTTGGATATGAAGATGGAGTCAAGGGATACAGGTTATGGGATCCAATATCCAAGAAGAAGGTTGTCAACAGAGATGTGGTGTTCAATGAGAAACACATGCTGAACAAGTCCGAGAATGAAGAATCTGCAGCAGGTGAGTTGCAGAAATACCCAGTTGAGGTGGAGCTTCCTGAAGAGATTGAAGATAGTCATCCTTCAGATCCCCAAGAGAGGTCCTATAATCTTGTTAGAAAGGCGAGTCAACAAACCAGTGCAAAGATATGGGTTTGAAGACATGGTTGCCTTTGCCTTTATTGCTGGTGGTGGAGATCCAACTAGCTATCAGGATGTTATGCAGTCCTAGGATAATGATAAATGGGCGATAGCGATGGCAGAAGAGATGGAGTTTTTTACAGAAGAACCAGACTTGGGAGTTAGTTCGACTTCCAAAAGGATCAAGGCTATAGGATGCAAGTGGGTGTTCGGGAAAAGGAAGTTGATCGATAAAGAAGGTGAAAGATTCAAGGCCAGATTAGTTGCAAAGGGATTCTCTCAGAGAGAGGGAATCAACTACAATGAGATCTTCTCACCAGTTGTGAAACACACATCGATTCGGTTGATCTTATCTATTGTAGCATCACATGATATGGAGTTAGAGCAGCTTGATGTGAAAACAGCTTTTATCCATGGTGATTTAGATGAAAAGATCTACATGAAGCAACCTGATGGGTTTATTGAATCAGGGAAAGAGGGCTTAGTTTGCAGTTTGAAGAAGTCACTCTATGGTTTGAAGCAGTCCCCAAGACAGTGGTACATGAAGTTTGACAACTTCATGGTGGCTCATGGCTACTCTCGTTCGGAGTATGATCCATGTGTGTATTTCAGATCCCTTGATGATGGCTCTCTAGTATTGTTAACGTTATATGTCGATGACATGTTGATAGCAGCAAAGAGAAAGTCAGATATTCTTCGGCTGAAGAATTTGTTGAGCAGTGAATTTGACATGAAGGATCTTGGGTCAGCCAAGAAGATCCTAGGTATGGAAATTCACAGGGATCGTCAGGCAGGAAAGTTGTGGCCAACTCAGAAAGGATATGTGCAAAAGGTCTTGGAGAGGTTTAACATGAACAATGCTAAACTAGTTGGCACTCTGTTGGCAGCACATTTTAGGTTGTCTTCACAGTTGAGCCCACAAACAGAGGATGAGGTGGAGTATATGTTCAAAGTACCGCATGCAAATGCGGTGGGTTGTCTAATGTACGCCATGTCTCACAAGCAGTCAGTGTGGTTAGCAGGTATATAGAAAATCCAGGAAAAGAGCATTGGAATGCTTTAAAATGGATTTTTCGTTATCTAGCAAGTACAACGAATTACGATCTCATGTTTGATCGTGATACCGCAAGAAGTGAGGTTACAGGGTTTGTTGATTCGAAATATGCTGGAGACCTAGACGCAAGAGATCTACGACAGGGTTTGTATACACCTTTTGTGGAGGATGTATATGTTGGAGGTCAGTGTTGCAGTCTACGGTAGCATTATCAACAACAGAGGCTGGGTATATGGCATTGACAGAGGCAAGCAAGGAGGCTTTGTGGCTTAAGGGACTAGTTGAAGAATTAGGTTTCAAGCAGGGCAGTATCCAGATTCAGATTCAGTGTGACAGTCAAAGTGCTATTCATTTAGCAAAGAACCAGGTTTTTCATGCTAGGACCAAACATATCGATGTTCGGTATCACAAGATTCGTGAGTGGCTGAACAATGGTGACATTGCAGTTCGCAAAGTTCACACAAAGGAGAATGCCGCAGATATGCTCACAAAGTCGGTTACAGCAGAAAAGTTCAAGCATTGCTTGGACTTAATTCACTTCGTTGAATACTGAGATCGTGGTGGAGTATTCAGGGAGAGGGATACATTCACAGACACAAAGAAGTTCACAGTAGTTGAAAAATATGAGCCAAGGTGGAGATTGTTGAATATTTGGCTCCTCTTTCTTCTTTGGTCAAAGTCTCCGCACATTCATTTTCCACATCCAGCCCATTGATTTCCGCCTTCTCTTTTCTTTGCCTACAATCATATTTTTGGACTATAAATAGGTAGCAAATGAGAAGGGAATTACACACCAAAATTGATAGAGCATCTCTTAGAGAGAAAAGAGAGCAAAGCTCTAGTTTGAGTGTCAAAGAGTGTGGAGAGTTAGAGAGAAAGCTCAGTTGAGCAAATAGTGAGTTAGAGAGGTTTATTTCTCAGCAGAGAGTTTTTTGTAATCTCCATATTATTTTTCATAGTGAATTTCTGAGATCTCTTCCCGTAGTTTTTTTCAGTTGGGTTTTCACGTAAATTTCTGGTGTTATTATTTTTATATCTCATACAGTAGTGTGTTTGTATTTATTTTAGTGTATTTGTGTGAGCCTGATTTCTCAACAAAACTTAATTTCAAATTTTCCTTGGCTTTTTTTTTGAATAAAAAAACCATAAAATAGAATTTATATGAGAGAATTCCTGTTGTTTGAAAAAGAAAAACACATTAACAAACATAATTTCTAGATCATTCTGAATTGGGCCTTAATCCAACATGTAATATACTTCCCTGTTTATTTAGTAGTGGGTATAAGCATACCAAATAGGGGAAGTTAAAAATGCGTGAAGAGTATTACCAAAATAAAGTGTTAAGGGAGAAAATAGATAAGAGAAAACTAGGGAGAAGACAGAGACAGAGGTGACATAGGAAAGAGAGGAGATCTGTACATTGAGATCTCTTTGCCTATCACCTATCGTGGCGGAAAAGGATGATTGATAGCGAATTTCTTTGATGTTTTTGGTAGGAAACCCTCTTATGCAACTCACTTCTCTGATCTTTTTGGTCAAAATTGTGGGACTCTTTGACCGAATCTCCTAGGTGAGTCTAGGCCTAGCCGAATCTCCGAAAAATCCCTTCGGCACTTCGTTAGTATGTTTACCGAATATGTGCTTCATAGTTTAGCTAATTCCTTGGAGGGGGAAGCGTAGCAGGGGCACCCCGTTGCACCCTCACACAACGTTAGAGGGGATCTCAGGGAGTTGAGAAAACTCGTTTGTTAAATGAGAAGGTCATGCCATGCCGACTGTGTTACCCGGACTCGCCATTTATGGTGGAATACCCGTGTCGACACGACACGGCACGGCTACGGGATCCGGCCATAAAAATCGAATACGGCTGTTTTTGAAGGTGATTCATCGGAGAAGAAGAAGAGCTGAGGAAGGAGGATGAAGAAAAAATAGAAAAGATTGAAGAAAAAAGAGCGATAAACTTACCGTGGTCCGGTGGTCGGCTTTTTCTTCTTCTCCAACGAGGCTTTTTGTTATTTTTCTCCTCCAACGATCTGATCGGTTTATCAGATCTGTGTTTTGAAATATCATTGAAAAATTACAATTAGGTACCCTATAGTTTTAACAAATTTTTAATTTAGTCCCTAAGGTTTTCTGAAAGTTCAAAATAGCCCTTAAAAAATTACATACGAGTCCCTGTAGTTTTGTTTTCTTCTATTTTAACCCCTGAAGTTTCAGTAGTTTCAGTTCTGTCCCTGTTTCTTTATATTTTTGCATTTCAGCCCCTGAAGTTTCATGATAAATGCATGTCTATATACCGTATCCCCGCACCCGTGTCCAAATTTGAATCCATATCCGCGTATCCTCTATTTTTTGACTTCATGTGTCCAACACCTAGATTCGTACCCACATCCGAGTCCGAGTAACACAGCATGCCGGTAGTTACTCGATCTTCTACATAATAATAAGTACTCGATGATCGGTTCTTTAAATCAATTGTCAGTTAAGGTCCGGGCTCAATGTTAGGCCACTATGTTGAGGAAATATAGGTTCTATTTCAAAGTGGAGGTGCTTTTCCTCAAAGTGATGATGTTTGAGTTGCTTTTGTGAGGGGGTAAAAGAGGATGCTTCTTCTTTCATACTTCTCAAGAACACAGGTTCTGCCCCCAGTTTCAGGGCTTCTGAATATTTATTTAACTGATTAAAAAATATTAGATAAAATACTTACCAAAAATTTTTGAGGACTGTCTACATACCAACGAGTAACGTGTAATTGCTACAAATTTTAGAAAGTGTTGGTGCACCTTTTAAAACACAGGATACAAATGCTTTTTAGTCACTTTTCCTTTTTTGCTTATCTGTTACTCACTCTTTTCATCTGAAGACCTATGGTTTTTTTTTGGGCTTAGCCATTGAACTTAAGGTACTTGTCTCTCCTTGCACTTTGTACATACATGTACATAGTTCTACATCAGTACATTCCCCTCCCCCTCCTAGTAAAAAGGTTTTTAAGTTTTACTTCCTCCAAATTTCTAAGTGATTACGCAATTACAATGTTCTTGTTTTACCCAAAGAAGGTGTAATTGATTACTTTATTGTTGAATTTGTATTTCAGAATCATCCAATGCTTGCCAGGGAATTTGAGCGAGTGAGAGCTTCAAAGCCGCCTGTGCCTCTCGATATGTCACGATATGGACTGGAAATGCCATCTATGAACAAAAGGAATGATGAAACTGCCTGGAATCAGGCACTTCAGAAAGCTCAACGTTTGCTTCAGCATCAAGTAATTAGGTAGCCTGATTATTCTAGCATGGTTCTTAATATTTTGCTTGCAAAATTCATATGCTAGAAGTGTATTTTTAATATTTCTGAATAGCTAGTAGGCCTAGCTGTCAGAGTTGTGTTTTATTGGGACTTACTATGAAAGATGTTGTAGTAGATACGAAGGGGCATTCGTTGGAGTTTTACATCTTTATAACTTAAATATGGTTCGCACTGCAGTGATACTCTTACTTCGTTTTCTCCTCTTTCCCGTATATGTTGCCTCTTTTGCTCTTTTTTCTTATTTTATTGCTTCCCTGTCCTATATTTGTTATTGACGTTTTTCTGTCTCTTGTAATTTTGGTGGTTAATGTTGTAGGCTAGAAAATCTGGAATTAATGTCAAAACATGGCGCTGATGTCTGGAAACAGCACAACCAACGGCTGGAGGTGTTCCTATCTAGGTTGTTGATCCACTTCTTTTGATATGCCCGTCTACTCTATTTCTTGTGTAGTGCATCTTCGGTTTTAGAGTCATAAAAGAAAAACTTATCCTATTCCCACATTGGGCATGAGACTCATTGAAGGGGGTACAAAAAATGCACACCTCAGACTAAAAATCCACGATTTTGAGGACTCCTTAAAGTCCCATGTCTCTTTGCTATGCACCCCTGAGATTTGGCTCAACTGTAGTCAACATATTGGCGGGCTATGCTCTACCGTCAATAAACTGACCACAGTTGAGCGAAAGCAGAAACTGAGATTTTTTTGTGGGACAAATAGTGTTGCATTAAACACTACGGCCTTTAAAAATCACATTCATTCAAGAAATAGAGGTTTGAATTTAATACAAAGAGCTTTTTATTTCTTTAAAAAATAAATTGATTACTCGTATTGGCTTGCTAAGTTGATATTTACATCTCTTCCTTGTACTTGCATTATGTTTTCACTAGATGTCAAGCAGAAGCTGCTGAACTAAATAAACAGATAGAAGCTGTGAATCGTGAAAGGAAATATCATCAGGTGATTTTAAATATCTTAGTCGCACTGTGTTTTGTTTCATTGCACCTGTTGAGCATATAAAATATAATGTTTCTGTAAATGATCAGCATAACACTGCATACGAGCTTAATGCTTTATCGGCGCAATGGAAGGAGCTTTGTGAGAAAAATATAGAAATTGAAGCGGCATGTGCTAAAATTGGAAGCCATATTGAGGAACTGAAGAAAGAAGCCACGGAAAGGTGGTAAATGATTCCTTTGTTATATTACCTTTGTTGTACATTGCTACTTCTGGTTTTAATCTTATTTCCTATTCAGGGGCTGGAATTTGGGGACTAATATGGAGAATGGCTCCATACTGCTTTCAGAACCATAAGGTACGTTCTCTGTTGGTGGCATCTGAATTACTTTGGTTTATCATGATACCTTCATAGGAAGGAGACAATTTGAAAAGGAAGGGAAAGTAGAAATCTGAAATCTTCATTTTTCTCCTGGTAACTCTTTAGCACAAAGATGAACGAGTTTCGAATTTTATATCCAAAAGTTATGGGCATTATTTTTACTTTCTGAGGAATGGAAATAACTAGTTCAGTTGTTATAATTCTTCAAGTCTAATTGATAAACTCAAGTGTTTATGTTGCAAAACATTTATTACCAGGACATCTCGAATTGCATAATTTTAATTCTAAAATTGGAATGCCATATTGATTTATATTTCTGAATTTCTTTTTAGCATCTATATATTTGATGATTACAACATTAGAAAGAGTTAAAGACCTATCACAAAAAGAAACACACAAACGATATATGATGATAAAAACATGAAGATAAGAGAGTTGTTTTCTAGTAACTTTTATAATGTATAACCCTTTCATTTTAAATCAAGAAAATTATTAAATCTATGCCATTAAAAATTTAATTTTAATGAGATTTCAATACATAGATCAAGGGGTTTCACTTCATAGAATTATTCATAAAGCGAAAATTACTTCAATTAAAAAGTTTCCTTTTGCTTCCCAAGCCCTTTATTTGAAAATAAGGTTATTGGAGTTCTTTGTAATGCTTACTTATTATTGGATGTACTACAGGTCCTGCTAAAGAAGAGTGACAAAAAAAATGTGAATAGAGTAATCTCAATATATATGCTTATGTATTGACATGCATATATATAATTCTTTCCCTCGATTCATAGTCCTTGTTTTCAGTGCATTGCAGTATGTTGTTGCTACCGCTGCTAAAATGGAGCACAAGTTTTAATATTTGAGAAGAAATTCATTCATTGAACTCGTGGATGAGTGCATTTCTTTCCTCCTGGAGATCCGAGTAAAAGCATACCTGAAAATTTTGTAAATTAGTTTTGCACTATTTGTAGCGAGATTGAAGGGAAAGTTGCAAAAAGTGAACTCTTTATGCTGATTTCTCACGTCTTTGTTTTGTTGTTTTTTTGTATGTCACTGTGTTTTTGGTTGTAAGGAGGCTGGGATTGGTTGTTCACTTTTGAAATGAATCTGTTTCTAAAGGCATCCAGCGATACATTGGTGCCATATCATATTGATCTAAGGCTGATTTATTCTATATTTTCATTACCGATGCTATATAAAAATTGGCTATAGCGACGTTCTTCCGTCGTTAAATCATAGAAAAATTGATTTTTGAGATATAAACGGTAGAAAAATTCGCCATAGCTATGGCATCGACTTTCTATGTTGGAGAGCCATATATATATATATATATATATATATATATATATATATATATATATATATATTTCCACCAAGTTCAACTCTTTTTCAAACAAGTTCCTTTGACAAATTGATTGATGAGAAAATCAACTCAGATTTTCTACCTTGAAGTTTATTCTTTCAGCTTGTTTATGGCTTGTCTGACTCTGGATGGAAGGCTGAACAGAGATGAAACGTTGAAAATAGCTGGATTTCTCAAATTTATTAAGAAAAAGGGGCATCCTATACGATACTCCCTCTGTTTCGTATATGTCAATTTCCTTCAAACCCTGCATATATTTCCAGAATGGCCTCCACATGGACCAGATCCACTATCACCTTCAAGGTATCGCATTTGAATGCAGAATTCAAGTAGGCAAAGCTAACTGGAAAAAAATAAAAACTGGTCAAAACTAGTTAACTAGTTTGGACATGTTTTTCTTTTAAAAAATATGGGTTCAAACTTTAATTAACCCAAACAATTTAAACTAGTTAACCAACTTAAATGATTCTAGTTAATATATATTGACCAATCAATTTGTAAACCAACTTACCAAGTCTACTAAAACCTACACACAATTAACAATAACAATTGTTACAATCAATGACTTGAAACTAAAGACCCTTAAATAATTTTTTTCATAAAAAACATCGTACACAGTATTAATCTATTATTATTATATTAATATAGTATAATACCAAAAAATATATAAATATGATAATTTTATAGCAAAACACGTGTTTCGCACGGTATCATGGACTAGTTAACCATAATAATTAAAAATAGGATTTCGATATATTTGAACCCCATAATGATATAGCAGTGCTAGCGTGTCCGTGTATTTATCACTCGAAACACCCAAGAATGCATTATTTTATTGCACGGTAACCTCACGGCATAATACATTGATACATAAATTTTTGTACACCATAGATTTAGTGATATTGATATTGCACATTTAAATTTGATATTTTATTATTATAAACTGTTTTTCTTTTATTGCGTATATTTTCTTAATTTATTTATGTCACGACCAAGACAATAATACATTAATTTATTGTATGGTAAAGTTATGATATAATACATTAATGCATAAATTTTCATACACCATAAATTTAATGATAGTGATATTGCACATTTATAATATATACTCCATATAACTATAAAATGATTTCTTTTATTGAGTTGATATTTCTTTCACTTATTTACAAAGACTGTAACCCTATAGCGATACAGTGCTAGGGTGCCCGTAAATTATCACTTGAAATACCAAAAAATGCATTAATTTTGGCACGGTAACGCCACAGTTGAGTGTTCCACTAAATAATTTTTTGAAAACTATATATAGATTTAGTGATAGTGATATTATACATTCAAATATGTTAGAATGTAGGATAATTTTGTCACATTGATGAAGCCTGCAACTATCACTATAAAATATACACATTAAAATCCTAAATTTTTAATCATAATCACCTAGAATATATTTATTCATAAAACAAAATTGGCTAATTAAAGTTACATTACATGTACAAAAAAAAAGGTCGAAAAATATCAAAAACAAAAGATTCTTTAAATCTCTACTTGCCAACTTTATATCTCTATTAATTGGCAGTGAGCTCTTCAATACTTGCAACATTCCTAATAACACCAACTTTTGATAAACTATGGCAGATTCTAAATCTTCATTGCATTAATTAAAACTCATTTCCATAATCCAAATATTATATATATATATATATATATATATATATATATATATATATATATATATATATGACTTATTGGACTAGCCAAGCTACCAACTGAATTCTCCATAAGATTTTTTTCTTCTTCAAAAAGGAATAATATTTTTGAGTAGGCAATCTTTGTGGTTAGATTTTCATAGAGTAATAATCTCCATTAATCATGTCAAACCGCTACGCCGCTTATAAGTTCTTAAGAAGAAAATGTCTTGCAGACTGTATTTTCTCCCCATATTTCCCTGGAGATAATCCCCAAAGATTTGCTTGTGTCCATAAAATTTATGGTGCGAGCAACGTGGGCAAAATGATTCAGGTACATATGTTGTATTCATTTAACCCTGCTTTGAATTAATCTTTTTTCCGTACATGCATTCTCATCTTAATAGTACCAAAAAAAAATTGTTATGCCTATTTGCCTCCAGCACAAAATTATAGTTATTTTGAAATTACTTTTACTGGATATGTAAAAGTTCTTAAGGATTAATGTGGGTTATCATGAATCTTTAACAGATGTCATAGGTTTGGAGTTGATATATATATATATATACGGTCCGGATCTTAAACTTACCCCTTATTCAACTCATCCGAGCTCACCCCCCTTTAGCGACGGACCCGGCGACGGTTCGTTCATACAACTGTCGTCTCATACTTTTTAGCGATGGGCAACATATAAGCGTCGTAAAAGTACGAGTTGTATGATCGAATTGTATAATCGGTCCGTCGCCGCTAATTCGCTAAAGAATTCGAGTGAATTGAATAATAATAGATTTAAGATCATCATATATATATATATATATATATATATATATATATATATATATATATATATATATATATTAGTTGCTATGAATTCGTTCCAAGTATATATATGGGTAGAAATATGAAGGGTCCACTAGAGATTATAGGATTAGGGGTGCTCAAAATTTTCGGTTTTTTTCGATTTTTTATCGGTATCGGTTTTTTTTGGTATCGGTTTTTTTGGTACCGATTTTTCGGTATTTTAACACTTTTCGGTACCGGTAATAACTTTTTTGAATTCGGTAAAAACCGAAATACCAAAAATACCGAAATTTAATAATTTAATAATTAATAGTTAATCTTTTGTAATTTTATATATTAAATAATTTTTTATATATTAATAATTTCTATATAATAGTAGTTTTATTAATTTTTTATATATATTAATAATGTTTTGTAGTTTTATTTTATATATTAATTATTATTAATAGTTAATGATTTCTTAGTTTTTTTAAAAAGTATTAATATATAAAAAAAATTATTTAATTATTATTAATAATTATATATATTACCATTCGGTATAACCGAAAATCGAACCAAAAATACCGGTACCGATTTTGTACCGAACCGGTAATTCGGTACTGGTTTCGGTTCTTGTTTTTTTCGATAATTTTGGATTAGTACCGGTTTTACCGATGAACAGCCCTATATAGGACACACTGAAGTTTTTCCGAATTTGATATACCATATGAGCATAAGCGATGTTTATGCGAAGTTTGATAAAGAAATAAGTCTCAAGTTCGGGATCAAAATTTTATATTATTAAATAAAAAAATTGCAATTTAATTAGTAGTTGTAATTAAGTACTTTATATACTCCAAGTTCTAATTTGTTACTCTTACAAATATTTATGCAGCAAGTTCCTGAACATAACAGAGCAGAAACTGTAGAATCATTGTTTATTGAGGCCAAAAATCGCATCAAAAATCCAGTTTACGGCTTTGCTGACATAATCACCATGTCAAATCAAGAATTAAGTGATAAAAATTTTGAATTAGTACGAGTTCAGGCTGAGCTTGTTGCCTACGAAGCTTAGAATTATTATTCTCAGTTAGCGGAGTCTGCTGAGATTAATTCCTACATTACTCAGGACCATTCACAGTTCAAAGTTGACCCATTTGACCAGCAACAACAACTTGGGCATGAGGTTCATTCACATGAATCAAATTTAGTAGTTGGCCTATTTCACCAGCGACAACAACAATTTGGGTTTGATGCATATACAGAGTTTGGAGTTAACCCAGTTTACCATCAACAACAACTTGGGCATGTTCCAGACTTTGTGAACACATGCCCATTTTATTTGCAGCAGCAACAACAAGTTGGACCAATCCAACAACAATCTGAGTTCATGAACGCGTTTTTGCCAACCCAGAACGGGGGGCTTGGCTCAACAAGTTCTAATAATTGATATTATTAGGGCGCCATTGATGCTAGGAAGAAAAATAAGGGATTACTATTTCCACATGTATTTTTAATATTTTCACATGATTCCTTCTCGCATAAAGGTGGGTGGAACTCATTGTATGCTCTTATGAGTAGGAGTGAGCAAAAAATGGATATAACCGAAATACCGAACCGAACCATAATAATTTAACCGAAATTTTCTGATAATTCGGTTATTTATAACAATTCGGTTATATCCGAATTATATTACGAGTTTCGGTTAGTTATATGGGTTTTAGTTTTAGCCTATTCGGTTTAACCGAATACCGAATACAAGCTTGTCTATTTAAAAAAAATAATATGACTTATTGTCTTATACTCTTATTGACTTACTTGATACTTCGCAAGACGCAAACCCGGCCTCAATCTCATCGCCTGATCTACAACCCTCATCGCCTCCATCGAGCAGTCGAGCTCAACCCTCAGTCCCTCATCGCCATCGGCCATCGCCTCCCTTCGACCAACGGCAGACCGGCAGTCACGGGCTCACGGCATCAAGTCTCTCTCTCTTTTGGGTTCTTTTGTTTCTGCTGTTCTGCATCAAGTCTCTCTCTCTCTTTACTTCTCTTCTCAGGTAAAATAATTACTAAGATCTACTGATTTTTTCAATTCCATTTCCATGTTTTAGTTATGTGAATTAAAACATGGAATTGAAATTATATCAATTAGATCTAACAAATCTATGTTCTATTTTTACTGATTAATTTTAAACCCTCTTCGATTAGGCATTGTTTGGCAACTATCTTTTATTTTTCTTCCTATGATTTATCTTGTATTTTTCTTCCTATTTTTTGGCAACTATCTTTTATCTTTTATTCTTATGTTTTGATCTCTATGTTTTGATCTCATGACTTTGTTAGGTTTATTGGTGTTCTCATGACTTTGTTAGGTTTATTGTAATTTGTAAATTTGTAAATTTGTCTAGCAGTCCATTGTAAATTTGTAATTTGTTAGGTTTATTGGTGTTGTCTAGCAGTCCATTGTAAATCTGTGCAATAGCAGTCAGTCCATTGTAATTTATGGTTTCTTTGAAGTTGGTGAAATGCTTTCTTTCATTTATATTTGTCAGCGAGAGCGTCAGTGATAGCAAAGAAATGGTATCGATCATTATAGGAAGCGTGCAATATGATCATTGTGCAATAGCGATCAATGACACCTTGACCTTCAAACATTTTGGCAAAGAACAAAGAACTTCAAGCTCTCATAGTCTGATAGTCTCATATGTCCATGAACTGTTAATGGTGTTAATTTATATCTCATCAGCAACTTCAAACATAAGCTTCAACATTATGTTTATGGTGTTAATTTATGTTTATGAACTGTGTTGTTGTTTATGGATTATGTTAATGGATTGTAGGAACTGTTTATGGATTGTAGGAATGAACTATTTTTGGACTATGTTTAAATTCGGTTATTAACCGAATAACCTATTCGGTTATTCGGTTATTCGGTTAGTGCACATTTCGGTTATTTGTTCGGATAGTTAAAACGGGCCATTTTCGGTTATCGGTTATAACCGAATTTCTTGTTCGGTTCGGTTAATAACTGAATGCTCACCCCTACTTATGAGAGATGACCATGTGAAAATATCAAAAATATATGTGGAAATATCAATTTCCAAAATAAATACCAAATGAAAGTTTTTTTTTTTGAGTTTAAGTTAGTTTGAATTTTGTTATTGCAATAGTTGCCCTCAACTTTTTTTTCCTTGCATTTCAAAGTTTTTATACATTGTCTTTTCTTTCCTTTAATTTCTTTTAGTTCTGTATATTGTAAGTGAAAATGGATCAATCGAAGAAAAAAGTTCAAGAATCAAATTTCAAAACTCAACTCAACTACCCTTTCAAAACTAAACAAGTTAAAATAAGCTTAAAATGAATCACATATCAATATCTTATATATAAAGGCAGCAATAGCGATTCTTATAATTTAAAAAACAGGTGAGTCAACTCACTTAATTGGAGAAACAAGTGCTTTCAATTTGTAAATTAGGCCGAGTGAACTCAAATAATTTGAAATCGACAATCAATCGCATCTTCCTTTTCCTCTTCCTATTATAAGATCGACCTCTGAAGAATCTAAAAAGCCACCATGCATGCTCTTCAGTCTCTTCAGTCTTCGCCTCCCCGAGCTTCCCCGCTTGACCCACTGCGCAAAAACTCCCCCACCACCAAAAAGGGTCTCATTCATCACACATCCACTAATTCCGCCCCAAACGAGAGAAAGATCCGAAGAAGCAAGAGGTAATCAACAGAATGGAATTAGTCTCCGTTTTGGGAATGAAGTAGATGCTTATATTATGATAAGCTTCTCTCCGAAAAATTTGGGATTGGACCCATTGAACGATTTGATGCCTCCAAGTTCCCAACTCGACTAGGTGGCCAGATTCCCAAGTCAGTTGCATCTTAAAGTCATATTTTGCCATGCCTAACTATCAGTAAAGCCCTATAATGTAGTCATTGACAAGGAATTTGGTATTTATGAATTTTAAAGATGTTATCTGGTTTTATATTCTCTCTATTTCACAAAAAGAGTTTTACCGTCCAATGTTCTTATTTGAGTGAAATCTATTTTAATTGGAGTATAATTGTATAAGATAGAATGTTCTCAATTTTGTCATCCTAATATCATTATCTACCAACCATTGTTAAACTAACAAATTAGTTGGAGGATAAACGAAAAATAACAATACATTATTAATATTTGTAAAATTTGCAAAAATACATGTGTTTTGAGAAGCTAATTAATCAGGTGGCGGACATCTTGGCCAAAAATACTCGTGCTCAAGCAAATGTTTTTTGTTTCTTTTCCCCTTCCCGCCTACTTCTGTTATTTCTCTCTTGACTTTAGACAGTTTGGGGAGGGTTATGAAAGTAGTATGCATACAAGCCAATCATGTTTGATGATAAAGCATGTACTTTGTAACAATCTTATTCATTTATTAATAAAAAGTATTAATTTATTAAAGGCTTTTATTATCTACATGATGCTGTTTTATAATATGTGATAAACCCATAGTTTTAAGCAATGCTTTTAGAATAATGATGATGATCATTCTAATGAGATCTAAATTCTTAGAAAGCTTAAAACTAAAATAGTTCCCAATCGTTGGATTACTAAATTGGGGATTAGTAAATCCGGATAGATTAGTACATACGTTGCTTGCTCATTGGATGAGGATGGTTGATCTCATGATCATTTGTGTGGAGACACTAAAGCAAGTATGTAGGTGCTTATTAGAGAATAAGTTCATGAACATTGGCTCGCTAAGGAATACCTAATGGAGTTTTACTTGCTCGTCAATAGGAATTCTGTAGTGATAGTAGTACTAGTGATCCTTGGACTTGAGATCATCATAGTATCTTGTGTATGATGAGTTATACTTTGACTTATTCCTTAAGACCCTTAGGGTATATCAAAGGGTATGCTTGGGTAAAATAAGTTGTACATGGAGATAATGTATGATTAATAAAGAATCTACCACTTCTAGTAAAAGAAGAGAAATGTCCTATGTGATTCGATAAATGACAACCCAGTAGTCCTTGGCCAAGGCAGAATGAAATTAGAAAGGAGTTTCTAATTTGCATTATTTGGAGTTGTGCATTTAAGAGTCGAAATACATATAATTAAATAAAATAAGACTTGACAGTAATTCCATGTCTTATATTTAATTGGGACATTGTATGGTGGAAGGATTGAATTGTACGGTAACTATTTACTCAAAGGTTCTTTTATGATTAATGTTAAAATCTATATTATCTGGAAAGTCGTTGATCGCTAGGGAGGCTTATCCCTATTGAAGAATAAATATTATTTATTTAAATAAATTAATCGTTTAATTTATTTATTTAAATAAGATTAGAATTGTTCTAATTGATTTATTCACAACTGGTTTAATATGGAGAACGTAAAGGGTCACACCATAAAAGGAAGAATAATTATTTAAGAAGTTAATGGAATAATCGTAATAATATGTTAAGTATATTTAATTTAATCTATGGTGATAGAATAAATTAAATAGCTTAATATTTATTATTTAATATTTTAGAAATATTAAATATAAATTAATAAGAGGAGTCTTATTAATATTATTACAATTATTATTATTTTGATTTCTAAAAGAGTTTAAGAATTAATTTAATATAAGTACTCTCATTTATTCCTAATAAGATTAGGAGGCTAATTAATTAAAAGATTTTAATTAATTAAAATAAAACCCAATTCCTTAATTGTTAAGGAGGGTTGCCCACATCTATAAATAAGAGGAGTCTTATTATGGGTGAGGGGGTTGTTGATTTTTAACAACAGACGTAATTCCAATAGTTGGGAGAGTACGCCTTTTCTATAGAGATAGAAAACTAGGGTTTTGTCAAACACTCATCTTCTTGAATCCTTCTTCTTCCTTGGTGGATCACCTCTAGAGGCCAAACACTTGGGTGGCTAACGTTGATCAAAGGAAGAAATCAAACCCGGTGGATTCAAGTTGAACGTGAAAAAGATTGGAGGTAAACTTGTACCTGAGGAAGCTCGGATCTTCAAGGGTATGATTCTTGTTCTTATCTTTTCGTTTATTAATAATTGTGCATAAAGGATGATCCGGGTATATGGTTTGTAAAATTTTTAAACTCTAATTTTTACACGTTTCCGCTTATTTTGTGCAATTTAATTGCGTTCATGAATATTACAAACCTAACAGTGGCATCATAGCCAAACCTTTATGCGAATTATTAATTATTTTAATTTGATATGTATATTGATATGTGTTTAGAACAATTTATTTGGGCATAATTTTGTTATATAAAATTTATTTAAAAAAAAAATCGGTAATCTTGATTTTATTTTTTCGCTGATCCGTGGCAATTCCTGTAATTCTCCTGGATTACAAGAAAGGTGTGTTACATATATGATCCGTGGATTTCTAATAAAATCGGTAATCTTATTAAAAAGGTGTGTACTTTTAAAAGCAAGTTACAGGGTTTATAAAGGTACAGGAATTATAAGGAATTCAGGTGCGTGATATATATATATATATATATATATATATATATATATATATATATATATATATATATATATATATATATATATATATTCTTAATAATTTTATAATTAAAATAAAAATTTATTTTAATTTTAAAATAAAAGTTTATTTTAATCTTAAAATAAAAAGGTTTATTTTAATTTTAAAATTAAATTTCACTCTAACTAATTAGAGTTGGAATTGGATTCCATAATAACTAATTGGAGTTAAAATTGGATTCTATATTTCCTTAAATAAAGGAGTTTATTTAGATATGAAATAAGATTTCATATTATTCAAAATAAAAGAGTTTATTTTTGAATATGAAAAAGAATCAGTCTTTCCTTAAATAAAAGAGTTTATTTAGATATGAAATAAAATTTTATATTATTCAAAATAAAGGAGTTTATTTGTGAATAGGAAAGAGAATCCGTGTTTCCTTTAATAAATGAGTTTATTTTTTTTTTACATAGAATTGGATTCCATAATTAATTAAAATAAAAGAATTTATTTTGATTAAAATAAAATAGTTTATTTTATTCAAAATTGGATAAATTAAAATAAAATAGTTTTATTTTGATTTAAATTTGGATTAAAATAAAGGAGTTTATTTTAATTCAAAATTAGATTTTATACTAACTAAATTTGCCTATTAAATGATATCAATATATATATTGAATGTTTATTATTCATGAGATGAATGTTAATTTATTGATGCATATGGTGATGTGTATGATAATAAATGAGATTGATTATGGACTATTGACCAATATGATTGAATTTTATTTTAGTTGGATGCATGAATGTATGGGTTTTATTAAATGGGGTCTGCGTACCTCGTCTTCTCTAATTTTTTCTTAATGTAATTCTAACTCCTTCTTATGTACTTCTCCTTGACTGCTGATCAAGGTTTCTATTTATTTTAAATAATTTTGTAATAGGAATAGTTAGAATTAATTTTGAAGAATTGGAGATCAAGGAGCAAGGAGCGCTTGAAGACCCGTTTGTAATGGAGTCCGGGTTTAAATGTAATAGTTATATTTAAATTTAATTCTTGCACCCCTAGGATTTGACCTTTTGGTTCACTTGATGGCTCTAGTGAACCAAACTAGAATAAAAGTCCATAATCAATCTAGGTAGAATATAGTATTCTATATGTGCATGCTTGTACTATATATATATATATATATTAT
Organism: Panax ginseng; assembly: GCA_020205605.1. NCBI lineage: Eukaryota > Viridiplantae > Streptophyta > Magnoliopsida > Apiales > Araliaceae > Panax > Panax ginseng. Next base: position 127,331,498 of record CM035145.1, read on the forward strand.
ATATTATGCAAACATGCTTCGCATGTTTATTAATTTGACGCGTATTATATATATATATATATATATATATATATATATATATATATATATATATATATATATATATATATATATATATATATATATACGCTTAAACAAGATGAGACAAATTAATAATAAATTCCTCAAATTTTTTATATTAAGTCCTAAGCGTTCAAAGATATTTGGAATATCGAACGTCGCCTTCTAGCATGATAAAATTAATAGAGTATTAAATATTTAATATGAGTTTGTTGTGTCACCACATGACAAGTATTAAGTATTTAAGATGTTAATTTATCACATTTGATGCTTATAAAGAAAATTAAATAGTATTGTTTTGTTGTGTCACCACAATGACAATATTTTTCTTTTTTGAATATATGGAGTGCTAAGTTGGACTTAACTTGGATAATTTTGATTCGGATGTGCCACCACTTGATCAAAATAATCTAAGAGGCAAAATACAAGGAGTTGCATAGTTGATGTAATTGACAAGAGTTGTCTACCTATTTATTTATATATAGTTTATTGTGTCACCACAAGGCTATATACATTTGAAATGGGATCCTTATTCTCACTAGCAAATCTTTAATTAGATATTGCCGAACTATATAAGTGAGGGTAATATAGTTTGAAGAAAATAGTGGGAGATACCAATTTAAAACAAGACCTAAATTATTTTGGTAATTAATAAAAGAATGTATGTTAAAATGTTGTTAAGAACAAATTCATTTACAGAATTTTACAATGTCTAAATTACTATATTTGCGAAGCATATTAGATGCTATTTAACCAGACCGCATTAAACGGATTGGTTAAGGAATTGAGAATAGTTCTCACAACTGAAAAGCTATCTTATGTCCTTAATATGCCTATCCCTGCAATGGTTGCAGACAATACCTCTGAGGAAGAGATTGGTACTTTTAGAAAGTGGCAAGATGATGCACAGTTGGCTCAATGCATCATGCTCGCATCCATGAGTAACGAGCTTCAGCGTCATCATGAAACTATGGATGCTCCTACTATATTCCTGCACATCAAGTAGTTGATGGTAAGGAAAGTAGGACTGATAGATATCAGATATCTAAGGAGCTCTTCCGATCTAGAATGACCAATGACACTATAGTACAGACAAAAGTCCTTAACATAATCAATTTGATTGATCAATTAGGACAACTGGTTTTGTCATGGATGGAGAGTTGAGCTAAGATTTGATCTTGCACTCACTCTCGGACTCCTTTCACAATTGTTGTGAATTTTTCATATGAATAAGCTAGATATCAACCCGCTGATTTGCTTAACATGTTGAAAAATGTTGAGAGTCACTTTCCAACCAAGAAAGACCGAGTCTTACTAGTAGGGGCCAAAGGATCTTCTGAAAAGAAGAACAATTCTAAGAAGGTAAATATAGAAAGGCAAAAACAAAGGATAATAAGAACAAAACTGATATGGATAGCAAAGGAGTTTGCTTCCACTGCAATAAGCCTGGACACTGGAAAGGAAACTGCGAGAAGCATCTTGCAGAGGCTAACCAAAGAAGCTTAGTGAAGTTTCGGTTAAAAAATGCAAATTTGTTCATGATTTAAAATAATTTTTTCTTTAAGTCAAGGTTCTACTTGGGTATTGGATACCGATTTTGGTTATCATAAATATAGATTTATGAAGGGACCAAGCAGAAGTAGAAAGATAAACAAAAATATGCAATCCTATGTGTGGGAAATGAAGCAAAGGTTGCTGCATTAGCCATAGGAACTTATAGTTTAGCAATCCCTATGGGCAAATCTATTAAGCCAATAAGTTGTTATTGTATCTCAGTTCGTGTTAGAAACATTATTTCCATTTTATTGTTGGACAATGAAATCTTTGGTATTATAATTAGGAACAATTGTTGTTCTATTTATAATAATAATGTTTTATATAGAACTGAAATATTACTTTATAGATTTTGTATACTTGACTTACGTGAAAATAATTTTGCAAATTGAACAAACTAGTATAAGAAAAGGAGATGATCATTCAAAGAGTTGAATGTGTGTATTTACTGAAACACAAGTGTGAATTATTTGAAAGGTTCAAAGAATTCAAAAATGAAACAAATTGGCTAAGTATTAGGATTCTTTGATCGGATCAAGGAAGGAATACTTGTGCAATGAGTTTCTAAATCATCTCAAATGGTTTTCTCACAATGGACGCCTCCTGATATGCAATAATTGATTGATGTATCTGAAAGGAAAAATCGTACCTTGTTGGACATGGTGCGGTCCATAATGATTTTACCGACATTCCAGTATCCTTCTGGGGTCATGCCCTAGAAATGGCTGCATATCTACGAAAAGGTAACCTCAAAATCCTGCCCCAAGACTCCATAAAAGTTATGGACAGGGAGGATTCCTAATCTTAAGTATGTTAAGATAAAGGGTTGTCCAACTTATGTGAAAATGTTTCAAAGGATAAGCTTTGGACAAGATTTGACAAGTACAGATTTGTGGGACATCCTAAAGTAAGTTTAGGGTATATGTTCTATAATCCTACTTAGCAAAAGGTGTTTGTTGTGAAATACGCTTCCTTCTAAGATAAAGGTGTTTATCATTGAAGGGGATAGTGGGAGGATAATAAAATCTTGAAGAGTTCAAGAACCAAAAAACACTATAAGTCAAATAAGAGGAACCTGTAGATAAACCTATTGTACCACAACCGAATTGTAAATCTGGAATAATACCGAAGATGCCTGGGAGGTATGGATTCATCATGGATGATGATGATCCAGTTACATACGATGAGGTAAGAGTTGTAGACACTCAGAGAAATGGATTGAAGCAAGCTTCTCAAATATGGAACATTCGTTTTGATGAGACAATCAAAAGAGTTTGATTTTATCAAAAACAAGAATGAACCTAGTGTGTACAAAAGGGTCAGTGGGAGCGTCATGACATTTCTAGTATTATATGTTGATATACTACGAATAAGGAATAACATACCAATGCTACAATCAGTAAAGATAAAGTTGTCTAAACATTCCTCCATGAATGATTTGGGAAGAGTATCTTAATTGGGGATACAAATCTATATAGATAGATTTAATAGGATGCTCGACTTAACCCAAGGAACGTATATTCATTTGATGCTAAAGTCGTTTAGCATGGAAAACTCCATGGGATATCTCATATTGATGAGCCCTGGAGTGTATCTCTCTTAATAGTCCCCATAGATTCCAAAAAGAGAGATCGCATGAGTAACTATCATGTATGCAATGAAATGTACGAGACCTGATGTTGATCAGTCATATTCTGGAGAAGTTCACTGTGAGATAGTAAAAAATATCTTAAAGTACTTAACCGGCACTAAGGATGTGATCATGTTCATGGTGGGTCTGAATTAAAACTAGAGGGCTTAACAGACTCAAGTTTTTCAGACAGACCAAGACGACAAAAAATCCACTTTGAGGTAAGCGTTACTACCTTGAGCGGTGGTGCGTTGAATTGGAAAGGTTCCAAATAGCAAAGAAGTTGTTGGTTTAGTGATAAAGACAAAGTATATAGTGGTAAATGAAGTGGCAAGTTGATTGTTTGGATGATAAGTTCATTACGAACTAGGAATAGTTCCTAAGTCTCATCTTGGATCTAAACATGTGTTGTGGCACTTTCATTTGATTATAAGAATCATTGAAAGATGGGAAATCACTATATAGATAGTGGACTCTCAAGAATAACATTACATATCCATTTACTGAAGCTTATCCAACAGCAGGATAATCGTCACTTAGAGAAGAAGAGTATGAGATACCATGACGATTGACTTTAGTGCAAGTGGGAGATTAAAAGTAGTATGCATACAAGCCAATCATGTTTGATGATAAAGCATATACTTTGTAACAATCTTATTCATTTATTAATAAAAAGTATTAATTTATTAAAGGCTTTTATTATCTACATGATGCTGTTTTATAATATGTGATAAACCCATAGTTTTAAGCAATGCTTTTAGAATAATGATGATGATCATTCTAATGAGATCTAAATTCTTAGAAAGCTTAAAACTAAAATAGTTCCCAATCGTTGGATTACTAAATTGGGGATTAGTGAATCCAGGATAGATTGGTACATACGCTAACTTGCTCATTGGATGAGGATGATTGATCTCATGATCATTTGTGTGGAGACACTAAAGCAAGTATGTAGGTGCTTATTAGAGAATAAGTTCATCGAACGCATTGGCTCGCTAAGGAATACCTAATGGAGTTTTTTTTTTGTCAATAGGAATTTCTGTAGTGATAGTAGTACAAGTGATCCTTGGACTTGAGATCATCATAGTATCTTGTGTATGATGAGTTATACTTTGACTTATTCCTTAAGACCCTTAGGGTATATCAAAGGGTATGCTTGGGTAAAATAAGTTGTATATGGAGATAATGTATGATTAATAAAGAATCTACCACTTCTAGTAAAGAAGAGAAATGTCCTATGTGATTCGATAAATGACAACCCAAGAGTCCTTGGTTAAGGCGAGAATGAAATTAGAAAGGAGTTTCTAATTTGCATTATTTGAGTCATGCATTTAAGAGTCGAAATACATATAATTAAATAAAATAAGACTTCGATAATTAATTCCATGTCTTATATTTAATTGGGACATTGTATGGTGGAAGGATTGAATTGTATACGGTAACTATTTACTCAAAGGTTCTTTTATGATTAATGTTAAAATCTATATTATCCGGAAAGTCGTTGATCGCTAGGAGGCTTATCCTATTGAAGAATAAATATTATTTATTTAAATAAATTAATCGTTTAATTTATTTATTTAAATAAGATTAGAATTGTTCTAATTGATTTATTCACTGGTTGGTTTAATATGGAGAACGTAAAGGGTCACACCATAAAAGGAAAAATAATTATTTAAGAAGTTAATGGAATAATCGTAATAATATGTTAAGTATATTTAATTTAATCTACGGTGATAGAATAAATTAAATAGCTTAATATTTATTATTTAATATTTTAGAAATATTAAATATAAATTAATAAGAGGAGTCTTATTAATATTATTACAATTATTATTATTTTGATTTCTAAAAGAGTTTAAGAATTAATTTAATATAAGTACTCTCATTTATTCCTAATAAGATTAGGAGGCTAATTAATTAAAAGATTTTAATTAATTAAAATAAAACCCAATTCCTTAATTGTTAAGGAGGGTTGCCCACATCTATAAATAAGAGGAGTCTTATTATGGGTGAGGGGGTTGTTGATTTTTTAACAACAGACGTAATTCCAATAGTTGGGAGAGTACGCCTTTTCTATAGAGATAGAAAACTAGGGTTTTGTCAAACACTCATCTTCTTGAATCCTTCTTCTTCCTTGGTGGATCACCTCTAGAGGCCAAACACTTGGGTGGCTAACGTTGATCAAAGGAAGAAATCAAACCCGGTGGATTCAAGTTGAACGTGAAAAAGATTGGAGGTGAACTTGTACCTGAGGAAGCTCGGATCTTCAAGGGTATGATTCTTGTTCTTATCTTTTCGTTTAATTAATAATTATGCATAAAGGATGATCCGGGTATATGGTTTGTAAAATTTTTAAACTCTGATTTTTACACTTTTCCGCTTATTTTGTGCAATTTGATTGCGTTCATGAATATTACAAACCTAACAGGTTATACTTATATATAAACCCATCCTTTGAACTATTCTCAAACTAAGTTAAAAAAAAATTCTTCAAATTAAGTCTCTAAAAGAGGAAGAAATAAACTTTCAAACCAATAAATCAAACAAGTCTCATATAAAGAGGAAACAATCTTCTCCTAATGGAAGAGACATAAAAATCATAATATCTCAGTCTTAACCACTACACTAGGCTAAGACTTGATCGTTCCACCGAGTTAACTTTATTACTCCATATAAGTTTATGTTTTGTTTAAAAAACAAAAAAGTTTGTCCCACTAGAAATTCATATTAAAACAATCCATATATGTATTTACAAAATTGTCTCTCTTTTTGCATCACTGGCTTGTTTACAAATGACTTTCTATTTCTATATCTAGCCCTAGTACTACTATCTATGACTTTCCATTTGTATCTTTAGCACTAATACTTTGGCAAAAAAAGTTAGGGGGTATTTGACAAAAACGGAATGAATCTGAATCTGAATGAGCTGAATCTGAATGAAAAAAACTGTTTGATAATTGACATGTCTGAAACATATGAATGACAAAACTTTATTATTTTACCCCTCTGAAAAATTTAAATTGTTGTAAATTTATTTAATATTACTTAATATAATAGTTAATATTTTTTTTAATTTTTTTTAATTTTTTTTTACTTTATTCAGCTACTCATTCAGCCAAAAAAAATCTGATTTAGCCATTCAGCTCGTCCATTTTACCTATTCAGACCAAAACAAACACACTGACCGATTCAACCATTCAGCTCCATTCAGCTCTAAACAAACACCCTCTTAGTCTGGCATAAGTCGCCAATATGGGAGCAAATAAAATTTAAAATTTGAAATTTTTTTAAACCATCAGTAAACTATATTTTAACATTGTTTTTGGTATATATTTTTTTTGAAGCATCAATTGTGACGCCCCCAAAATAGGTATACATCACCTATTCCGAGTCGCCAAATACATGGTACAAAATACAAATACAACCTTAAATATACAACATGAGCTGTGAGTTTTAATACAAATATTGTCTTCTAGACAGTATTCAAACTCAAAATAAGTCCTCAATACATTTATTATCACACTATTTCATAGAATAGAGGACTACTAATGCTATCATCCGGACCAAAATCACTCCGGTTCCTCGACTAGTCCTCGCTACGTTCTCATTTCTCGAAGAGAACAATGAAAGCAAAAAGGTGAGCTCAACTAGCCTAGTAAGAAATATTATGACTAAGATAATGCGAATAAATTATTATTAGCTTTCAACCAGTGTTAAACTGATAAAATATAACAAACATCAAGTTTAAGCTGCGGTAGTGAACAAGCAATCCATTAGAAGAGTCAAGTAGAGAATAAAATCTACTATCTTCTATGTTTTTCATTACTTTTATCATTTGAGACTCGACTTTTAATAAACAATCCACATCATCCACCACTGACCAATGATATTCATTAGTATCACGACCACAAATTATCCATGCTCACTTGAGCCAAGGATATTCGTGTATTCATCAATGGTCATGGTCATGCCAACAAGCGTCCATCAATGCACTACTACGGCTAATGATGATTTTTACCATCATCATTTGTAACATTACTACCATGATTATACTTAGAATAATCCTGGTCATAATCATACCAAGTCCATCTATGCACTACAGGCCATAGATGACTTTCAACATATTATAAACATGAGGATGATGACAATTCAATAAAACAAGTTCAAGAATAAATTTTAAAGATTTATAAGTTAATTTATCCTAAACTCAATAACGTCCAAATTGTCAACATGATACTGCTTTGTGGAGTAAAATTCAAGAATGCTCAGAAGAATATTTCCATGAAAAGATACTGGATGAAGTGCAAATATCAAGGATATTCCACTAATTTCATGGAGTATAGAAGTCAAAGCTTTAACCAACTGAGTATAAGAGAATATATGAAACTGCAAATGGATTTTCGTTCGCCATGCGGTAATCCACTTAGACAGATCATTTCCTTAATTTAATAAGAAATGAATACAAAAGATCATTCACCATGCATGTGATAATCCACATGACAAAGTTATTCCAATGAATAATAAAGAATGGAATAACAGAAGAAATCACCATGCATGCGATAGACCGCACAGACAGGTTATTTCAACAGAATAATAAAGAATGGAACCAGGTCATGCGTAATCCGCACAAACAGGATATTCCAACAGAATAATAAAGAACGAAACCAGGTCATGCGTAAACCGCACAGACAGAATGTTCCAACATAATAATAAAGGATGGAACTAGGTCATGCGTTAACGCACAGACAGGATGTTCCAACAGAATAATAAAGAATGGAATAACAGAAGAATTTCACTATGTATGCGGTACTTCGCATAAACAGGTTATTCCAACATAATAATAAAGAAAGGAATAACAACCCTTACGTGTATTGAAAGAAAATAACTCTCTTCATGAATACGAAAGAATAATACCCCTTACCTTAAAAAGAAGAGTATTCCGACGGGTAGGCCGGGGATATACTTGAAGAAAACTTGCACTATTTTCTATGCTCAAAGCTTTCTTAAACTCTAAAGAAATACGCTCAAGATATTCTATAACAAATAATATCCCTTACCGTAAAAGAAGAGTATTCCGACTGGTAGGGCGAGGATATTCTTGAAGAAAACTGATATTATTTTTCTACGCTCAAAGCTTCTGAAAACTCTAAAGAAATACGCTCAAAATTATAAAAGAAGAATTCTCTGAATTTCTAGTGTGATTTCGATTCTAACTAAGCATCCTATTTATAGGAGAATTGAAAGGATACTATGCAATAAAATATAATATATTCTAAATTTATATATATATATATATATTATTTAAAATCTAATAAAATAAATAACTTTATAAAAGTATTCATTATATATAAAAAGATTTTACTATGCAAAACACTATGTGCACTATGCAACACTATGCATAATAAAATATAATATATTCTATTTATAGTCTAATAAAATAAATAACTTTATAAAAGTATTCATTTTATATAAAAGATTTTACTATGCAAAATACTATGCATAATAGAATATAATATATTCTATTTATAGTCTAATAAAAGCAGATAACTTTATAAAAGTATTACATTTTATATAAAAAGTTTTTCTATTTTATTACATTAATAATACTAATAAAACAAAATTTATTATCATTATTATAATTCACAATATTAATCGACGGTCGAAGTCGTTCCGGGAAGAGGGGCTTTCAATAAGGATTTCTCCCCATTGGTATTAAATTAGGTGACCAAACCTCTCCTTGACAGAACTTCTAGATATCGTTAATATTGTAAATAATAATATTAATAACTTTGTCATCTCAATTATTAATTTAATAATATATAAAATATTGACAATAATTGAATCAAATAACGTGAGATACTTATGCATCAATTATCGTAGTAATAATTGAACAAAACCGAGTGACTTCTCACGTTAGCATCAATAATCAATCTGTGTGCTACTATACAATCACGCCAGACATTATTCTTTTCTTTAAACAAGGGTGTTTCAATAGTTAACGGTAAAATTTCGCCGTTATTTTCATAAAGTATTTTTGTCGTTTTTCAATCCAAAGCAATAATTCCGTTCATGGAGTCCACCAATGATTGTCTTGGTTATGTCGAATATTCCTTGTTAAAACGAATATTCCCCACCAATCGAATATTATATAACAACTTGCGTGTACTTTGCAAAATTTATAAATATTACCCATAACTATAACATTATATCAAATTCATTCCATAATATTCAAAAATGATATTTATAGAAAATTCATCTTTATTCATAAAAATTGGGGTCTTACATCAATAATTATATTTATCTAGTTTTTTTTCTTTCTTAATTATATCCATTTTTGTTTTCCTCTTTCTGCCTTTTTCTTGTTGGGAAAAAATCACCGTCCCAAAATTGTTGTATTTGATAAATTAAACGGCAAAAATATCAGTATATGCCAAACAGATTAAATTTGTAATTTTATCAATGTGGGCAAGAAAATCGTGCCTTGCTAGTTAGAATTTCGTGTTGGCTGAAGAGGAGAGAAATCCACGAAGAGTACAAAATTGATTGATTGATTGAAGAGGGGAGAACGACAAGTGGGCGATTAATTACTCTATTGACGCGTGACAGAACTCCTAGAATCCAAAAACCGGGTTAGGGTTATTGGGATTCCAAGAGCCTTCTTCTTGAGTCATTTTTGAGTTTAGAGAGCGTGTCCAAACCCTTTTTAGTGCTTTTAGGTGGAATATCCAAGCCTTAAGTCACCAAAAGAGTTCAAGTTCTGAGTCTGAAGAGACGTCCCCTTCCCAATGGAATGGAAGGGGTATTTATAGGGTTTTCTGAAAAGTAGTCATGTGCAAGGCACATGCTTTCAGGAAAATTTCAGAAATACCCTTTAGTTATCAGAGTAATGCCCATATTGCCCTGTCCTTCTAGCCACCAATCTAATCCCTCAATCAATTCCCAAAACGAGCCGCCTCCACGAGTCTTCTGCCTCGGGACCCGTGGAGGCTTCTCCCGAGTCTAGCACATTTATTTCTAACTTCTTTGTCTTCATTCAATTAGGTTATGCGAACCCTAATTTGCGTATTTAATGAGGTCGTGGAACCCTAATTGTGCATTTAATTTAATTAGGTCACGTGAACCCTAATTTTGCACTTGGGCCCACAACCAAAAATAATAATCACTGCAGGAAATAATAAGATAGATAACCAAGCACAACACTACTAGAAAATCATGCATACGTGATGGATCATGATGACGATTTTCAAAAGCAATCACAATAGACAATATTTCGTGATGGATTATTTGAATTATCACAAAAAATAGTATATATATGACAATATATATTTATATATATATATGTGTGTGTGTGTGTGTGTGTGTGTGTGTGTGTGTGTGTGTGACGACTATTTCAATCATCAAATATTGTTCAAAATTAATTTTTAATTTTTGAGATGGCATGCAACCATCACCTATATATTTCTCCTTAATCGCGATTGTATTTAAGCCATCGCAAAGAAAAAAGTTCAAAATAATCTTTGGTGACAGCTAAGATCATCACGAAAAGAAAACAATAGTATAATGATTGACTTTTATGATGACATTTGAAGCAATCTCAAAAAATATTATAATATGATATATTTTTACTAGCAATCACAAAATAATAATATAGAAGACGGTTTCTAGTAATGACTAATTTTTTCATCATTATAAACTATTTGTGATGGTCAAGTCAATCACTAATAATGACTAATTTTTAACATTTGTGATTAATGTCTAATTGTAACATCACTATAGAATATTTGTCATAACCATTACAATTACTGAATTTTTTTATCGTAAATATTTGGAGCCATGTACAAAAGTAGGTCTTGCTAGTGGAGCCTTGTGTTTGGATAGCAGCTCGACCACAATCCCCGAGGATCTCCTATATATATATAGAAAGAAATATAATTTCAGTTATTGTGATGTGAAAGTGAAGCATGTGCAATTGAAAATTAACCAATTTAGAGATCCTCATCAGTAGAATAATTAACCAATTTGTTACTATATAAGATTACAAGTCCAGAAGCCAAATAAAAGATTGTACAATCTAAACATTTTAAACATTCATGAGGCTCAGAGAATACATTATAAAGGAATAACCCCAGCCAACAATTATAAGTTTTACAGTGATCCATAGACACGTGAACAACAGCAGCCAGCAACAAAGCCCTGAAGCCGCCGACCATTTAAGCATTAGCCAAAACATAACAGGTAGCAGCAGACCAAACAACAACATTCCTAGAGCAATTGCAGTAGCAGTCCCCCCATCAAAGCAGCGAGACCTAGCCTATATCAGCAGCACAACAGCCAAGCCCACGATGACACCAACCATTTTTCATTAGCTCATTACAAAACTAGCAATATCAGGCCCAACAGTAGCAGAAAATAACTTGCCTAGCGCACATATAGCAGTAAGAGCAGCAGCTGGAATAGTAACAACAGCACCCACAACAGGCCCAACAGTAGCAGAGTCAGCAGGCACAGCAGCAGTCCCCTAGCATTACTGGCATCGAGAGCAGCAGGAGCTACATTCTCCCTAGCAGCATACTATCAGACAGGGATCCCAGTCCTTCCTATACCAACATTATTATTAGACAATTAAATACAACATATTGTAATATCTTTGTAATTAAGTGTAATCCCATAATTCTAGCAATTAGTATCCTTGTAATTAATTATAATCCCATAATTCTAGACTAGGTACTTGGGCAATACTCAATCTTGTATATATATATATATATATATATATATATATATATATATATATATATATATATATATTCATTATTAATCAATGGAAAATCATCAAGCCATTGTTTCTCAATACTTCTCTCTCTATTTTTCTATATGGTATCAAAACTCCCACGTTCCTGACCTGTTTCTTCTCCCTTATTTTTTTTTCTCATAGTTCTTCTCCAACCTTATAATGGCTTCCGAAGACACTTCTGCATCTTCCGCTGCTTATACCACTATTCAAAATACCTAAGACCCAAATAATCCACTTGTTACCATCAACACTTCAAACATCACAAAATTGACCACCACCAATTACATCACGTGGAACCTCCAAATTCGAAGTCTATTAGAAGGATATGATCTCTATGGATTTCTTGACGGGTCTCATCCTAGTCCCACAGCAACAGTCACTGCTAATGGTAAGTCAGCTCCAAATCCAGCTTACACAACAAGGAAGCGCCAGGATCGTCTTCTCTTCAGTGCACTCCTTGGTGCAGTTTCTCTACCTATTCAACCTCTTCTTGCCCGCACTACCACCTCTCAAGAAGCCTGGACCACCTTGGCTAACACATATGCCAAACCATCCCGTGGTCACATCAAACAAATTAAGGACCAATTGAAACACTATGCCAAGGGTTCCAAGACGATATTCGAATATATGCAGTTTATAAAGAATAGGGCTAATGAACTAGCTCTTTTTGGCAAACCCGTTGATGAAGAAGATCTTATTGATAAGATTCTTGATGGTCTTGGTGAGGAATACAAAGGAATTGTTGATGCAGTTAATGCACGTGAGACACCCATCTCCTTTTCTGAAATTCATGAAAAACTCATTAACAAGGAGGCATCTCTCCAACAATCACATGCACCACCATCATTCCTTCCAGCCACCGCCAATCCTATCAACAAACGCAACAATCACTCTTGGTGACCTTCTCCCCTTCCCTGGTGTCCTTCCACAGCCACCTTTCACAATCAAGGACAACAATCTCATGTTCCTCGTAATGATTGACCTCCATCACGTCCATATCTTGGGTATTGCCAAGGTTGTGGTATTCAAGGACACACTGTCAAAAAATGCTCCCTTTATTGTCTTGTCAACGCCCAATCCTCGCTGGCTGGCTCCATCTAAGATCACATCCACAGTTCAAGGCCCCGCTACTCCATGGCAACCGCGAGCACACTTTGCATCTCTTGAGAACACCGACACTCCCACCTGGCTACTTGATAGTGGGGCGTCACACCATGTTACCACAGACTTGAATAATCTTTCACTCCACACTCCTTATGCAGGGTCTGATGACGTTATGATCGGCGATGGCTCGGGTCTTCACATTACCCATACTGGTTCCACCACACTTCCCACCCTACTCGCACCTTCAATTTACATAATATCCTTTGCGTGCCTAACATGAAAAAGAACCTTATTTCTATATATCAATTTTGCAATACAAATCATGTTTCTATTGAATTCTTACCCACTGTTTTTCATGTGAAGGACTTGAGCACGGGGGCAATTCTTTTAATGGGAAAGTCTAAAGATGGTGTCTATGGTGGCCAACCTCCTCTCCCCAATTATCGTCTCCATTTCATTGCTTTTTTCCGAAGGTCAAGACCACTCCTCTCGAAAGTGTCACTCTAGATTAGGTCATCCATCATCACATATTCTGTAGCATGTTATGTCAACATTTTCTTTACCTAACTCTATCTCGCACAAGTCTCATTGTAATGCATGTTTAAGCAATAAAAGTCACAAGCTTCCATTTTCTACATCAACAATTGTTTCCTCTCATCCCTTACAAGTCATATTCTCTGATGTTTGGACTTCTCCCGTTTATTCTGTTGATGATTTCAAGTATTATGTTATTTTCGTTGATCACTTTACTCGTTATGTATGGTATTACCCCTTAAAGAAGAAATCTCATGTCTGTGTTGTTTTTATCCGCTTCAAAGCACTAGTAGAAAATTACTTTAAACACTCTATTGTCACTATTTACTCCGATAATGGTGGAGAATAGCGAGCATTAGATCAATTTTTATCCCTTCATGGAATTTCTCATCTTACCTCTCCCCACATACACCGAACACAATGGTTTCTCTAAAGAGCTTTACATCGACATATTGTTAAAACTGGTATTTCTCTACTTACTCATGCCTCACTCCCGCTCACATATTGGAACTATGCATTTGCCACTGCAGTGTATCTCATTAATCGTATGCCCACACCCACACCCACACTTTCCCTTTTCTCTCCTTATGAGTCACTATTCTGCTCTCCACCAAACTACACCAAGCTCCGTATTTTTGGTTGTCTATGCTATCCATGGCTTCGTCCCTACTCTTGTCACAAACTTGAGTCTCGCTCCATCCCTTGTGTGTTTGTTGGGTACTCCCTCACCCAAAGTGCCTATCTCTGTCTTGATCCTTCTACTTTTACACTCTATACATCCCGTCATGTTCGATTCGTGGAATCTATTTTTCTATTCAACTCCATTCAAAGTCATCAAAGTCGTCCAAGTCTCGACATACTCCCAAATTGGTTTCCATCAGCGTCATTTCTTCCCAAATTGGTTTCCATCAGCGTCTCCCAAGTCTCGACTAGTTATGAGTAAATGAATTAAATATGTTATGTGAAGTAAAAAAAATTGGAAAATAGGATTTTATGGCTTGAGAATCCTGTATGAGGTATATGCAGATTTTTGATGAGGGTTTTGGTTATTGGTGATGAAATCTTATGAGTTTGAAATTTTAGGATGATTAAATGCATTATTTAGTAAAGTGTAAACAATTAAAATAAATTGTTTATAAGTTTAAGAAATGTTATTCTTTCAATATCATTATCTTGAAATATTGGTATGGATTTTATTGTGAAATTTCTACCTTTTTTCATGTTGGGGTTACTTATTCATGAGTTCTTATTCACGAAAGTTAGTATTCACCGTACTATTCACTTACAAAATTGGTTTTTTTTTCTGACCAAATTATCGTTGATTTATGAATCTTACTCTTGAAATTAAATCCGTGTTTTGATCATATTATTTTTATTATCATATATAACATTTTTATAATCGTGGTGATGAAATTTCTCTTTGACTTGAGTGTAAAGATGGGTAAATTATTGGTATGTTCATGACTATGGGTTCTCTTTGGCCAGTAGTGCAAAGTTGAATCGTTGACTGGTATGATCATGACCATTGAATTTACAATTGAATATTTTTAGCTTAAGTGCAAAGGTGAATTGATCAACATGGTTATAATTATGGTTTATATAGATTTTGAAATGATTATATATTTCTTTGAGATATTAATATATTTGGCCTGTAGTGCAAATATGAACTGTTGATGAATATCTTTGGCATGTATTGCAAAGATGAACTGTTGATGAATATCTTTGGCTTGTAATGCAAAGATGATCTGTTGTTGAATATCTTTAGCCCGTAGTACAAAGATGATCTGTTGTTGAATATCTTTGGCCCGTAGTGCAAAGATGAATTGCTCTTGAATATCTTTGGCCCGTAATGCAAAGATGAACTGTTGTTGAATATCTTTGGCCTGTAGTGAAAAGATGAACTGTTGATGAATATCTTTGGCTGTAGTGCAAAGATGAATTTATTAGTATGATTATGAACAGGAACTGTGATTTGGTATAACCATGATCTTTGATGTTTCAGGTAAAGACAAGTGATGAAAAGTATTTTTGTCCTGGGTGAGAAGAGGAATTTAGAATCACAATTATGATTATGAGTTATTTATATAATTGTGGAAAGGAACTATTGATTGATGTTACAGGGAGAAAACATTGTTGGTTGACTTTTAACATGGAGAAGATAATAGACGTTATGGTCTATTTGACTCTTCTAATGGATTGCTCGTTCCGCTGCAACTATGGTTGAAAATTTTTATCATCTACCATATGTTCTAAATCTCTGATTTATTATTAATGAAGGCTATTGATAATTTAATTATCTTTAGTTATGATATTCTTTATTGAGCTAGTTGTGCTCACCCTTCTGTTTTAAAATTCTTTTCAGGTAATAAGAGTGTAGCTGGGTCGAGCGAGGGTAACGGGGAAATAGAACGGTGGTCTCTAGCTGTGGAGGTTCTCCCTAAGCAGTATAGAAAGGTGTTGTATACATCATTTAGTAGTTATATTTGGTGAATCAAATAGGGTGAGGCGAACCCAACGTTGGAAGGGTGTTTTGCCACTATCATACAAGATGTCTAGTGACATACAACCTTGTATCATCATAAGACAGGGTTGTGCACATCCACTTGCTGAGTATATCTACGAGCACTACCTATATAATCTTGGTGTTTGTTTGAAGTATAATTCTCAATTAGAGACAGTGGAGATAATGATATGTCAAGAGAAGACTCACCATTGGAAAGAATATGATAGTAATCTTCTCGTTTTTCTTTGGGGTCTATTGGGTCAACAAAGGATAATTCTGTGGCCATATGATATCTATTATAACCTAGACGCATGGCCTCCCATGTACGAAGGTTTCCTTGAGTACTTCCCAAAGATTTTAATTTCTAAAACAGTTTTTGACTATACCTTTATATAAGATGTCATGGGGACGTGCTACCCAAGTTGGTGTCAAGAGTCACAATTGATATATATTTGTATCAAAACTCACAACACATGAGTTGTTGTATTTTGCACGACAACTGTTGTAATATAGTTGTAGTTATTTTTTGTACCATGTATTTGGCGACTCAGTATGGGTTGGATGGAATGGACCTATTTTGGGGTTGTCACATTTGGTATCAGAGCTTAGGGATATGGTCTCTGGCGGAGATTGAGGAATAGAACTAGGAGGGGAGAGATGAGTAAATCCTTCGCTAGTGTGTCCTACTTAAGCTTATTTGTTGGTCAGTCATAATATCGGGATATTATGTGATATGTTAATTTGTTCAAAAAACCCTTGTTTTGAAGCTGTATTCTAGAATGATATCTGAAATACAGGAGATGAGCAATGGAGAAATCATGAGGACAGGGAAGATGGAAGCAAGGTATTCTCAATTTTTGGAAATACCAGGTACGTAAATTTCGGGGACAAAATTTCATAAGGAGGGGAGATTGTAAGACCCCGAATTTTATGAAATAAAAGTATTCAATTTTTCTATTCAATAAATAGTTAAATTGATAAAAGGTTAAAGTTAAGGGTGATATATATAAAATTTTCAAAATACGCAAGTGGTTATAGAATATTCTTGTTGTCGGGGAATATTCGTTAAGTCGTAGAATATTCTTTCTATCGGGGAATATTCGTACGATGGCACAGTCATTTGTGGGCCCCATAACAGAATAACTGTTGGATGAAGAAAATAACAAATTTGAGTTTTTATAAATAATGGCGTAGTTATTCTGAATTAACACTTGTTGGAATACCAGATGGTTAAAATACTGATGTCTGGCGTGGTTGCGCGATAGCACACGATTTTGCACAATATTTTTGAATTATTGATTCTTAAGTAAGAAGACACTACTCAATAATTGTTACAAAGTAATTCTTTGTTCAATATTTTATTTTATTGATTCAATAATTGCTACGTTGATATTTTATATTATTGTTGTTCAATAATTATCATTTGCTGATATCTCCATTATCGGATCAATAATTCATATTATTTAAATAATATTATTAGATAACATTATTGGCAATGTCTAGAAAGTTACATCAAGGAGAGGTTTGGTCACCTAATTGCGCTAGTAAGGAGAAATTCTTATTGGAAAGCCCCTCTTTTCAGAGGCGCACTGGTTGTCATTATTGTGATTACGTAATATTATTTGTGAATAATTAATTATTGATTTATATGATAATGAAATATTTATTTGATGTGGATATAAATGATGGATTTATTTATGTGGTTATAAATGAAGGAATTAATGTTGAGGTATTTTACCAGTATTTTGTCGGATTGGAGGTATTAAAAGATCAAATCAGTGTTCTTACAGTTTCATTGTGTGAGTTATAATTTTTAATCGTAGTTGGATCGTTGTGATTTTTGGATATGTTATACATATATAAGTTGAGTATATGTTCACAAATTTTGAACCCAATTAAAAATGAGCGAATGATTTGTTATGAATTTTAAGAGGTGGTGATTCGGAAATTAGGTATATAAATAATTTTGGTGAAAATTCTAGAAATGGGTGGGCCCCACTTTTGGTTGTTGGGGAAGATGGCTGATTTTTTGGTGGGTGGAATAGTAGCAGTAAGTAAAGCCATCGGTAGCTTGAGTTAAGTCTGCTTGACATCTTTAATATTTTCCTATAAATAGAGGGCTAAGTTAGAATTGAAAATTACACCAGAATTCATAAGTTTTCTCTCTAGATTTCGAGTGTATTTTGTGAGTATTTAGATACTTGGTGAGTTACTATTCATCAGTGCAAGTTTCCTTGACGTCATATTCAATATCCGAATGAAGAAGTCTTTCTTTTGAGGTAAAGGATAGTAAGGGATTTTAAGGGTTGTTATGTTTTTTAGTTCCGTATTTTTTCTGACCTTCAAAAATTCTGGAAAAATTTGAAATGATAATTTGATGAGTTTTCTTGATTGTGTCCAAAAATGGCGATTTTTGGATGTATAGATTAAGAGTTGTGAATTTTATGAGAAAAGACTATTTTAAAAGTAATTGCTTATAACTCCTTGTGGTTCACTCCAAAAGTGATGAAATTTTTATTGGGAGTACATCTATATAACATCAAGTATACTCTGTGAATTTTGAATTTTGGAGAAAAGTACAATTTATGATAAATGTCTAAATATTCGGCGATTTTGGCCATATGAAAAATAGTAAATGAGTTTTAAAAATTATGAGAAAAATATATGTTCAATATGGGACTATATTTTACTAAATCTCAAAAAAGAAAATTTGTTTATACTGATTTGGTATTTTTCATGAAAATAGACTAGTTATGAGTAAATGAATTAAATATGTTATGTGAAGTAAGAAAATTGGAAAATAGGATTTTATGGCTTGAGAATCCTGTATGAGGTATATGCAGATTTTTGATGAGGGTTTTGGTTATTGGTGATAAAATCTTATGAGTTTGGAATTTTAGGATGATTAAATGCATTATTTAGTAAAGTGTAAACAATTAAAATAAATTGTTTATAAGTTTAAGAAATGTTATTCTTTCAATATCATTATACCGAAATATTGGTATGGATTTTATTGTGAAATTTTTACCTTTTTCATGTTGGAGTTACTATTCATGAGTTACTATTCATGAATTACTATTATTCTTAGATGGTACTATTCACGATAAAATTGGTTTGGTTTTTTACGACCAAATTATCGTTGATTTATGAATGTTACTCTTGAAATTAAATAGTGTTTTGATCATATTATTTTTATTATCATATATAACATTTTATAATCATGGTGATGAAATTTCTCTTTGACTTGAGTGTAAAGATGGGTAGATTATTGGTATGATCATGATTATGGGTTCTCTTTGGCGATAGGTGCAAAGTTGAATCGTTGGTTGGTATGATCATGACCATTGAATTTACAATTGAATATTTTTAAGCTTAAGTGCAAAGGTGAATTGATCGACATGGTTATAATTATGGTTTATATAGATTTTGAAATGATTATATATTTCTTTGAGATATTAATATATTTGGCTGTAGTAAATATGATGGCTGTTGATGAATATCTTTGGCATGTATTGCAAAGATGAGCTGTTGATGAATATCTTTGGCTGTAGTGCAAAGATGATTTGTTGTTGAATATCTTTGGCCCGTAGTACAAAGATGATGCATTGTTGAATATCTTTTGGCGTAGTGCAAGGCAAAGATGAATTGCTCTTGAATATCTTTGGCCGTAGTGCAAAGATGAGCTGTTGTTGAATATCTTTGGCACGTAGTGAAAAGATGAACTATTGATGAATATCTTTGGTTGTAGTGCAAAGATGAATTTATTAGTATGATTATGAGCAGAATTGTGATTTGGTATAACCATGATCTTTGATGTTTTGGTAAAGACAAGTGATGAAAATTATCTTTGTCACAGGTGAGAAGAGAATTTAGAATCACAATTATGATTATGAGTTATTTATATGATTGTGGAATGAGAACTGTTGATTGATGTTCTGAGGATAAAACATTGTTGGTGGACTTTTAACATGGAGAAGATAATAGGCGTTATGGTCTATTTGACTCTTCTAATGGATTGCTCGTTCCGCTGCAACTATGGTTGAAATTTTTTATCATTTACCATATATTCTAAATCTCTGATTTATTATTAATGAAGGCTATTGATAATTTAATTATCTTTAGTCATGATATTCTTTACTGAGCTAGTTGTGCTCACCCTTACATTTCAAAATTCTTTTCGGGTAATAAGAGTGTAGTTGGATTGGAATTCGGCGAGGGTAGCAGGGGAAATAGAGCGGTGGTCTCTAGGCATGGAGGTTCTCCTAAGCGGTATAGAAAGGTGTTGTATACATCATTTAGTAGTTATATTTGGTGAATCAAATAGGGTGAAAGGCGAACCCAACGTTGGAAGGGTGTTTTGCCCTTTATCATACAAAGATGTCTAGTGACATCTGACCTTGTATCATCATAAAGGCGGGGTTGTGAACATCCACTTCTTGAGTATATATCTACGAGCACTACCTATATAATCTTGGTATTTGTTTGAAGTATAATTCTCAATTAGAGATAGTGGAGATAATGATATGACAAGAGAAGACTCACCATTGGAAAGAATATGATAGTAATCTTCTCATTTTTCTTTGGGGTCTATTAGGTTGACAAAGGATAATTTTGTGGCCATATGATATCTATTATAACCTGAGCGCATGGCTCTCCATGTATACGAAGGTTTCTTGAGTACTTCCCAAAGATTTTAATTTTTTAAAACAATTTTTGACTATACCTTTATGTAAGATGTCATGGTGACGTCTTTTACCCAAGTTGGTGTCAAGAGTCACAATTGATATATATATTTGTATCAAAACTCACAACACATGAGTTGTTGTATTTTGCACGACAATTGTTGTAATAAAGTTGTAGTTATTTTCTGTACCATGTATTTGGCGACTCAGTTTGGGTTGGATGGAATGGACCTATTTTGGGGTTGTCACAGATATTGTTATTGTTATTGTTATTGTTATTGTTATTGTTATTGTTATTGTTATTATTATTATTATTATTATTATTATTATTGTTATTGTTATTACTAGTATTACTATTATTATTAATATTAATATTAATATTATTATAATTATTATTACTTTATTACTATTATTATTATTATTACTATTATAATAATATTATTATAATAATAATAATATTATTATAATAATAATAATATTATTATTATTGTAATTGTAATTATTATTATTTTTGTTATTATTATTATTATGATTGTTTTTGTACTTATTATTATTATTATTATTATAATAGTTATTATTATTATTATTATTATTATTATTGGTATTATTATTGTTATTATTATAATAATAATAATAATAATAATTATTATTATTATTATTAGTAGTAGTAGTAGTATTAGTAGTATTATAATAATAATTGTAATTATAATTATAATAATTATTATTATTATTATATTATAATTATTATTATTTTGAATTAAAATTAGAATGAATCTGAACCGTACTTGTGCTTTCCCGCCCAAATCAATTAGAATGAATCTGAATCTTTATTATATATATTATTGTTACTATTACTATTAATATAATTATAATTATAATAATAATTATTACTACTATAATAATTATTATTACTATTACTATTAATATAATAATAATAATAATAATAATAATTATTATTATTATTATTATTATTAGTACTATTATAATTGTTAATATTATTATTATTAGTAGTACTATTATTATTATTATTCTTATTATTTGTTTGTGTGTGTGAAGAAGAGAGGAGAGAGAAAGATTTTGTTGAATTTGATTTGGGCGGGAAGAAATATGAGCCTTTAGATTAATTTGGAAAAATTAAGTTAGAATTGATCTGAACCGTCTTTGTGCTTTATCAAATGAAAGATTCAAAATGAGTTCTGTTTTATTATATAGATTATTATTATTATTATTATTATTATTATTATTATTATTATTATTATTATTAGTAGTAGTAGTAGTAGTAGTAGTAGTAGTATTATAATTATTAATAGTACTATTATTATTATTATTATTATTATTATTTGTTTGTGTGTGTGAAGAAGAGAGGAGATAGAGATTTTGTGTGTGAACATAAGAGAGAGTAGGGTGTAGATGTGAATTTGATTTGGGTGGGAAGAAATATGTGCCTTTAGATTAAGTTGGAAAAATTAAGTTAGAATGGATTTAAAACGTCCTTGTGCTTTGTCAAATGAAAGATTCAAAATGTGTTGTGTTTTATTATATAGATATTATAATAATAATAATAATTATAATTATAATTATAATTATTATTAGTATTATTATTACTATTACTATTATTATAATAATAATAATAATAATAATAATAATAATAATAATAATAATAATAATAATAATAATAATAATAATAATAATTATTATTATTATTATTATTATTATTATTATTATTAGTACTATTATAATAATTATTAGGCTTAAATATGACTTAGTACCATAAACTATAAGTATATTCCACTTCATTGATCCACCTTTTAATTTTGTTAATTAGGTGATTAAACTATCAATTTTTTCAATTACATTAAATTGAACACATGGCATGAGAAATTCATGATGTATTTAATTTTGTGGGGTCTTAACAAACTTATGTGGGAAAAAAACAATTTATTATTCATTACATAAACAAATCATTTTATATCACGGGCAAAATCGCCAAACCAAACTTAAAATCCCTAATTAAAATAAGAAGATAGTCTTGTAGTTGTTGATTACTCTCATGGGCTACTTGAATGGCTACAAAGGCGTCGTGGAGGTTGTCGGCTTCGAAAATGGTGGAGTCATTTGGGAAAAAGGTGGATTGGTAAATGGTGACGCCGATTGCGGTGGTTCCGATGGGTCTTAAGGCTTTGTAGTAGTCTTTGTTATCGTAGACCACAAAGGGTACTTCTGTATCGACGGGGGCGGAGCCACTGCTGCTGCCTCTTTCGATGGTGACAGGGGCGGAGCCACTGGTGCTGCCTCTTTCGGTGGTGGTGCGGCGGGCCCTTTCTCCAGTGGGGCTGCTGCTGTTGCTGCTGGAAGCTGGTTGGATTTCTCCGGACATGGGTTTATTGGAAATTTTAGAGAAAAAACAGAGTAAAGAGATATTTAAACAGAGTATGATAAAGAGATGGGATCTGATGGATTAATGGTGGTTTCTTGAGGAATTTGGGAGATGGGTTTTTGTTTTCTTGCAGAGAAAAAATAGAAATGGAAGATGATTATGATGATGAAGATGAGAAAATGGGGTTGGGTTTGAGGGATTCTATTGCAGAAACATAGTACGAAATGGAGTTTGGTGAGTGGTTTCTTGAGGGGTTTGGGAGATGGGTTTTGATTTTCTTGGAGATAAAAACAGAAATGGAAGATGATTACGATGATTATGATGATGATGAAGAAGGTGAGAAAATGTGATGGGATTTGGGATTTTAAGTTAGGTTTGACGATTTTGCCCATGATATAAAATGATTTGTTTATGTAATGAATAATAAATTATTATTTTTGCCACATAAGCTTGTTAAGACCCCACAAAATTAGTCACGTCATCAATTTCTGACGTGGCGTGTTCAATTTGGTGTAATTGAAAAAAATTGATAGTTTAATCACCTAATTGACAAAATTGAAAGGTGGATCACCGAAGTGGAATATGACCTATAGTTTAGGGTACTAATTCATATTTAAGCCTAATTATTATTATTATTAGTAGTACTATTATAATTGTTAATAGTATTATTATTATTATTATTATTATTATTATTATTATTATTATTATTATTATTATTATTATTATTATTATTATTATTATTATTTGTTTATGTGTGTGAAGAAGTGTTGCCTCTTTTTTAGTCTTAACAAAAGAGCTCTAACTCATGCAAGCATACATGCGTCAACAAGCAATACAGAGCAAGTAAAGTATCGATCCCACAGAGAAAGTTGTTTAATCCAAATCACTATGCATTAATTAATTCACTATATTTATATGCTCAAACTAACGACTAAGATTGGTTTGTTCTCGAGTTGCAAATAGCAACTAAAATAATAATAAACGGAATAAATCAAATTTGGAAATAATGGGATCCTAACTTCATTTAATACTTCATTCAATCGCCACTATCATACATGACTTGTTCACATATCACAGGAAAGTAGCCAAGAGCACAAAAAGAGTATTAGCCATTTTTCAATGCACTAAGACCTACTTACACAGCATCCACAGATGATAGACTCTATGTAATCATCAATATAACCAAAATCACTATATATCTATGTGAAATTGTAACTATATTGATTTTAAGTTCAAGCCCTTATTCTAACTTATACGGTAAAACAGTATATGTCTATCCGGTTCACGAAATACATAAGCCATATAACCCAGCCCTATATACGTATACTATCATGATTACAATCCATATTTGCATGTTCATTGTCAATTCCATACAAATACTGAAACGAATGGTGATCAAGCATTCATACATACAAAACAATCATGATAGACATCCCATATGATATGTAAAACAATCCAGCATTTAAGCATGCAATCAAACTACATATTAAAATCCGTTAGAATCCCATAATGGAGTTTAGTTCATGACTGAACCAAAAGCCATTATGGGATCAAATCTAAACATGATTAATAAACAAACAATTAAAAGATGAAAGGTAGAAACAATCAAACCCAATTGCTGAATATAGATCAATATTCAAATCCTCATAAGATTCCAGCAAAATAATAATAATAATAATAATCCACTCCGGTAGAAAATCCCAAGAAGGAGTAGAAAAGTAGAGTTTTGGCCTCCTTCTACGTTGGAATCTACCCCAGAGAATAAACCCTAATTACGATGTAAAGAATACGACTAAAGTTGAATAATTATCAAGTGATACCCCTGACACTAGTCAGAAATCGTTTTAAATCAATTACAACCCTTAAAAATTGGAAATAAAATAAAACAAGTCAAGACTTGAGGGCCATGCATGGCCTCGACTCCAAATTTATTACTACATGGCATGCTGCCCCTAGGCTTGTCATGCTCCACCTTGCAACTTGCGATGGGTTCCTGGTTTGGGGGGTTCTGGCGGTCTTGCGCCTCCAAGCTCTCTTTTCCGCGCGGCTTGTAGTTACTGTCTTCTGATCATGCTCCTGAGCTTGGTCCTGGAATGTTGCTGCCACTACTGAAATGTCCTATGCTTATCCATGCCCGGCTCAATCCTAGCCATGCACATCTTATCTTTTACCTCGTCTTAGGCATCCATTAGCCTCGTGCCCTATAACACCACCAAAATAGGCCGATTCCTGCACTTATTCACCAAAAGGAGTTTTAAGTATGCGAAATGCAAATTAACATGAAATGCAGCTAAAACCTATTAAAATGTACTTGAGATGGACATAGTTCACATGAATTGGTACTCCATGAGTAGGTGTAAAACCTACTTATCAAATACTCCCAAACTTGAACCGTTGCTTGCCCTCAAGCAATGCACACTAATGAACAATAAAAACGCAACTATATTATTATGCAACTATATTGTGATGCAACTAATTCTCACATTGTCCCAACTATCATAGAAATTCAGTCCAATTTGCCTCAGCGAATTTTTTTTTCTAGATTCAAGAATACAGATTCAAATCAAACTGCAGGCATAATGTCATACACTCAGATAATTCAAAAATGCTATAGAGATGCTATGTGTGTGTGTTGTGTTCGCCAAAACTTGATTTAGGCACAGAATACTCATGCTATATTGCTCAAAATAGAAATTTGCAGCTTAAATTAGGAATTATGTATATATATGCAACCAAGACTATTCCAACATCTTAAAATAAACTAAGGTTCAACACTGGGCTTAATTCCTTTATTTCTACTCACGAGGGCGACTTTCGCACTTCCCCGCGGTGTTTATTGCTATTTTTCTTTTCTTTTTCTTTATTTTTCACATGACTGTGCAATGTCTTACTCCATTAGGCACACTGCTACCCCTTAGCGAGCTTTCAACCAACGACTCCCAGACCATGAAAGACCTTAGGGCGCTAGGTGTAGAGACAATCCCCTTGGGCATACTTACTCAAGTAGCCAGGGCCCCGAAATAAGACTAGCCACTTGCCATTTTTCTTTTTTTTTTCTTTTTTTTATACACAGATACCCATGTTTCCCCAAGTTTAAAAATCAATGTTTTATACAGTCTATACTCACTTTTCACATATTTCCCTTTTTAATACTACATTTTTCTATCGAGCATTGCAACGCATGCTTTTTATACCTACAAGCGATTGCGAACACATTTGTGCAAACCGAAAGCATTTAAACAACATTATGAATTTCATTATGTCAAACATTATATCTCAGCTCAAATTATCCAAAATACTCAAAAATCATTTAACAAAATTCACTATCATCATTGGCTAGACAAAAATTTCTATATGGCAAGAACTGTGAGATACTCTAACTAAACATGAACATGCAACTATATAAGCAAAACTAAACTATATGATGCAACAATTTAAACTACAGGCAAGAACTAAAAATAAATTAACTAATCATGATGATACTAAAAAAATAAAAAAAAAATTATACTAAACATGCTACACTATATGCACTACACTACTCCCCAATACCCCTAACTTAAAATATTCAATGTCTCATTGAATGAAGGTAAAGGGTACGAAAAACTCCCCTAATTATCTGTGGTTCGACCCTCATTGGGTGGTGAATTTGGTGGTGGATATGGTGTTGCGGTTCTGAACTGAGGCCATTCTAGTGTTGTTCCTTGTTGCGCAAAAGCTTCGGCCAAGGCCCTTGTGAGTCCCATCGCAAATGTGCCCAAATTATCATACATGGCATCGACTTTGCGTTCCAACCTTGAATGGCGTCGGGCGATCGCATGGGTGGCGTCGTATGCGATGAATGGGCGGCCCGTCTGTCTCGAGGTGGTCTGCTTTGTGATGGCTCGGAAAAGTGGGTCAAGGATGAATCCTAGTCGCGTGGGTGTGGTACACCACCTTGATCCTTGAATTTTTCAATCGTGGCATGAGTGATGTCTGGCTTGGGTATTGCATTTTTATTGCCCCGATTGCATCCTGTTTAGCACAAAGCATGGCAACCACAGATGCGTATAGAATGCTCCCAATAGTCCTCCCCAGTAGATAATAAGCAACATATTCTCATGAATGAGATGTTTCTCAAGATTTGGTGTTCACTTAATCAAAACATTCATTTATAACTACCCAATTATAATAAAATTGAATAATAAAACACCCCATACTTTACAAGATTTGGGATTCAAAAAATTTAAATAAAAATCTCCCGTGAGTTATCTAACCTTTAATTAACAATCATTCAAATGCGGAAAATAAATAAACTTCATTACAATCTTTAAACCAAAGTCTAATAATAAAACTATCAAATCTATTACAAGTCTTGAAGATTTGTTCATCTTTTCCTTTTCCTTTCTTGGTGCTAGGTACGTCACGGTTTCAACTTTATTTGTAAGAAATTTTATAGGCAAGAGTGAGCAAACAAGGCCCACTTGAAATAACAATAAATAAATCTTTAAACTTTTACATCAATTGCCAATATTAGGCTCAATAGAAATGAACAATATATTCTATTAACTTTACGAAAATTATAACATTCTTTGAGGGTCTAATGACCACGAATCATGTCCACGATTATAAGTAATCTTTCAACTTTAACTTTATAAATATAAGACTATAAGGACTCCACGTCTTGGGGATCAACCTTTAGTACAATGTATTGTGCACAACCATTTCAACGCTAAGCGTAAACCTCAATTAAAAGAGTTGTTCATCTCAGTATTTAGAATACAAGTCCGCACCAAAGTAAGTTTGGTTTGGATAAGCTTTCAAGGAAATTTGGAATTTAACGAACATCAACTAAGGAGTAGTTGAATAAGACCAACAACATTATACTATAGAATAATAGTGATTGAATCAATCATAGTAACTAAAATCATGCATTAGGAATAATCTAATAGCATACAATTTGAATAAATATAGCATACCTTGCTTGAACAATACTAAGCCAAGGTTAATTAGGATTGAATACTAAACATGCATGGCAATTCAGTTATGCATGTTAATCAATAATTGAAATACAAGAATAACTTGTTCAACATCAAACCAAAGTTTAGACCACTTACATCATTATAAGATAATCGAATTGAAAACAATAATTAGCTCAATAAGACAAAGGATTAGAAAACTTGCATCGTCATGAGTAACTAGATACAATGACTTACTCAATCATAGGAAATCTAGCTCTACAAAAGTGTAGAAGTAGCAACTTACAACAATTGTAATTGAATTTGAAAACAATAATGTACCAAATGAAATTAAACTCGCTCGCACAATGAAGTTTTGAGTTAGAAAACTTGCCTTGCTTGCTCAGTAGACTAAAAACGAATCAATTTGAATCATAATATCCTATATACATATGTCATCGTGACATAGTTAGTCATTATCACATAACTAATACATTCATCATATAGGTTTGATTATTTAATCACATAATCAACTTATAACACAAGTTAATCCTTAATAACATAATTATTCATAGTATAGAAATACTAAAATCTATATTTTCTGATCCTACTATCATCACATATTGTTTTCTTAAAATTTTGTGTACAAAAGTACTTTCGTCGAGACCATTACCTTTAACTTTCATTTGCTGCATGCCACGAATTGACACGTGTGGTGTGTGTTTATGATGCATAGTGATGCGTGATTGTGACAAGCGCGGTGAATATAATACAAAAAATACGCTACTGCGTGGTGATGATGGCATCATGATGCCGAATTAATCATTTTGGCGAGGCATGCCTTCGCGCGCTAAAAGATTTCGATGTCATTGGCGCCCACCAACAACGAAGACGAGAAAAAAGCCAATTTGGCCTATAAGCTCGAATCTAATAGACTGATTATCATGTAATTTACATATAAACTTCATATAAACATATTGTGAAGACTTCTAACATGTTTATACTCATAAAATAACACAAACATCAAAGTTACAACACCCAATTTCAATATTTTTGGCAAAAACTCCATTGTTGACATTTTTAATGAAATTCAACACTGTGATTTTGTTTTTCAATCAAAACAAAAATTTCAAAACATCATAGTTATGATTATCCATACTTTATCAAACTCAATAATCAATTTATCAATCTAACAACTAATTAAACCTTAATTTCTATTTCAAATTAAGCCATATTCATACATATTTTCATGTAAACACTGTAATATATTTTCATCACATAACACATACATACATGAATTAATTTCTCTATAATCATGCATAAACTCATGAAATAACCATATAATCAATCATCATACAAAACTATATACATAACAACAATTTATCTTTTATAAAATTTTCACAGAGAACTTTTTGGGAAGAAGAAAACTAAACTTTTAAAGAGAAAGGTTAAGCTCCTACCTTTGATTAAGAAGATGATGGCTACTTTTGATTATCAATTTCTTTTCTCCAATTCCTTTATCAAAACCTGTTAGGATTTCTCTCAAATTCTCTCTAGTTTTCTTCTTCTTCTTCTCTTTTTCTTCACTGAGTCTTTCTTCCTAACTCTAACTACGTAGAATAATATAACGTATATAGTAATAATAGATATATTAAATATATAATATAATACTAACTTAACTGACATCAGTTATAAACTTTTGAAAATCAAAAGCCATAAGGCTTGTTTGGTTAAGCTAATAAAAATAACTCATTAACCCTTACACCTTGTTTGACAAATCTAACTAAAACAAATGGATTAATCCTTATACCTTGTTTGATAAAACACTATTAGATTAAAGACTTATTATGCAATAAGACATGTTTGGCAAAAACTAAATTAAACTCCCTTAATTTATTTTAATAACTCCTTTATAGCAAGGTTATTTGTCACACTTCTATTTAATTAAATAATCAATTTAATCAATTCAAATATTAATCTATTAAATTACTTTTTAATACATAAATCATTATCACAAAACTATAATTTCTTTATAATTATAATTTTATTTAATCAACTAACACTTTATTTTAATCACAATTCCAATTAAAAAATATTATAATTCATTTAATCATTATTAGCTCTCTAACTTAATTATTAAATTAAATTAGTATATAACCTCATAACAATTAATTTTCTTAGCTCCTTAATTATTTATTCAACAAATAATTAACTAAATCACATCCACTCAAATTGCCATTAAATACTTATATAATTCAATAAATATTTAATATTGCAAATAAATATTTAATATTTAATATTTAATTATTTATTCAACAAATAATTAACTAAACCACATCAACTCAAATTGAACAATTATTTATTCAACAATAAACATATCCATTAAATACTTATATAAATCAATAAATATTTAATATTACACTTTAAAATTCTAGAATGTTACATCATTCCCTCCTTACAAGGATTACATCCTCGAATCACAACTCAAACAAATCATTCGTTACATTCTTCCCCCTTTACAAAGATTACATCCCCGAATCGAAGACCACAAATTAAACAAATAACTCAGGGTACTCTTTCAACATTTTCTCTTGAGTTCCCACGTAGCTTCTTGACGTTGTGGTTCCTCCATATCACCTTCACGAAGGTATCACTTTATTCACGAGCACTTGTTCTTTCTATCGACTATACGGATAGGAACCTCTTCATAAGACAAATCTTTCTCGAAGCGCAGCGGTTCGTACTACTCGATCACATGTTTGTAGTCGGGTTTATATGGTCGTAACACAGAAATGTGAAAAACATTATGAATGTTTTCCAACTCTGGAGGTAGAGCTACCTCGTAAGCCACTTCTCCCACTCTTCACAGCACTTCAAAGGGTCCAATAAACCTCGGGCTTAGCTTTCCCTTTTACAAAACGAATTTTCCCCTTCCAAGGAGAAACTTTTAGGAATACAAAAGTTTCTACGTCGAATGCACGATCTTATGCGTGTTGATCGGCATACTTTTTTACATCTGTCTTGGGCTGCTACTAATCTTGTCCTGATGAGTTTAACAACGTCAGTAGTTTGTTGTACCAGTTCTGGTCCTAACAGTTGGCGTTCACCGACTTCATCCCAAGCCATGCGGTGGAGTTACGCACTTTTCGCCGTACAATGCCTCGTAAGGTGGCATGCCGATGCTTTCAGCGTGATAGCTTGTTGTTGTAAGCAAATTCCACCAACGGTAATTGTTCTTCCCAGCTTCCTTTAAAGTCCATGACACATGCTCTCAACATATCTTCCAATGTCTGAATTGTTCGTTCGCTTTGGCCATCTATTTGTGGATGATAAGCCGTACTCATTCGCAACTGTGTCCCCATGCATTCTTGTAGTCTCTTCCAGAAATTTGACGTGAATCGCGGATCTCTATCGGACACAATTGATACTGGCACTCCGTGCCTCAAAACGATCTCTTTAATGTACAATCTTGCCAACTGATCAAGATTGAATCTAATCTTTATTGGTAGAAAGTGTGCTGATTTCGTCAGTCTATCCACTATCACCCAAATCGCATCGCATCCTCTCTGAGTAGTTGGAAGACCCACCACAAAATCCATCGTGATGTGTTCCCACTTCCATTCCGGTATTTCCAACGGTTGAAGTAACCCGCTGGGTCTTTGATGTTCGGCTTTTACTCTTTGACATGTCAAGCATTTCGCTACGCATTCAGCAACATCCCTTTTCATGTTTGGCCACCAAAAATGTCGGTGCAAATCTTGATACATTTTCGTGCTTCCTGGATGAATTGAATATTTTGAGCTATGAGCTTCGGTCAAAATTTCTTCTTTCAGTTCTAGCACTGCTGGAACCCAAATTCTTCCCTCGAACCGTAGTAATCCTTCGGTATCGACCTTGTATTTTACATCACCGCCTTCAACCAGATTCTCTTTGATTTTCCCACACTCTTCATCTTGTAGTTGAGCATTCTTCACTTTGTCCACTAAAGTTGGACCAGCTTCTATCTGGAATAGTTGTTCGTCAGATTCTTTTGAAAATTTGATTTCTAACTCCAGTTTTGTCATTGCTGAAATGAGCTCCTCCTGAGTTGTTATCAGCATCAACTTCTCTCGACCTTTCTTGCTTAAAGCATCTGCAACCACATTTGCTTTTCAGGATGATAAAAGATCTCACAATCGTAATCTTTTATCAATTCCATCCATCCCTTCTTTCGACGCATGTTCAAATCTTTACGAGTGAAAATATACTTGAGACTTTTTGTGGTGCGTGTAGATCTCACATTTCTCTCCATAAAGATAGTGTCTCCATATCTTGAGCAAATACAAGCTGCAGCCTAATTCCAAATCATGAGTGGATACCCTTTCTCATAATCCTTTAGTTGTCTTGATGCATGTGCAATAACTTTGTCGATTCTGCGCATAAGAACACAACCCAACCCTTTATGTGAGGCATCACTATACACCACAAAATTTCTGTATTATCGGTAATGTCAACACAGGTGCCATACTTAACTTTTTCTTCAAATCTTGGAAACTCTCTTCACATTTCTCGTCTCAAACAAATTTTCTGACTTTCCTTGTCAAATTTGTTAGCGGAGTGGCTATCTTAGAAAAATCTTGAATGAATCTTCTATAATAACCGGCCGTCCCCAGAAACTCCTCACGCCGATGGTGTTCTTGGTTGTTCCCAATTGATCTGACTTCCACTTTTGATGGATCCTTTGAAATCCCATCTTTGTCAATCACATGACCCAAAAATTATACACGATCGAGCCAAAATTCGCACTTAGAGAATTTCGCGTACAACTTTTCCTTCCTTAGTGTTTCCAATGTCAAACGTAAATGTTCCACGTGTTCTTCTTGAGTTTTGGAATACACCAGAATGTCATCAATAAATACCACTACAAACTTGTCTAAGAATGGTTTAAACACCCTGTTCATCAAATCCATGAACGCAGCAGGGGCATTAGTTAAACCAAAAGACATCACCAGAAACTCGTAATGTCCGTACCGAGTTCTGAATGCCGTTCTAGGTATATCCTCCTTTCTTACCTTCAATTGGTGATACCCACTTCTCAAATCAATTTTTGAGAAATATTTAGCACCCTTCAGCTGATCAAACAAGTCATCTATTCTAGGCAACGGATACCTATTCTTAATAGTGACTTTGTTTAACTCTCTATAATCAATGCAAAGACGCATTGATCCATCCTTCTTCTTAACGAATAAAACTGGCGCTCCCCACGGCGATACGCTTGGTTGAATATATTTCTTGTCCAACAACTCTT
Source organism: Panax ginseng (assembly GCA_020205605.1). Lineage (NCBI taxonomy): Eukaryota > Viridiplantae > Streptophyta > Magnoliopsida > Apiales > Araliaceae > Panax > Panax ginseng. Next base: position 127,364,954 of record CM035145.1, read on the forward strand.
GCAATTGTACCATCAGTTCCTTCATTTCTACCGGAGCCATTCTGTACGGGGCCTTCGATATCGGTGCTGTTCCCGGCGCTAAGTCGATCACGAACTCAATTTCTCTGTCGGTGAAGTCTGGCAAATCTTCGGAAACACGTCTTGAATTCTCTCACTACTGGGGTATTTCTTCTAAGTTTCACACCCTTCTTCCGAGTATCGACTATGTAAGCTAAATAGCCCACACAACCTTGACTCAACAATTTCTTGGCTGCATAGTCGTCGGACATTTCATTTTGTCTAGGCGACTTGCTACCATAAAATACTACCTTTTTTGAGTCATAAGGTTTACACTTCTTGTGATAATCGATTCATTGCTCCATATTTGAACAACCAATCCATTCCAAAATTACATCAAATTCCACGAGTCTAATGGAATCAAATCTACCAACAAGATATTCTCCTTAATGTTCACCCTACGGTTCTTGTATACTGAATCTAACAGGATTACTTTCTTTATTCGCAATTTCTATGTTCAAAGGAAAATTCGGTTCTTCTCTAGGCAATTCTAACCTCTTAGCAAATTCATCATATATAAACGAACAAGTAGCACTCGAATCAAATAATACATAAGCATTTATATCATTGATTGGGATAATACCTGACACTACATCTTTTGATTGCACAACATCTTGCACAGTTATGTTGAAGGTTCTGGCTGTGGGTTTGTTCGATTCTGCAGGTCCTGCAATGGCCCATGTACTTCCATTGTTACCTCCATTGCTCCTGGTAGTCACTCTTTCCCTCTTTTTAGGGCATTCATGAAAAAAGTGATCATTGGATCCGCACGTGAAGCATACATTCTTCTTTGGTTGAGTTCAACTTGGGGCGATGTGACCCTCACAGCCATAATTGTAGCATACTCGCTTCCCTATCAAGCACGCACCCTTATGGAATTTCCCGCATGTCGCACATGCTTCAAACTTTATGTTTTGCTGGTTACCTTACTGGTGTCCAGCACCCATGCTCCCATTCCACTTCCTCTTCAAGTTGTTGTTGTTGTTGTTGTTGTTGTTGTTGTTGTTGTTGTTGTTTCCACTGCTACCACCTCCATTCTTAATCTCATTCTCATTCTTCTCTTTTTTTGTTCTGGTTGAACTTTGTCCTTTGCCTCGCCTCCACCTTGGTAGTCTTGCTTTCTCCATCATGCATTGCAAATGTCTTCAAGCTGGAACAGGGAACCCTCTCTTTGTCTGACCTGGGGCTTGGTCCCTGTTCAAATCTCTTCGCCTTACGCTCGTCTGTGCTGACTTGATATGGCGCAAACCTCGCCAATTCGTTGAACTTCGTGGCATATTCAGATACCGTCATCGTTCCTTGCTTTAGTTCCAAAAACTGCACTTCTAGCTGACTCTTCGAACTCTCCGGAAAATAGGTCTCGAAAAACAACTCCTTGAACCTATCCCAGGTCATCACTCCTGGCCCTTCCCGAGTTTTATTGGCCTGCCACCAATAACTAATACGCTTTCAACATGAATGTTGAAAGCGATCTTACGAGTCATCCCCTACCCTAGCGACATCGAACACTTTTTCTATCTCCATAATCCAGGTTTGTGCTTCGACTGGATTCATGGACCCACGGAATTCAGGTGGTCCAACCGCCTTGAAATCCTTAAACGTTGTACCATGGTTTTGTGGTTGATTCTGCAACGCTCTGTCGATAGTGTCACTAGTTTGTTGAGCGGGTTTACCGTCAACATTGTCATTATTAGTAGTTCTCATCATTTTTCTCTGTCGGGGTGGTTCACGTCTGGGAGGCATTTTCTATTAAAATAAAACATCTATTAGACTATTACTCAACTTCTTTAAGTATTTTCTAATTAACTTGCCTCCATAAAAGAAATAACCACATAACACATAACACTTTGAATAAAATAATAACTTTTATTTATTCAAACATTTTTGAAAAACACATAAAACAATAGCATCACTCGCTATCTACATTACTTTCCGAACTACAAAAGTTTACAGGACAACATCATTATTATCATATCCCATGGTTACTTAACACTAGGGATTTACACATTATTTAATACTTATTACATGCTTTACAGGCACATTTTCTACGATGATCTATTAAGATACTTCTTAGCCCTATCACGTTCTTCCTCCATGACTCGAAACATTGTCCTGCGATCTAATACATATGATGGCGGCGTCTCTCAAATCGAATCGGATATCCCATGACCCGATCTTGAGCTCGATTAATTGCGGTGTCAAATACTTTATCCATCTCTTCCATCTTCATCCTTTTTGCTTTGTGAGTTCCTTTACTGCTCTTCCGGTTTGTTGATAAGCTTCCTCGTATGCATCTTGACTCTTGCCCTCTTAGCTTCTTCTTCTCTCGACTTATTCTTGATTCAAAGAACCATCTCGATCAATTGTTCTTTCTCTCCTTGATGCGTATTAGTTTCTCCTCGTTTGTTTGTCGATTCGTTCCTCACGATCTGGATCTCGCCGTCTTTTTGTGTCATTGCAATGATTGTTGTTCAGCTACTATCTCCTGCAACTCCTCAACTGTATCCTGAAGTTCCACATTACGGTCATGCACCTCATCGTATATACGGCCTGCTATCGAGTTAAGTGGAATCCTTTTTCCTCCTCGTCCTCATCATCCTCATCCTCTGTGGTAACTCAATGGGATCCTCCTCATCATCTCCACATCATCATCCTCATCTTCAACTCTCGTGTGACCAGCGAGGTGACTCTCCGTGGTAGTAGTTGTTCCCAAACTACCTGAATGTCGCGAGGCTCCTCTCTATAGGCATTTGAGGTCCCTCCTCCCTAGCCTGACTGGATTCTCCGACATTAGTCATCCTGACAACAAAGTTTTAAAGTTTTAATTATTAATCATTACTACTCGACACTCACGAGTACATAAACTATAAACACATAAGCACATAAGTGTTTTATTACTTCTTTCTTAAAACTCGATAAGAGTTATCTCCACTATCTTTTCAAAGGTTACTTCCTAAGGCTTTACCCCCCCCCCCCCCACCTAAGGTTCATAACCTAAAGCTTTGATACCAACCTGTGACACCCCCAAATCCTGGTACTTCATTTCCTCAAGATTTGGTGTTCACTTAATCAAAACATTCATTTATAACTACCCAATTATAATAAAATTGAATAATAAAAACCTGCCCATACAGGATTAAATTTAAATAAAAATCTCCCAGGTTATCTAACCTTTAACAACAATCATTCAAATGCGGAAAATTAAATAAACTTCATTACAATCTTTAAACCAAAGTCTAATAATAAACTATCAAATCTATTACAAGTCTTGATGCTTGTTCATCTTTTCTTTTTCTTCTTTGGTGCTAGGTACGTCACGGTTTCAACTTTAGTGTAAGAAATTTTACAAGCAAGAGTGAGCAAACAAGGCCCACTTGAAATAACAATAAATAAATCTTTAAACTTTTACATCAATTGCCAATATTAGGCTCAATAGAACTGAACAATATATTCTATTAACTTTCTGAAAATTATAACATTCACTGAGGGTCTAATGACCACAAATCATGTCCACAGTTATAAGTAATCTTTCAACTTTAACAGTCATAAGACTATAAGGACTCCACGTACTTAGGGGGATCAACCCTTCGTACAATGTATTGTGCACAACCATTTCAACGCTAAGCGTAAACCTCTATTAAAAGAGTTGTTCATCTCAGTATTTAGAATACAAGTCCGCACCAAAGTAAGTTTGGTTTGGATAAGCTTTCAAGGAAATTTGGAATTTAACGAACATCAACTAAGGAGTAGTTGAATAAGACCAACAACACTATACTATAGAATAATAGTGATTGAATCAATCATAGTAACTAAAGTCATGCATTAGGAATAATCTAATAGCATACAATTTGAATAAATATAGCATACCTTGCTTGAACAATACTAAGCCAAGGTTAATTAGGATTGAATACTAAACATGCATGGCAATTCAGTTATGCATGTTAATCAATAATTGAAATACAAGAATAACTTGTTCAACATCAAACCAAAGTTTAGACCACTTACATCATTATAAGATAATCGAATTGAAAACAATAATTAGCTCAATAAGACAAAGGATTAGAAAACTTGCATCGTCATGAGTAACTAGATACAATGACTTACTCAATCATAGGAAATCTAGCTCTACGAAAGTGTAGAAGTAGCAACTTATAACAATTGTAATTGAATTTGAAAACAATAATGTACCAAATGAAATTAAACTCGCACAATGAAGTTTTGAGTTAGAAAACTTGCCTTGATCATAGACTAAACCGAATCAATTTGAATCACAATATCTTATAAACATATGTCATCGTGACATAGTTAGTCATTATCAAAATAACTAATACATTCATCATATAGGTTTGATTATTTAATCACATAATCAACTTATAACACAAGTTAATCCTTAATAACATAATTATTCATAGTATAGAAATACTAAAATCTATATTTTACATGATCTCTACTATCATCACATATTTTTTTTAAAATTTCGTGTACAAAAAGTACAATCGTCGGACCATTACCTTTAACTTTCGTTTGTATTGGCGCCCACGATTTACACTGTGGGTCGTCGATTTACTATGATGTAGTGATAATGACGTGCATGGTGAATATACTACAAACTCATTTGCATGGCATGGTGATGATAGCGATCATGGCATGACAAGAATTTAATCTTCTTTGGAGCATGTACTGACACGCGCCCTCGATGTTTATTAATGACTTGACAGAATGAAGAGATGAAAAAGCCAATTTGGCCTACAAGCTCGAATCTAATAGACTGATTATCATGTAATTTACATATAAACTTCATATAAACATATTGTGAAGACTTCTAACATGTTTATACTCATAAAATAACACAAACATCAAAGTTACAACACCCAATTTCAATGTTTTTGGCAAAAACTCCATTGTTGACATTTTTAATGAAATTCAACACTGTGATTTTGTTTTTCAATCAAAACAAAATTTCAAAACATCATAGTTATGATTATCCATACTTTATCAAACTCAATAATCAATTTATCAATCTAACAACTAATTAAACCTTAATTTCTATTTCAAATTAAGCCATATTCATACATATTTTCATGTAAACACTGTAATATATTTTCTTCACATAACACATACATACATGAATTAATTTCTCTATAATCATCATATATAAACTCAATGAAATAACCATATAATCAATCATCATACAAAACTATATACATAACAACAATTTATCTTTTATAAAATTTTCATAGAGAACTTTTTGGGAAGAAGAAAACTAAACTTTTTAAAGAGAAAGTTAAGCTCCTACCTTTGATTAAGAAGATGATGGCTATTTTTGATTATCAATTTCTTTTCTCCAATTCCTTTATCAAAACTCGTTAGGATTTCTCTCAAATTTCTCTCTAGTTTTCTTCTTCTTCTTCTTTTTTTCTTCTTTTGAGTCTTTCTTCCTAACTCTAACTACGTAGAATAATATAACGATATATATAGTAATAATAGATATATTAAATATATAATATAATACTAACTTAATCGACATCGGTTATAAACTTTTTGAAAATCAAAAGCCATAAGGTTTTGTTTGGTTAATCTAATAAAATAATTCATTAACCCTTACACCTTGTTTGACAAATCTAACTAAAACAAATGGATTAATCCTTATACCTTGTTTGATAAAACACTATTAGATTAAAGACTTATTATGCAATAAGACATGTTTGGCAAAAACTAAATTAAACTCCTTAATTTATTTTAATAACTCCTTTATAGCAAGGTTATTTGTCACACTTCTATTTAATTAAATAATCAATTTAATCAATTCAAATATTAATCTATTAAATTACTTTAATACATAAATCATTATCACAAAACTATAATTTCTTTATAATTATAATTTTATTTAATCAACTAACACTTTATTTTAATCACAATTCCAATTAAAATACTATAATTCATTTAATCATTATTAGCTCTCTAACTTAATTATTAAATTAAATTAGTATATAACCTCATAACAATTAATTTTCTTAGCTCCTTAATTATTTATTCAACAAATAATTAACTAAATCACATCCACTCAAATTGCCATTAAATACTTATATAATTCAATAAATATTTAATATTGCAAATAAATATTTAATATTTAATATTTAATTATTTATTCAACAAATAATTAACTAAATCACATCAACTCAAATTGAACAATTATTTATTCAAGAATAAACATATCCATTAAATACTTATATAAATCAATAAATATTTAATATTACACTTTAAAATTCTAGAATGTTATGTGAAGTTCGCGGATCCTTGACTTTTGAGGTAATTTCTGAGTTCAAGCATCAAGATCGCATTCCTCCGTCAAGGCTACCGTTTCAAACTCATCTAGTCTCCTCTTCCTCGATAAAGATACCCTTCATAAACATGGCGATGCGTGATGGTGGGCATTTGTTCCAATGCCTCATGAATGGTATGTTGATCTGCATGTTTTTTGAATACCTCCAAAAATTTGCTGAACTGTTTATCTTCCCTTTTTTTATTTAATCTCTATGGATACGAAAATTGAATATGAATTGGTGGTACTGGACTCTTAAGCTTCTTCTCTGAACCTATTTTCTCAAATTTCTTCTCTTTGAACCTCGGACTTTTCAGATTTTCTTTCGAAGAATCGATCGCTTTCTGCTTGCCATGACTTTTCATGCAAGGCTTTCTCCTCGTAATTCATGGAGCGTTGACTTGCAATACTAACAAATCTTTCCTAGATCTCAATGTGATCGTCACACCTGCTCCTTCCCTGCGTCTCTTCTTGGATTTGTCTCAGACATTACTTGGCAATGAACCACGGGGGCTCATTAATAAGCATGTTCGCCATCCGCCCCATTTGACTTTCCAGATTCTTTATAGCCACCGCTTGGCTCTTGATCATAACTTCGTGGTTTGACATGTATTTCATCATCATCTCTCCACTTCGATTTCTTTTTTTGCTAAGTGCATATTGGAGTGTGATGTTCATTGTTGTTGAGAAAATCCCGACGGAAAGGGTGGTCTAGGATTAAACTGCGACTGTGTTGGTTGTGACTGAAATTGATTATTCGGTTGAAATTGATTCTGCTGATTCCTTTGATTAGTCGACCAACTAAAGTTTGGATGATTCAGGTTGTTGTGGTGGTATGTGTTCTGAAATTAACCTTGGTCTTTTACGTCAGAGTTGCTCACATATCTTGATCGATTCGAAGTGATAGCACATTGATCCATCGAGTGTGACCCTGCACAAATCTCACATACAAAGGCAACCGTCTTTACTTTTCCTTCTGCCAAAGTATCTATCTTCTTTGCCATGGCTGCCATCTTTGCTGACAACTGAGTAATAGCATCAACCTCCAACACACCTGCAATTTTGGGTTGTGGCATCCGAGATGTAGGATTCTCGAAATCGTTGGATGCCATTGTCTCGATCAGTTATAGCTTCTTCATAGTTCTTTGCCCATAATGCCCCCTCCGCACGGTGCATCTACAATCGGTCTCGATTGCCATCCCAATCCATTATAAACGCGTGTTGATCACCATCCAATCTGGCATACCGTGATGTGAACACTTCCTCAGCATTTCTTTGTTCTCTCCCATACTTCATATAAGGACTCGCCCTATTGTTGCTCAAACTGAGAGATAGTTATCCTCATCTTTGCAGTCTTAGCCATTGGGAAGAACTTAGCTAAGAACTTTTGTGCTAAGTCCTCCCATGTAGTTATAGATCCTGCTGGCAAAGAATGAAGCCAACTTTTTGCTTTATCCCTCAATGAGAATGGAAACAACCTTAGTGTAATAGCATCTTCCGTCACACCGTTGTACCTGAATGTATCAAAAATTTCGATGAAACTTAACAGGTGTTCATTCGGATCATCTGTAGCAACAACCCCAAATCGAATCGTATTTCGCACTATTTGAATAGTGCGTTTTTATCTCGAATGTATTGGTCGCTATCATATTTGGTCTAACGATGCCGGATCGTAGTCCATTAATATTAGGCATGGAATATTCTTTCGAGCCCTATGCTCCTCGTTGCTTCTCTTCTCTTGTACTACCGCCATGTTATCTCGTCAGATTTTCCAATCGCACTTGTAAATTTCTACGAACACCCGCTTTCCAACCTCCCCTTTATGTTATCCTCAATGTGTGTTAAATCGGGGTTGGTTTCATCGTCTTGTATAAAAATTTATCCAAGTTCTCAAATGTAAACAAAAGCGAAATAAGATAAGACTAGAATTGTCTAAGTCATACAATATAGCTTAAAACGAATGATAGTAACACTAAATTAAACGCCTTTCCCCGGCAACGGCGCCAAAAACTTGTTGCCTCTTTTTTAGTCTTAACAAAAGAGCTCTAACTCATGCAAGCATACATGCATCAACAAGTAATACAGAGCAAGTAAAGTATCGATCCCACAGAGAAATTGCAACTATATTGATTTTAAGTTCAAGCCCTTATTCTAACTTATACGGTGAAACAGTATATGTCTATCTGGTTCACGAAATACATAAGCCATATAACACAGCCTATATACGTATACTATCATGATTACAATCCATATTTGCATGTTCATTGTCAATTCCATACAAATACTGAAACGAATAGTGATCAAGCATTCATACATGCAAAACAATCATGATAAACATCCCATATGATATGTAAAACAATCCAGCATTTAAGCATGCAATCAAACTATATATTAAAATCCATTAGAATCCCATAATGGAGTTTAGTTCATGACTGAACCAAAAGCCATTATGGGATCAAATCTAAACATGATTAATAAACAAATAATTGAAAGATGAGAGGTAGAAACAATCAAACCCAATTGCTGAATATAGATCAATATTCAAATCCTCATAAGATTCCAGCAAAATAATAATAATAATAATCCACTCTGGTAGAAAATCCCAAGAAGGAGTAGAAAAGTAGAGTTTTGGCCTCCTTCTACGTTGGAATCTCCCCCAGAGAATAAACCCTAATTACGATGTAAAGAATACGACTAAAGTTGAATAATTATCAAGTGATACCCCTGACACCAGTCAGAAATCGTTTTAAATCAATTACAACCCTTAAAAATTAGAAATAAAATAAAATAAGTCACAGCCAGCTCACATGGCAATATGCTGCAGGCCTCCTCCAAGATATTACTCGGCAGGCACGTAGACTTGCGAAGAAGTCCCGATGTTCACTGGGCTCTCAGCATGGCGCGCGGCTCCTTAGGCTTTGTCATGCTTTACATGGCCACAGAACTTCTGATGAGGTTCCAAGCTCTCTTTGTCGCATGCGACTTGCGCATTCTTTGTCTTCCCGATCCCGCTCCCGAGCTTGGTCCCGCAATGTTGTCACGCACATCGAAATGTCCTATGTTTATCCATGCTCCACTCAATCCTAGCCATGCACATCCTATCATTTGCCTCGTCCTGTGCATCCATTAGTCTCGTGCCCCTATAACACCACCAAAATAGGCCGATTCCTGCACTTATTAACCAAAAGGAGTTTTAAGTATTCGAAATGCAAATTAACATGAAATGCAGCTAAAACCTATTAAAATGTACTTGGGATGGGCATAGTTCGCATGAATTGGTACTCCATGAGTAGGTGTAAAACCTACTTATCAAGAAGAGAGGAGAGAGAGATTTTGTGTGTGAACATAAGAGAGAGTAGGGTGTAGGAGTGAATATGATTTCAAGGGAAGAAATATGAGCCTTTAGATTAAGTTGGAAAAATTAAGTTATAATGGATCCGAACCGTCCTTGTGGCTTTTATCAAATGAAAGATTCCAAATGGGTCTGTTTTTTATATATATATATATATATATATATATATATATATATATATATATATATATATATATCGATTAAGCAAAGATAAGAAAGGACTCTCGCTTAAAGATAACAAAGGACAAAGGTCCTTTATTTTTTTCTTTTCCAAAAAATTTATTGTGAGTCACCAAGCCATTTCCTTCTCCCAAGGCAGCTTGCTCAATTTTCTTGCCACCTCATCATGGGTGAGGACCTATGAGAAACCCAACAATCTCCCTCTCCGAACCTATGAAATGAGGTATTTACCATGTCCTTATCACTTGGAGTCAATTTATGTGTCAAACCCAACATACTCCTAAAGAAATCGTTTCAACCATAACATCTCCTTGTTAGCTTTAGTAGCGGTAATGTATTCGAATTAAATTAAATGGTTGACAAAGTAACACACTGCTACAACTTGGATTGCCATAGCACAACTCCCCTTGCAAAAGTAAACAAATACCTTGAATTAGACTTCTTTTTTAGGAATCTGTATGTAGATTAGAACGTTGCTTCATTAATAGGGAGATTGATTAGAACCTTCATTAGATTCCAAATGTATAAGATTTGATGATGAAAGACTTCAAACTTGTTAGGTTGATCTTTAACTTGTCTACATATATAATATATATAATCAATTGTAAAAGTTACTCTGCATGTTAGTAGTGTAAATTTCGTTAGCAGAGTAGTCTATATGTTTGAACAAAAATATGATTAATGTGACGTCCCCAAAATAGGTATACATCACCTATTCTGAGTCGCCAAATACATGGTACAGAAATAAATACAACTTCAGTAATATAATAGTCGTGCAAAATACGACAACACATATACTGTGAGTTTGAATACAAATATTGTCTAATAGACAATATACAAACTCAAAAGGAGTCCACCTTACAATTATTGATACACTATTTTATAAAATAGTGAGGACTACTAAAACAACTATCCTGAACCATCACTCCATATCCCGGCTAGTTCCTGCTATGTTCTCACCTCCTGAGAAGAAAAAAGGAACAAAAAGGAAAAGGGTGAGCTCAACTAGCTCAGTAAAGAATATTATGACTAAGATAATATACAATAAATTATCTATGATAGAACATAATAGACAACAATTTTTAGATCAACAACTGCAGCGGAAACAACAATCCATTAGAAGAGTCAAGTAGAGAATGAATTCTACTATCTTCTAAGATTTAAAAGTTCATCATCAATAATTTATCCCTGTAACATCAATCAATATACATCTTGAATCAAATATTCATCTCCTCGCACTATGTGCCAAAGATATTCATTTGTATCACCAAATTGGTCATGTTCATCTCAACACATGTTCATCTTTGCACTACGGTCAAAAATATTCATCGCTTAATCATTCATCTTTTGCCTTCTACAGGCCCAAGATATTCAAAGTAATATCATCATTTAGGACCGAGGATGATGAAAATATCTTAAAGAAAATGAATCCAAAGTGAGACAAAAGGACAAATATTAGGATTCAGTATTATAGTTTATCCAAGTTCAATAATACTCCATAATAACCAATTGTGAAGCGTAATTCAAAAAATAAAGATCAAAACATGGATAAAATCAAAGATAGTAACCATAATAGATATCTTGGACAAAAGGAGAAAATTTTATTTTTCTATGAATAAGTGTCGATATCGTGAATAAGTCAGACACGTGAATAGTAACCCCGACACAAAAAGGTAGAAATTCCACAAGAAAAATCATACTTCGTGAACAATACTCGTGAATAGTGCCGTATATGTGAGTAGTACCGTATAGGGGTGAGCATGGTGCGGTTTGAAGTCCAAATCTCACCCGAAATCGCTTAGGTGTGGTTTGAAAAATTCAAAACCGCACACGAAATCGATTGTGATTGGTGCGATGCGATTTTAAAGTATGCGGTGCAGTTTTAATTGGTGCAATTTCGGTTCCAAAACCAATTGAAATAACAAAAAAATCTTAAGTCTTCAATAAAATTTAACATAGAACTTACATCGAGCAATTAACTTAGTGACAGAGTCGGCAATGAGAATTATATCAAGCATGCTTTAAAACTAAAACATACGCTATATAAAACAACGGAGACTATATATTCGATAACAAGCAATAATGTTTATCTAGTTTCCCAAAAATTAAAAGTATATACTGGAGATAGAATGAAATTCTATCTTATATATATATTGCAGGGAGGACTTATATAGAATATAATCATAACTATACCTAATTTAAAAAATAATCTATTAGACTATTACTATTATAGCATTGATATTAACCAATGCATCAAGTGCTCGAGCCCCTCAGCTATAAGCCCCTCCAATAACGCATCAAACAAATTCGAAATTCCAAAACCCAATTGCTTAATTTTTGATTCTAAAACCTCTAACATCTTCTTTCAATTGGTGAAAAAATGACAATGCAAGACTGTGGTTTTCTCTGAGCGTGTTCAAGTGAAAAGTAACTTTAAAATTTATATCGTGAATAGTAACCTCGACATGAAAAGGTAAAATTTTCATAATAAAATTCATACCAATATTTTGGTATAATGATATTGAGAGAATAACATCATTTTACGAAGAAAATAACATCTCTTACCTCAAAAGAACAGTACTTCCTGCTGAAATATCAGGTATAAGGTTGAAGGAAACTTGCACTGATGAATAGAGAAACTCACAAAGTATCTAAATACTCATAAAATACGCTCGATAATATATAGAGAGAAAAACTTATTTACGATGTGATTTTCAATTCTAACTAAGCACCTATTTATAGGAAAATGCTTAGAAGCATATAGCAGACTAACTAACTTTACACGATGGCTTTTACTTCTCTATTCAAGCCCACCACTTTTGAAAATAAATTCCAGCACATTTTATTACTCACCAACCAAAAGTGGGGCCCACCATATTTTTAATAAAAATATTTTATTTTCCGAAACTTCAATAATTCATAATAAATATCCCTTTATCAAAAAAATTTGAATCTCATGTACTTTCCATAGGAAATTTAATTCTCTACAACTTTATAAGTTTAAGTTTTTTCAAATTTCAAACGAAAAATGACCGAAATCCACATACGGACGATTTTCAAAACCTTCATTCCGACGAAATACTGATAAAATACCTCAGCATTAATTTCTTCATTTATAACCACATAAAATAAATATATCCATCATTTATATCCACATAAAATAAATATTTTCTTATCATATAAATCAATAACTAATTATTCACAAATAATATTACAGAATCACAATTATGACAACCAGGTCGTTCCCAGGAAAGAAGGGGGCTTTCCGATAAGGATTTCTCCTTATTGGCGCGTAATTAGGTGACCAAACCCCTTTCCTAGACAGAACTTCCTTAGACATTGTCAATAATGCTATCTAATAATATTATTCAAATAATATGAATTATTGATCGATAATGGAGAATCATTATGCGATGTCAATTATTGAAATAACAATAATATAAAATATCAACGCAACAATTATTGAATCAATAAAATAAAATATTGAGCGATAATTATTGTAACAATTATTGAGTAGTGACTTCTTACGTAAGAATCAATAATTTCAAAATAATGTGCAATATCAGGTAATCTTCTTTGTGCAACCACCGCATATTAACGTATTTTAACCACGGGGTATTCCAACGATTGTTAGCGGTAACCATTTACCAGTTATTTATAAAAACTCAAACTTGTCATTTTCTTCATCCAGATAGTTTATCGTTATGGGGCCCAAAAATTTTTGCACCGTCGTATGAAAATTCCCCGACAGAAAGAATATTCCACGACCAAACGAATATTCCCCGATAAAATGAATACTTTATAACCACTTGCTTATTTTGCAAAATTTGTACATTTCACCCATACCAAAGTATTATATCAAATTAACACTTTATTATTCAAAATAATAAATAGAGGAAATTTGATTTTATTCATTAAAAAGTTGGGGTCTTACAACCTTCCTTCTTATGAAATTTCGTCCTCGAAATTGATGTACGTGCAGTGTTTGAAAAGGTGAGGATACCTCGCTTTCATTTTCGATTCTAACTCCTAGGTCATTTCTTTTAATAGCATGGTTTCTCCACAAAACCTTAACTTGTGGTATAACCTTGAGTGCGTAGGACATGCTCTTTCTATCCAAGATCTTAATGTGGTACCTCTCAAATACGTTAAATCTTGATTATCTCGTCGGTTCTAACTTTCGATAATGTGGTTCGGGTCTTTCACATATTTCTGAAGCATAGATATGTGAAAAACATTATGAACACGAGACATGCTTGGAGGTAATCTGAGTCTATAGGCCACATTTTCTATTCGGTCGAGAATCTCAAATGGACCAACAAATCTTGGATTGAGCTTTCCTCTCTTCCCAAATCTTGTAACTCCCTTCCATGGAAGAGCAATACGTAACAATACATGATCCCCGATATTAAATTCTACGTCCTTTCGATGAAGATCCGCATAACTCTTTTTGTCGATCTATGCTTGGTTTGTATCGTTGTCGAATCGTTTGGATCTTTTACGTAGTTATGCGTACCAATTACGGTCCCAATAATGTTGCTTCTCCCACCTCATCCCAACATCTTTGGAAGCGACACTTTCATCCATACAATGCTTCAAATGGAGCCATGCCTATACTTGCACGATAAGCTTGTTGTTGTAGGAGAATTCCACCGATGGTAGGTACTTATCCAACTCCTTTGAAATCTAGGACACGAGTCTTAATAGATCTTCAAGAGTTTGAATAGTCCTCTCGATTGCCCATCCGTTTGAGGATGGTATGCCGAAGCTGAATCGTAAATCCGTGCCCATAGATTTTACGCAAGCTAACCCAAAATCGTGAAGTGAATCTTGGGTCACGATCCGAAACTATGGATCTTGGCATGCCATGCAATCTCACAATCTCATTTACGTACATACTAGCAAAGGCGTTCGAGGGAATAAGTCTCCGTATAGGCAAGAAAAATGGGCGGGACTTGGTTAATCTATCAACAATAACCCAAATCGCATCTATGCCTTGAGAAACCTTGGGAAGACCATAATGAAATCCATAGTAATGTGTTCCCACTTCCATTTTGGAATCTCAAGTGGTTGCAATGGACCCTTTGGCACTTGATGCTCTACCTTTTACGTTGACAAGTTAAACACCTCGAGATAAACTCGCGATCTCTCTCTTCATATTGTTCCACCAAAATGTATGTCGAAGATCATGATACATTTTGGTACTCCCGAGATGGATTGCAAGCGGTGTGTTGTGTGCCTCCATCATGATTCTATGCTTCAAGTCGAGAATCGTTAGGAACACAAAGTGGAGTTGACTCAAAGTATTCCTTCTTCATCAATTCTTGCTTACGGAATAGCACCTTCTTGCACTTTCTTCTTCATACGCATCGACTCCATATCCAGTAGCTTGAGCGACTTTAACTTTATCGATTAAAGTCGGTTCTACTTTCGTATATTTGATATCATCACGTGGGTACTTGGAGCCTTTACCTCTATCTCCATCCTTTGCAAGTCATATAAAATGGACCTTTGTGTTAACAACATTGCTTTTCGTGCCGCATATGATCTTCTACTCGATGCATCGGCTACCACGTTTGCTTTTCGAGGATGATATTGGATGGTGTGATCGTAATCTTTCAACAACTCGAGCCAGCGTCGTTCTTGCATGTTGAGTTCCTTTTGGGTGAAGAAATATTTGAGGCTTTTATGATATGTATAGATCTCCACTTTCTCCCCATACTGGTAGTGTCTCCGGATCTTTAATGCGAAATTGCTTTGCATGACTCCAAATCATGAGTAGGATAATTCCTCTCATATTCTTTGAGTTATCGCGAGGCATAGGCTATGACTTTCCCATGTTGCATGAGAACACATCCTAACCCTTTGCCTGAAGCATCGTTGTAGATAACAAATCCATCCGAACTAGATGGTATTGTCGAGAAAGCAGTGCGAAATGAGTCTCCTCTTGAGCTCTTGAAAACTCTTCTCACTGATCCTCGCTCCAATCAAATTTTGTATCTTTCTGAGTCGGTGAGTTAGCGGAGTAGCGATTCGAGAAAATCCTTCCACGAATCTCGATAATAACTAATTAAGCCCGAGAAAGCTACGTGCTTTGGTCACCGACTTTGGTTGCTCCCAACTTTGTATTGCTTCAATTTTCAGGGATTCGCAGATACTCCATGTTTTGACACCACGTGCCCAAGGAATGCTACTTCCTCAAGCGAACCGCATTTCTTTAGCTTGGCATATAGCTTGTTATTATCTATGAAGCCTTTGTAGTACCATCTTCAAATGGTGCTCATGATCTTCACGGCTTTTGGAATAGATGAGGATGTCATCAATAAAAACAACAACGAGCCTGATCAAATATTCTTTGAACACACGGTTCATCATATCCATGAAAGCGGCGGGAGCATTAGTCGATCAAAAGACATGACTAAGAATTCATAATAATGCGTCTTGAGTTTGAAGGCGGTCTTTGGAATATCCTCGATTTTAATCTTGGTGATGATATCGAGCGAAGATCGATCTTTGAAAAGAATTGTGCTCCTTGCGGTTGGTCGAACAAGTCATCAATGCGAGGTAGCGGATACCTATTCTTAATGGTGACATGGTTCAATTCTCGGTAGTCAATAAAAATCGCATACTCCCGTCTTTCTTCTTTCTGAATAACACGGGAGCACCCCGAGGAGATGTACTAGGATGAATGAAGCGATGTCCAACAACTCTGTAGTTGGACCTTTAACTCTGAAGTTCAATAGGAGCCATTCGATATGGGGTTTTAGAAATGGGCTTTGTACCGGGTTCAAGATCAATAAAGAATTCAACTTCACGTTACGGGGTAGGCAAGGGAAGTTCTTGAAATCGTCGGAAAATTCACTAACAATGAAATATTATTCAAATCGGCGTGTTTTTGTTCAAGTCCGTGACATGGGCTAAGAAAGCTTGACATCCGTTTTTCAATAAGCGAATAGCTTTATGGCTTGATATAGCGGTGATTGACTTTAATGGTTTGGTTGTTTGAATTAGCATAATAGGTTGGTTAGGAATATGAAAACTAATGACCTTACGAAAACAATCAATTTTAGCATGATCGTGGTTAACCAATCAATCCTAAAATCACATCAAATGCAAAATTTTCAACGAAATAAGATCGGCGAGGTAATGTTATGGTTCCAACTTGAATCAAGCAAGATTTATAAGCAGTAGATGTAATAAAAATTTCTCTAATGAGTCTCAGCGAGATAAGTCGAGTCTAATTTCTCTGGAGTCGAGTTTAAGCGTTGAGCACAAGCGGGAGAGATAAAAGAATGGGTAGAACCAGGTATCTAATAAGGTATAAACTTTGTAAGAGTTTATGATTAGCTTACCCGTGATCACCTCGTTCGGGTTTCTCGCGTTTTGGCCAGTCACGACAAACGCCCTCCCTTGAACCACCGACTTTGTTTTTTCCATAGTCGCCTTTGGTGTCGCCATCTCAATTTGGACTTGACTTCGCATTCTGAGGACAAAAGCGGGCTATATGACCATCTTTTCCATAAGCTGAAACACACCTTGGAAGGTTGTGAGCAGTTTGGACTTATGTGTCCCTCTCTCGCATCTATAGCATCTAAGCTGGCGGTCGTTTCTCCTCCCTAGAATTTGTTGTTGGTCTTTGGTCTTCTTCTTTGATGTCTTCCGTCATTGTTGAATCTCCTCTTTTGAAATTTCCACTTGACTCACCTCTCCTATTATCATGGCCACGATTACCACCCAGAGTGGTTCTAGCTTTTGTCTGTATTCTTTCCTCCCCCATTTGGTTATCATCGCTCGATATGCTAGCATCCACCAGTATGACCACGATTGTGGTCCCTCGGTTGGGCATACTCATTATCTCGCTCTAATAATTGAGCCCTGTTGACAACATCTGAATATAAAGAAAATTTATGAGAGATAAGATATTTTCGAATCTCGGGTTTTAGACCTCTCAGAAACATCCTCGTCATTCGTTCCTCATTCTCGACCAAATGAGGTCTGAAAACTGGATAACTCTGCAAACTTCGCCTCGTCTTTGGGACACCATCGTATGTTGTTTTGTTCGGTCGATAAACTCCACCTCCTTCATATGATGAATACTTTTAGGAAAGTACTTGTCATTAAGCAGTTTTGAAAAGCGTTTCCCAAGACATGTTGAGTGTGACGGCGGTGGAGTGCGCTTCACTGATTCCCACCATAATGTCCTGCCTCACCGTGAACATAAAGGTGGCGAATGGAACCTTACATTCCTCCGTGCATCCCAAGACATCGAATATCTTGGTAATTTGTTTGACCCACATTTACGCCTTAATCGGATCGGCTTTCCGCAAATTTTGGTGGTCCCGACTCCTTGAGCTGCTTGTTTGTGACAAGCGGCGCATTCTTATCATTTCCACCGTATTTTGTGCATGAGTCTCCTAAATCGATTTTGCATGAGCGCAAAAAGCTTCTAAACATCCATCATTCATCATTTGTTCGGTAGTGTTGTTTACGGGAGGAATATTGCCTTCTGTTGCACGTTCCCACAGGTGGTGATTAAAGGTGTCTCCGCAGTCGATTCACTTCATTGTTAATATTTGCGGTTTGCCATTCTCAAATCTTGCCACAAAACAAGGGTTAATTAACATATCACATATTATCCTATACTACGACGTGACCAAATAAATACCAAATAAACTTAGTCGAGGTCATACTAGCGATTGTGGCGCCCCCAAAATAGGTATACATCACCCATTACGAGTGCCAAATACATGATACGAGAAACAAATACAACCCGATAATACAATTTGTCGTGCAAAAAAAACGACAACACATATCTTGTGAGTTTGAATACAAATATTGTCTAATAGGCGGTATACAAACTCAAAAGGAGTCCTCATTACAATTATTGATACCTTTATTTTACAAAATAGTGAGGACTACTAAAACAACTATCTTGAATCATCACTCCATACCCGGCTAGTTCTGCTAAATTCTCTCCTCTGAGAAGAACAATGGAACAAAAAGGAAAAGGGTGAGCTCAACTAGCCCGATAAAGAATATTATGACTAAGATAATATACAACAAATTATCATTAGTCTTGACGAGGAAAAATCGATAAAATATAATAGACAACAAGTTTTAGATCAACAAGCTGCGGTGAAACAACAATCCATTAGAAAGTCAAGTAGAGAAAGAATTCTACTATCTTCTAAGATTTAAAAGTCCATCATCAATATTTTATCCTGTAACATCAATCAATATACATCTTGAATCAAATATTCATCTTTTACTTTCTACTGGGCCAAAGATATTCATTTTATCACCGGTTGGTCATATTCATCTCAACGGTTGTTCATCTTTGCACTACGGGCCAAAGATATTCATTAGGTAATCATTCATCTTTGCACTCTGGGCAAAAGATATTCATAGAGTAATCATTCATCTTTGCACTCTCGGGCCAAAAGATATTGAGTAATATCATTATTTAGGGGTGAGGATGATGAAAAATATCTTAAAGAAAAGCGAATCGAGTGAGAGAAAAGATCAAATATTAGGGATTAGTATTACGGTTTATCAAGTTCAAAAATACTCCATAATAACCAATTGTGAAGCGAATTCAAAAATAAAGATCAAAACATGGATCTGATCAAAGATAGTAACCATAATAGACATCTTGGACAAAAAAAGAGAAAATTTCATTTTTTGGTGAATAATAGTGTCGTATTCGTGAATAGTGCCGTATCGTGAATAGTGTCAGTATCGTGAATAGTAACCAGAACACAAAAGGTAGAAATTCCACAATAAAATCCATACCAATATTTGGTATAATGATATTGAAAGAATAACATCATTAGAAAGAAAATAACATCCCTTACCTCAAAATATCGAGTACTTACGATCGGAATATCGGTATAAAATTTGAAGGAAACTTGCAGCGATGAATAGCAACTCACAAAGTATCTAAATACTCACAAAATATAAACTCGATAATATAGAGAGAAAGAGAAAACTTGTTTACGGTGTGATTTTCAATTCTAACTAAGCACCTATTTATAGGAAAATGCTTAGAAAGCCATATGAGAACTAACTTACTGCTACACGATGGCTTTACTACTACTATTCAAGCCCACCACTTTTGAAAATAAATTCGGCACATTTCATTACTCCTGACCAAAAGTGGGGCCCACCATATTTTTAATAAAAATATTTATTTTTGAAACTTCAATAATTCATAATAAATAGCCCTTTTATCGAGAAAAATTTGAATCTCATGTGCTTTCCATAGGAAATTTAATTCTCTACAACTTTGTAAGTTTAAGTTTTTCAAATTCAAGCGAAAAATGGCAAGAAATCCACATCGAGACGATTTTCAAAAACCTCCATTCAGACAAAATCTTGATAAAACACCTCGGCATTAATTCCTTCATTTATAACCACATAAAATAAATATATCCATCATTTATATCCACATAAAATAAATATTTCCTTATCATATAAATCAATAACTAATTATTCACAAATAATATTATGAGAATCACAATTATGATGACGAGGTCGTTCGAGGAAAGAAGGGGGCTTTCAGATAAAGATTTCTCCTTATTGGCGGCGCAATTAGGTGACAAACCCCTTTCTGAAGCAGAACTTCCTTAGACATTGCCAATAATGCTATCTAATAATATTATTCAAATAATATGAATTATTGATCGATAATGGAATCTTGTGCGGTGACAATTATTGAAACAACAATAATATAAAATATCAGCGACAATTATTGAATCAATAAAATAAAATATTGAGCGATAATTTGTAACAATTATTGAGTAGTGACTTCTTACGTAAGAATCAATAATTCAAAAATATTATGCAATCTGGTGTCTTCTTTGTGCAATGACCGCGCGTATTCTTGTATTTTAACCACGAGGGTATTCAACGGTGTTACTTGGTAACCATTACGTAGATTATTTATAAAAACTCAAACTTGTCATTTTTCTTCATCAAGTAGTAGTTATCCGTTATGGGGCCCACAAATGGATTTTGCGTAAATCGTAAATACGAATATTCCCAGACGGAAAAGAATATTCCACGACCAAACGAATATTCCCGACAAAATGAATATTTTATAACCACTTGCTTATTTTGCAAAATTTGCACATTTCACCCATAACCAAAGTATTATATCAAATTAACACTTTATTATTCAAAATAATAATAATAGAGAAATTTGATTTTATTTATAAAAAGTTGGGGTCTTACAACCTTCCCTTCTTATGAAATTTCATCCTCAAAAATTGGCGTACGTACACAGTGTTTGAAAAGGTGAGGATACCTCGCTTTCATTTTTGATTCTAACTCCCGGTCATTTCTTGATAGCATGGTTTCTCCACAAAACCTTAACTTGTGGTATAACCTTGAGTGCGTAGGACATGCTCTTTCTATCCAAGATCTTAACGGTACCTCCTCTCGTACGTTAAATCTTTGGCTATCTAAATCGGTTCTAACTTCGATAATGTGGTTCGGGTCTTTCACATATTTCTGAAGCATAGATATGTGAAAAACATTATGAAACACGAGACATGCTTGGAGGTAATCTTGAGTCTATAGGCCACATTTCCTATTCGGTCAAGAATCTCAAATGGACCAACAAATCTTGGATTGAGCTTTCCTCTCTTCCCAAATCTTGTAACTCCCTTCCATGGAGCAATACGTAACAATACATGATCCCCAATATTAAATTCACGTCCTTTCGATGAAGATCCGCATAACTCTTTTGTCGATCTTGTGCTTGGTTTGTATCGTTGTCGAATCGTTTGGATCTTTTACGTAGTTATGCGTACCAATTCTGGTCCCAATAATGTTGCTTCTCCCACCTCATCCCACACATCTTTGGAGAGCGACACTTTCGTCCCATACAATGCTTCAAATGGGAGCCATACCTATACTTGCTGATAGCTATTGTTGTTGTAGGAGAATTCCACCGATGGTAGGTACTTATCCCAACTCCCTTTGAAATCTAGGACCACGAGTCTTAATAGATCTTCAAGAGTTTGAATAGTCCTCTCTCGATTGCCCGTCTGGTTTGAGGATGGTATAAAGGCCTGAATAAATAAATCCATGTGCCCATAGCTTTACGCAGCTAACCCAAAATCGTGAAGTGAATCTTGGGTCACGATCCGAAACTATGGATCTTGGCATGCCATGCAATCTCACAATCTCATTTACGTACATACTAGCAAGGCGTTCGAGGGAATAAGTCTCCGTATAGGCAAGAAATGGCGGACTTGGTTAATCTATCAACAATAACCCAAATCGCATCTATGCCTTGAGAAACCTTGGGAAGACCGTAATGAAATCCATAGTAATGTGTTCCCACTTCCATTTTGGAATCTCAAGTGGTTGCAATGGACCCTTTGGCACTTGATGCTCTCGCCTTTACGTTGACAAGTTAAACACCTCGAGATAAACTCCGCGATCTCTCTCTTCATATTGTTCCACCAAAATGTATGTCGAAGATCATGATACATTTTGGTACTCGCGATGGATTGCAAAAGGTGTGTTGTGTGCCTCCATCATGATTCTATGCTTCAAGTCAGAATCGTTAGGAACACAAAGTCTGGAGTTGACTCGAAGTATTCCTTCTTCATCGATTCTTGCTTCCGGAATAGCACCTTCTTGCACTTTCTTCTTCATACGCATCAGCTCCATGTCTGTAGCTTGAGCAGCTTTAACTTTATCGATTAAAGTCGGTTCTACTCGTATGTTTGATATCATCACATGGGTACTTGGAGCCTTTATCTCTATCTCCATCCTTTGCAAGTCATACAAAATGGACCTTTGTGTTAACAACATTACTTTTCGTGCCGCATATGATCTTACTTTCGATCGTCGGCTACCACGTTTGCTTTTCGAGGATGATATTGGATGGTGTGATCGTAATCTTTCAACAGCTCGAGCCAGCGTCGTTTTTTGCATGTTGAGTTCCTTTTGGGTGAAGAAATATTTGAGGCTTTTATGATGCGTATAGATCTCCACTTTCTCCCCATACGGTAGTGTCTCCGGATCTTTAATGCGAAAGCATTGCTTTATGACTCAAATCATGAGTAGGATAATTCCTCTCATATTCTTTGAGTTGTCATGAGGAGGCATAGGCTATGACTTTCCCATGTTGCATGAGAACACATCCTAACCCTTTGCGAAGCATCATTTGTAGATAACAAATCCATCAAGAACGGATGGTATTGTCGAGCAGTGCGAAATGAGTCTCTCTTGAGTTCTTGAAAACTCTTCTCTGATCCTCGCTCCAGCCGAATTTTGTATCTTTCTGAGTCGGTGAGTTAGCGGAGTAGCGATTCGAGAAAATCCTTCCACGAATCTCAGATAATAACGGCTAAGCCGAGAAAGCTTCGTGCTTGGTCATGAACTTGGTTGCTCCCAACTTTGTATTGCTTAATTTTGTCGGATTGTGAGATACTCCATGTTTTGACACCACGTGCCCAAGGAATGCTACTTCCTCAAGCGAACTTCGCATTTCTTGACTTGGCATATAGCTTGTTATCACGAAGCCTTTGCGAGTACCATCTTCAAATGGTGCTCATGATCTTCACGGCTTTTGGAATAGATGAGGATGTCATCAATAAAAACAACAACGAATTGATCAAATATTCTTTGAACACACACGGTTTCATCATATCCATAAAAAGCGGCGAGGAGCATTAGTCGATCAAAAGACATGACTAAGAATTCATAATGCCGTCTGCAGGAGTTACGAAGGCGGTCTTTGGAATATCCTCGGTTTTAATCTTGGTGATGATATATCGAGCGAAGATCGATCTTTGAAAAAAATTGTGCTCCTTGCAATTTGGTCGAACAAGTCATCAATGCGAGGTGGCGGATACCTATTCTTAATGGTGACATGGTTCAATTCTCGGTAGTCAATACAAAATCGCATACTCCGTCTTTCTTCTTTCTGAATAACACAGGAGCACCCCGAGGAGATGTACTAGGGATGAATGAAGCCGATGTCCAACAACTCTGTAGTTGGACCTTTAACTCTCTGAAGTTCAATAGGAGCCATTCGATATGGGGTTTTAGAAATGGGCTTTGTGCGGGTTCAAGATCAATAAAGAATTCAACTTCACGTTACGGGGTAGGCAAGGAAGTTCTTCTTGAAATCGTCGGGAAATTCACTAACAACGAAATATTATTCAAATCGGCGTGTTTTTGTTCAAGTCGTGACATGGGCTAAGAAAGCTTGACATCCATTTTTTTCAATAAGCGAATAGCTTTATGGCTTGATATGCGGTGATTGACTTTAATGGTTTGGTTGTTTGAATTCGCATAATAGGTTGGTTAGGAATATGAAAACTAATGACCTTACGAAAATAATCAATTTTAGCATGATCGTGGTTAACCAATCAATCCCTAAAATCACATCAAATGCAAGAATTTTCAGCGAAATAAGATCGGCGAGGTAATGTTATGGTTCCAACTTGAATCAAGCAAGATTTATAAGCGAGTAGATGTAATGAAAGTTTCTCTAGCGGAGTCTCAGCGAGATAAGTCGAGGTCTAATTTCTCGAGTCAAGTTTAAGCGTTGAGCACAAGTAGGAGAGATAAAAGAATGGGTGAAGCGGTATCTAATAAGGTATAAACTTTGTGAGAGTTTATGATTAGCTTACCGTGATCACCTCGTTCGGGTTTCTCGCGTTTTGGCGATCACGACAAGCGCCCTCCTTGAACCACCAGACTTTGTTTTTTAAAGTAGTAATGCGCCTTTGGTGTCGTAGTCAATTTGGACTTGACTTTGCTTCTAGGACAAAACCGGGCTATATGACCGTCTTTTCACAAATTGAAACACACCTTGGAATTTGTGAGCAGTTTGGACTTATGTGTCCCCTCTCTCTCTCGCATCTATAGCATCTAAGCTGGCGGTCGTTCTCCTCCCCTAATTTTTGTTGTTGGTCTTTGGTCTTTCTTCTTTGATGTCTTCATCATTGTTGAATCTCCTCTTTTGAAATTTCTAATTGACTCACCTCTCCTATTATCATGGCCACGATTACCACCCGAGTGGTTACCACTTTTGTCTGTATTCTTTCCTCCCATTTGGTTATCATCGCTCGATCAGATATTTCTTTCATCCATAGTATGACCACGATTGTGGTCCCTCGGTTGGGCATACTCATTATCTCGCTCTAATAATTGAGCCATATTGACAACATCTGAATATAAAGAAAATTTATGAGAGATAAGATATTGCCGAATCTCGGGTTTTAGACCTCTCAGAAACATCCTCGTCATTCGTTCCTCATTCTCGACCAAATGAGGTCTGAACTGGATAACTCTGCAAACTTCGCCTCGTCTTTGGGACACCGTCATATTTGTTTTGTTCGATCGATAAACTCCACCTCCTCATATATGATGAATACTTCGAGGAAAGTACTTGTCATTAAGCGATTTTGAAGCGTTTCCCAAGACATGTTGAGTGCGGCGGTTGAGTGCGCTTCCGCAGATTCCCACCGATGTCTGCCTCACTGCGGAACATAAAGGTGGCGAATGGAACATACATTCCTCCGTGCATCCCAAGACATCGAATATCTTGGTAATTTGTTTGACCCACGTTTACGCCTTAATCGGATCCGGCTTTCCCACAAATTCAGTGGTCCTGACTCCTTGAAGCTGCTTGCATTTTGTGACAAGCAGCGCATTCTTATCATTTCCACCGTATTTTGTGCACGAGTCTCTCCTAAATGCGATTTTGCATGAGCGCAAAAAGCTTCTAAACATCCATCATTCATCATTTGTTCGGTAGTGTTGTTTACGGGAGGAATATTGCCTTCTGTTGCACGTTCCACAGGTGGTGATTAAAGGTGTCTCCACGATCTCGATTCACTTCATTGTTAATATTTTCATTTGCCATTCTCAAATCTTGCCACAAAACAAGGGTTAATTAACATGTCACATATTATCCTATATACTACGATCGACCAAATAAATACCAAATAAACTTAGTCGAGGTCATACTAGCGAAAGAATTCCCGTCTCTCCCCTCTAGTTCTTGTCTCACATCTCGGCCGGGGATCATATCCTAAGCTTTGATACATAATTGTGGCGCCCCCAAAATAGGTATACATCACCCATTCTGAGTCGCCAAATACATGGTACAGAAACAAATACAACTTCAGTAATACAATTGTCGTGCAAAATACGACAACACATATACTGTGAGTTTGAATACAAATATTGTCTAATAGACAGTATACAAACTCAAAAGGAGTCCTCATTACAATTATTGATACACTATTTTACAAAATAGTGAGGACTACTAAAACAACTATCTTGAATCATCACTCCATACCCCGGCTAGTTCCTGCTAAATTCTCTCCTCCTGAGAAGAACAATGGAACAAAAAGGAAAAGGGTGAGCTCAACTAGCCCAGTAAAGAATATTATGACTAAGATAATATACAACAAATTATCATTAGTCTTCAACAGGGAAAAAATCTGATAAAATATAATAGACAACAAGTTTTAGATCAACAACTGCAGCGGAAACAACAATCCATTAGAAGAGTCAAGTAGAGAAAGAATTCTACTATCTTCTAAGATTTAAAAGTCCATCATCAATATTTTATCCCTGTAACATCAATCAATATACATCTTGAATCAAATATTCATCTTTTTACTACAGGCCAAAGATATTCATTTGTATCACCAGTTGGTCATGTTCATCTCAACACCTGTTCATCTTTGCACTACGGGCCAAAGATATTCATTAGGTAATCATTCATCTTTGCACTACGGGCCAAAGATATTCATTAGGTAATCATTCATCTTTTGCACTTTCTGGGCCAAAGATATTGATAATATCATTATTTAGGGTGAGGATGATGAAAAATATCTTAAAGAAAAGCGAATCCGGTGAGATAAAAGATCAAATATTAGGGATTAGTACTTTAGTTTATCAAGTTCAAAAATACTCCATAATAACCAATTGTGAAGTAGAATTCAAAAATAAAGATCAAAACATGGATCTGATCAAAGATAGTAACCATAATAGACATCTTGGACAAAAAGGAGAAAATTTCATTTTTTTGGTGAATAGTGTTGTATTAAGTGAATAGTGTCATATATCGTGAATGTATCGTGAATAGTAAACCCAGACACAAAAAGGTAGAAATTCCACAATAAAATCCATACCAATATTTTGGTATAATGATATTGAAAGAATAACATCATTAGAAAGAAAATAACATCCCTTACCTCAAAATATCAGTACTTCTGATCGGAATATCGGTATAAAAATTTGAAGGAAACTTGCAGCGATGAATAGCAACTCACAAAGTATCTAAATACTCACAAAATACGCTCGATAATATAGAGAAAGAGAAAACTTGTTTACGGTGTGATTTTCAATTCTAACTAAGCACCTATTTATAGGAAAATGCTTAGAAGCACGCATATAGACTAACTTTCTTTACACGATGGCTTTACTACGCTACTATTCAAGCCCCACCACTTTTGAAAATAAATTCAGCACATTTCATTACTCACCAACAAAAGTGGGGCCCACCATATTTTTAATAAAAATATTTTATTTTGAAACTTCAATAATTCATAATAAATAGCCCTTTTATCGAAAAAAAATTTGAATCTCATGTACTTTCCATAGGAAATTTAATTCTCTACAACTTTGTAAGTTTAAGTTTTTTCAAATTTCAAACGAAAAATGACCGAAATCCACATACGGATGATTTTCAAAACCTCCATTCCGACAAAATACTGTTAAAACACCTCAGCATTAATTCCTTCATTTATAACCACATAAAATAAATATATCCATCATTTATATCCACATAAAATAAATATTTCCTTATCATATAAATCAATAACTAATTATTCACAAATAATATTATTAGAATCACAATTATGACAACCGGTCGTTTCCAGGAAAGAGGGCTTTCAGATAAAGATTTCTCCTTATTGGCGCATGATTAGGTGACCAAACCCTTTTCTAGAGCAGAACTTCCTTAGACATTGCCAATAATATTATCTAATAATATTATTCAAATAATATGAATTATTGATCGATAATGGAATCTTTGTGCGGTGATAATTATTGAAACAACAATAATATAAAATATCAACGCATGACAATTATTGAACCAATAAAATAAAATATTGAGCGATAATTACTTTGTAACAATTATTGAGTAGTGACTTCTTACGTAAGAATCAATAATTTCAAAATATTATGCAATATCTGTAGTGTCTTCTTTGTGCGACCCACAGCGTATTCTTGTATTTTTTTAATCGTGGGTATTTCAACGGTGTTACTTGGTAACCATTACGTAGTTATTTATAAAAACTCAAACAACAAATACAACTTCATTAAATTGTGAGTTTAAATACAAATAGAGAGTATAAAAACTCAAAAGGAGTCCTCATTACAATTATTGATACACTATTTTAAAAATAGTGAGGACTGCTAAAACAACTTTCTAGAACCATCACTCCGTACCCCGACTAGTTCCTGCTATGTTCTCACCTCCTGAGAAGAAAAATAGAACAAAAGGGTGAGCTCAAGAAGACTTGTGTGCCTCCATCATGATTCTATGCTTCAAGTCAGAATCGTTAGGAACACAAAGTCTGGAGTTGACTCGAAGTATTCATTCTTCATCGATTCTTGCTTCTGGAATAGCACCTTCTTACACTTTCTTATGCATACGCATCAGCTCCATGTCCGTAGCTTGAGTAACTTTAACTTTATCGATAAAAGTCGGTTCTACTCGCATGTTTGATATCATCACGTGGGTACTTGGAGCCTTCATCTCTATCTCCATCCTTTGCAAGTCATACAAAGTGGACCTTTGTGTTAACAACATTGAACTCGTACCCGCATATGATCTTCTACTTAATGCGTCAGTTACCACGTTTGCTTTTCCAGGATGATATTGGATGGTGTGATCGTAATCTTTCAACAGCTCGAGCCAACGTCGTTGCCGCATGTTGAGTTCCTTTTAGGTGAAGAAATATTTGAGGCTTTTATGATCTGTATAGATCTCCACTTTCTCCCTATACAGGTAGTGTCTCCAAATCTTCAATGCGAAAACGACTGCTGTCAACTCCAAATCATGAGTAGGATAATTCCTCTCATATTCTTTGAGTTACCGTGAGGCATAGGCTATGACTTTATCATGTTGCATGAGAACACATCCTAACCCTTTGCCTGAAGCATCGCTGTAGATAACAAATCCATCTGAACCAGATGGTATTGTCAGAACAGGTGCCGAAATGAGTCTTCTCTTGAGTTCTTGAAAACTCTTCTCGCAATCCTCGTTCCAATCGAATTTTATATCTTTCTGAGTTAGCCGAGTTAACGGAGTAGCGATTCGAGAAAATCCTTCCACGAATCTCCGATAATAACCAGCTAAGCCCAGAAAGCTACGTACTTCGGTCACCAACTTTGGTTGTTCCCAACTTTGTATGGCTTCGATCTTTGTCGGGTCGACAGATACTCCATGTTTTGACACCACGTGTCCAAGGAATGATACTTCCTTAAGCCAAAACTCACATTATTTCAACTTGGCATACAACTTGTTATCACGAAGCCTTTGCAGTACCAGCTTCAAATGGTGCTCATGATCTTCATGGCTTTTGGAATAGATGAGGATTTCATCAATAAAGACAACAACGAACTGATCCAAGTATTCTTTAAACACACGGTTCATCATATCCATGAAAGCAGCAGGAGCATTAGTCAATCCAAAAGACATGACTAAGAATTCATAATGCACGTACCGAGTTCTGAAGGAAGTCTCTGGAATATCCTCAGTTTTAATCTTCAGCTGATGATATCCAGGATGAAGATCGATCTTTGAAAAGAATTGTGCTCCTTGCAACTGGTCAAACAGGTCATCAATACGAGGTAGCGGATACCTATTCTTGATAGTGACATGGTTCAATTCTCGGTAGTCGATACAAATTCGCATACTCCCGTCTTTCTTCTTTACAAATAACACAGGAGCACCCCAAGGAGATGTACTAGGACGAATAAAACCGATGTCCAACAACTCCTGTAGTTGAACCTTTAACTCCTAAAGTTCAATAGGAGCCATTCGATATGGGGTTTTAGAAATGGGCTTTGAACCAGGTTCAAGGTCAATAAAGAATTCAACATCACATTCTGGGGGTAGACCGGGAAGTTCTTCAGGAAATACATCACGAAATTCACTAACAATAGAAATAGTATTCAAATCTGACGTGTTTTTGTTCAAGTCCGTGACATGGGCTAAGAAAGCTTGACATCCGTTTTTCAATAAACGAATAACTTTATGGCTCGATATGACAGTGACTGATTTTAGTGGTTTAGTTGTTTGAATTCGCATAATAGGTTGGTTAGGAATATGAAAACTAACAACCTTACGAAAATAATCAATTTTAGCATGATGCGTGGTTAACTAATCAATCCCCAAAATCACATCAAATGCAAGAATTTTTAACGAAATAAGGTCGGCAGGTAATGTGATGGTACCGACTTGAATCATGCAAGATTTAAAAGCAAGTAGATGTAACGAAAGTTTCTCTAAGCTGAGTCTCAGCCAGATAAGTCAAAGTCTAATTTCTCTCGGAGTCAAGTTTAAGCGTTGAGCACTGGCGGGAGAGATAAAGAATGGGTAGAGGCAGGTATCTAATAAGGTATAAACTTTGCAAGAGTTTATGATTAGCTTACCGTGATCACCTCGTTTGGGTTCCTCACGTTTTGGGCGATCACGACAAAGCGCCTTCCGGGAACCAAGACTTTAACTTGTCCGGGGCGACCTTTGAGTCACCATCCTGTTGAACTTGGTTTCGCAACTAGACAATCTCTAGCTATATGACCTTCCTTTCCACAGTTATAACACATCTTGGATTGTTGTGGGCGATTTGATTCAATGATGTGTCCCTCTTTCCGCATTTGTAACATCGACCGGTGGTCGAATTCTCCCCCAAAGCAGATTGATGTTGGTCTTTGGCGTCTTTACGTTATCATTGTTGTACCTTCTCCTTTTGAAATCTCCTCCAGACTCGCGCTCCTTCTATTATCACGTACGATTACCACCAGAGTGGTTACCGCTTTTGTCCAGAATGCTTTCCTTCCTCTGGTTGTCATTGCTCAGATGACCGCTTACCACCCCATATGACCACGGTTGTGTTCCTCAGTTGAACATACTCATTATCTCGCTCTAATAATTGAGCCTCATTTATAACATCCGAATATAAAGAAAATTTATGAGAGATAAGATATTGTCGAATCTCGCGCTTTAGACCTCTCGAAACATCCTCGTCATTCGTTCCTCATTTTCAACCAAATAAGGTGCAAACACGGATAACTCGCAAACTTCGCAGATCTTTGGGACTTGTCGTCATGTTGTTTTGTTCGGTCGATAAACTCCACCTCCTTCGTATGATGAATACTTTCAGGAAAGTACTTGTCATTGAATAGTTTCTGAAACGTTTACCAAGACATGCTGAGTGCGGCTAGCTGGGTATGCTTCACAGACTCCCACTAGTAGTCTGCCTCACCGCGGAACATAAAGGTGGCGAATGAAACCTTCTATTCCTCTGTGCATCCTAAGACATCGAATATCTTGGTAATTTGTTTGACCCACATTTTCGCCATGATCGGATCCGGCTTTCCCTTAAATTCTGGTGGTCCCAACTCTTTGAACTGCTTGGCTGTGACAAGCCTCGTATTGCTAGCATTTCCACCCGTATTTTGTGCACGAGTCTCCCAAATGCGGTTTTTGCATGAAGCGCAAAAAGCTTCTAAACATCCCATCATTCATCATTTGTTACGTAAAGTTGTTTACGGGAGGATTATTGCCTTCAGGTTACACGTTCCCTGGGTAGTGATCAAAGGTGTCTCCACTGGTGCGATTCACTCCATTATTAACGTTCTCATTTGCCATTCTTAAATCTTGCCATAAAACAAGGGTTAATAGTCATGCAACATATTATCCATATACTCGATCAGACCAAATAAATACCAAATAAACTTAGTAAAGGTCATACTAGCGAAGGAATTCCCGTCTCTCCCTCCTAGTTCTTGTCTCACATCTCAATTTGGGATCATATCCCTAAGCTCGATCTAATTGTGATGCCCCCAAAATAGGTATACATCACCTATTAATAAAAGTCGCCAAATACGTGATATGTAAACAAATCTAACTTCATTAAACTGTGAGTTTAAATACAAATAAAGAGTATAAAAACTCAAAAGGAGTCCTCATTACAATTATTGATACACTATTTTAAAAATAATGAGGACTGCTAAAACAACTTTCTAGATTAAGGAGTGGTATTACATGTAATAGATGTTGTTTCTAGTCATAAATAGCGATTAGTAATACGTGATTGAGTTGGAGCCTTCATTTTTTATCACAGTGCAGTCATTGCCTTTAAAGTATATGCAATTAATAAAACACGTACACACAATATCTCACCAATTATTCATATACAATAATACAATCCCACAGTAGACTATGTCACACATGTTCAATAGTCTGGTTTTCATATTTTCATCACCTCTTCTTTTTTTTTTTGCACGAAACTAATCGACATAGGAGTTTCTTTTCATTGCTTTAAGCAGACAGGTTGTTGAACCATGAAATGTACATGATCAAACTGCCACTCATTGCAACCCAAGCCAGCCATTTAAAAAGGGAAGGCTACTAAAATCAGAAAATGGCCTAACTTAATGAGTATTTCTACCCATTACTAATTTTGATTCTGCATTTTTGTGATCCTTAAGAACTTCCATGTCATTATCAGGTACCTGTTCCTCGTGTTAATTTATAATCTATTTTTTACACTTTTTCTTTTCCTCAACACCAAATTCTGGTCATCCCTATATGCCGAACTTTGTGACATTGCATATGATGATAAATTGATACTTTTGTTCATCCTCCAATATATCTACATGCCATTACCAATATATATATATATATATATATATATATATAGAGAGAGAGAGAGAGAGAGAGAGAGAGATGCGGGACTTTTTTTTTTGGGGGCTTTTTTTTAAAACAACTAAAAAAAAGTTTAATATTTATGGGCTGAATTTTTCCATAATCTGATGTTTTGGGCTTGATTAGGACACATGCATGACATGTTTTGTTATATGTATCCAAATCACACCCAAAACACTGTATTATAGAAAAATTTCAATTCCATAAAATAATAAACTTTTTTTTAGTTATTTTAAAAAAAAGCAAAAAAAAAAGTCCCCATTTTAATATCGTAAGGGAGTGACCAGGACCTATATATATATATATATATATATATATATATATATATATATATATATATATATATATATATATAATCATTTATTCTACAAAAGAGTTAGTAATTTGACAACAACAAAAAACAAAAACGTTATTTCTTCACTGATCATTTTTATAGTATATATACCACACATCGCCCTCGAGTTTTTCTTCGTTATTTTATTATTAACTTAATAGTTTAGAGATAAATATGGAAAAAAAGACGTATTCTTAATATTTGCAAATTTTGTAGATGGACTATGTCTTGTGAAACATGGAGAGTTACTTTTATTTTTTTATCTTTTTTGTGGGGTTTTATGGTAAAATTAGTTGAATTCATAACGAATTCATAACAAATTCAAGATTTATAGGAAACTTCCATTACATTATCATCCCACCACTATTACGCTATGAACTTAATAGTTGGGGATAAATATGTAACAAAAATGCATTTTTAATATTTTCAAATTTCAGAAATGAGACTGTGAAACGGATCGAGTAGAGATTAGTAAACATAAGAGATTAATTAGTGGTTCATATGATACCTTCTGTATATTTTTTTTCATTACTTTTTTTGGTGGGGTTTTATGGTTAAATTTGTGGAATTCATATAAAATTCAATATTATAGGAAACTTCCATTTCCAGAAAATATTTTCATGTACTGTTGTTTTACTTTGAAAACCAAGTACATCTTATCCAGGAGGTTCATGGATATATCCCACCTTAACATCCCATTTCCTTTCACATGACATGTTTGGAGAAAAATGAAACCCTAATTTCAAACTTTGTTTCAATGGCTATGACCTTTCATGGCTCTAA
Source organism: Panax ginseng (assembly GCA_020205605.1). NCBI lineage: Eukaryota > Viridiplantae > Streptophyta > Magnoliopsida > Apiales > Araliaceae > Panax > Panax ginseng. Next base: position 127,398,963 of record CM035145.1, read on the forward strand.
AGGTTTAACTAAAGTACATGCAAAAAAAAAGCATTCTCTATAAATAAGGCCTATAGTTCTTTTTCAATAATTATAACTAAACATCCACTTTTCTTACCATATTCATTTCTTTTTTGTCCTTTTTTTCCATAATGAAGAACATTACAAAGGCAGAATTCTTTAGGGTGCTGCCGGCCGATAACAAGCTCATAATTTTATCTCGCAATTTGGTGTTAAGGTTGTGGCCGTGGCAGCTTCTGATGGACAAAAACGAGACGAGGAAAATGAGGGGGAAATTATCAGTTCCTGGAAAGGTCATTTTCGTATTATGCATTGCGAGCTTTTTTGCAGGATCTTTTTTAACTAATCGGACATGGACTCACGTCACTCACCCTCTGGAAAATAAAGAGGGAAGTGAGAAGGCCAGCAAAAATTGTGACCACAAGCGGGTAAGTGATTGTTTCCTATTTCAAAATTTTTGCACTCCATTCTTAAAATTTACCTTCTTTCGCAATGAGTACGTATTTAAGTTGATCGACTATTTTTTGTTGATTTTTCTTAGAAATTGGTTGAGACGAGTTCTCTAGACATTGCCGGAGAAGTTGCAAAGACTAATCAAGCTATTCAGTAAGATTTATACCTTTAAATTTTATGTTATTCTGTGGTAATGTTTATAATTTTAGGGTAAAATTCAGATTATCAATTGGTTTTTACTGTTTGAAGTATTTTTTGACTTTCTTTTTAACTTATAAGTTATTTTTTATAAGTAATAAATTTTGACTTATTAAAAAATAACTTCTAAGTTATTTTAAGTCATTTTTTAATAAGTAAGTTTGACCAAATGTAAAGACCATTTTGCCCGTATTGTAATAGTGTTTACATCTTATTTTAACTTATAAGTCATTTTAGTCAAAATACCTTCACATTTTATTTTAACTTAATTTCTGACTTATAAGTTAAAATAGTGTCAAACAGTTTTGTTTATAAATTATCACTTAATAGACTTATAAGTCATTTTAATTTATAAGTTATTTTAAAATAAATCCTCCCCGAAGAGGTCCTAGTCTCAAGATTACATGTGGTTATTTTTATATTTTTTGTCATGTAAGATTTTGACAAAACCTAGGTGGTCATCCGAGTAATATATTTTTATTATTATTATTATCATTATTAAAAAAAATTGTGAGTGAAAGTGCTTAATTTTATTATTTTTTTGCTAAATAAGTCATTTTTTTGTTGATAGTAATTTAAAACGATAATTGGTGATATGTTGTTATTATTTCATGTGAACTAAAATAGGAGGCTTGATAAATCAATAAAAACATTGGAGATGGAAATGGCGCAGGCTCGGAATGGCAGCAGACCTCAGGCAGAAACAGGATCTAATAACAAGCCAAAGAAAGCCTTTGTGTTCATTGGAATCAATACAGCTTTCAGCAGCAAGAAACGCCGCGACTCCGTTCGACAAACATGGATGCCCACAGGTCCTGTACCATCTCTCATTTATCAGAATCATACAAAAGTTATATATATATATATATATATATATATATATATATATATATATATATATAGAACTGATCGGTCCGGAGTTAGGACACGATCAAAAACAGACCATTTTTTTTTGGCTATTTTTTTTAAAACAACTAAAAAAATATTTAATATTTTATGGAATTGAAATTTTTCCATAATACATGATGTTTTGGGTGTGATTTGGATACCTATACTAAAAAAATATATGTACAATCTGCATGCATCGTACATACATGTTTTGTTATATGTATCCAAATCACACCTCAAAACATGATATATAAAATTCAAGTTCCATAATTTTTTTTTGTTGTTTTAAAAAAAAAGTCCGAATTTTGATCTTATCAGAGTTAGGACACGATCCGTATATATATATATATATATATATATATATATATATATATATATATATATATATGAAGAATTAATTAATAAATTAGAAAACAAGGGCTCAACAGTTCCTGACAAAAAATAATTAGTACGTAGATGGATAAACAAACTTGTACATGCCCAAAAACCATACTCCCTAAATTCCACAAAAATGGTCATTTTCTTTTGTTTATAGTAATTTAAAATAATAATTTTCAAACAAACAGTTTTACTCTTTCTTCCCCAATTATCTAAGGCCTTTGGCCCGAGTGATATGTTAAACAATTCGGGTCAAATTTTAAGTCCGGAACAAATCTCAGATTATATCTCAACTCTCAAGTCCGAATTAAATAACATCAATCTAACCACTGGCATTGAGTCATCTTAACCCACCCAAAAGGTCATGTCAGATATTATTGCTAGTTACTTATATACATACAAAGATGTGGGATTCGTGTCCCCACCAGCCTTCGTATCCCCAGCTAAATAACTCGAGTCAAATCCCGAATCCGGAACAAATTTCGGGTCAAAACTCAAATCCGAATCGAATAATATCCATCTAAATAGGACCTGGGTCACCCAAAAGGTCATGACTTGAATGTACTAGTTAATTAATTCCTTATATACAGACAAATTTTTCCCATATCTTTCGATGTGAGACTGAGGTGTTACAGTATGACCCAACTTATGTTAACCATGAGGTTTGGGGTTCAATTCTGGCCAAAGAGGGTGTGTGGTTGTAACACCTCAGTCCGGCATCGAAAGATAGGGGAAAAATTTATCTGCATATAAGGAAATAAGTTACTACCAATAAGATTTTCATCGTCATGACCTTTTGAAAAGCTGATGATGGGCTAAGATGACCCAAGAAGATACTATTGGGTGAGTGGTTTGAGGCCTTATTTTGATGGATTTGATTCGATTCGGACTTGAGATTTGACCCGAAATTTATTCCGGACTCGGGATTTGACCCGAGTTGTTTCTTATGGTATAAAAGTCGACTCTCGAAAGCTCGGGTCGGGTTATCCGATCGGGTTGTCGGATGTGGGGACACGAAGGTTGGTGGTATTATCCCACAATGGAGATATGAAGGTCCGAAGGTGGGGACACGAAGCACCTCAGTCCCACATCGAAAGATAGGGGAAAAATTTGTGTGCATATAAGGAAATAAGTTACTACCAATAGTACTTTCAAGTCATGACCTTTTGAGAGCCTGTGGTGAGCTAAGATGACCCAAGAAGATACTATTGGACCAGTAGTTTGAGGCCTTATTTTGTTGGATTTGATTCAATTCGGACTTGAGATTTGACCCGAGATTTATTCCGGACTCGGGATTTGATCCGGATTGTTTCTGTGGTGGTATCAAATTAGCAAAAAAAATTAATTAATTAATTAAAATGATACAATATTTTCAAGTTTGTTATTAGTTTCATTATCATTTCATCGCTACTAATTAAAATTTTCTTATTTTTAGGGTAAATTTCAGGCGAACAGTTGAGATTTAAACGTTTTTACATATCACCGCCTATCTTTTAAACACATAAACACCTATAATTTTGAGGACTTACACAACTTTTTGTTTTAACTCCCGTTAGACAAAATATGTATGGATGATTATGCCCTTCTTCTTCTTTTTTTTATTCCTCATATTCTACTTCTTACCAGTAAACAGTAACTGCTCTACCACTCACATCAACCACCATAGTCACTGCCTCTACTAAATCTGTTCCCATAACTAGTGCCTGGACAATCAAAAAGAAAAGGAGAAGGGAAATAAATAAGAGCAGAAGGTCTTTTGTCACCAACCGTATATTTCGGTCATCAAAGATTCAAAGTCAAATCACCACCATCATCAACCACTCGGCCACAATGAATATGAAACTTCCATAAAATTATATTGGCAAGATTTTAGAATCCTTTGACCAAATTAACCACTCCAGAAAAATAGCTTTTATCAAAAATGACTTCTATCAAAATATCTTGTCCATCAACAGTATTATACTAATGCAACCAATTTATATTGTTGGACAAAATTTATACATGAAATAGTCACATCTGTCAATTTTTTTGTGTTACAACAAGAGATCTTTTTCGTTAATAGTACTATAAAACGACACAATACCTTGTGTGTCTTCAAAATTTCATTATCATATTACCATTACCAAGCTAACAAACCTATTATTTTTAAGGGTAAATTAACATGCAAGAAAATTATTATAATGTTCATATTTGCAAATATTGGATGTGGGACTTTTTATACATGCAGGAGCTGCACTAAGGAAGTTGGAAAAAGAGAAAGGAATTGTTATACGATTTGTGATAGGACACAGCTTGACGGCAGGGGGAGTTCTTGATCGAGCAATCGACGATGAAGAAGCTAAGTACAATGATTTTTTCAGGCTCAAGCATGTGGAGGGGTACCATGAGCTCTCCACCAAGACTAGGTTGTATTTTTCAACAATTGTTTCGATTTGGGACGCAGAATTTTATGTCAAGGTAGACGATGATGTCCATGTAAATTTGGGTAAGTATAGATGTTAACAGATCTTGATTTCAAACAGTTTATTCAGGACTGGTTAGCATGAAGTTAACTTTGGTCAATTGACCAATACAGTATCGACACGTAGGCCAGAAGATGATCTCTCTCTACGTGTCAGCACTGTATTGATCAATTGGCCAACTTATCATAAAGTTAACTTCATGGTAATTAAATCCAGTTTATTCGGACAGTTTATAGAAACAAGTTGTATTCTATATAGTAGAGAGTTATATTTCAAATGATCGTTGTCATACAAGTGTTATATAATTATAATTTATGTTAAATAAAATGCAACTTATTTTTATAAACTGTTCAAATGAATTGTTTGGAGTCGGGATCCAAATGTTTCCATAACTTCTTTTACTAGTCTTCTAGAAAAGATTCATGCTCTGAATTAATTTACACTTAAATTCATGCATGTATATGTTTGAATGTGTGTTATTTCTGTTAAATGTTTTGTGTAGGTATGCTAGTGAGTACACTTGCAAGACATAGATCCAAGCCAAGAATCTATATTGGATGCATGAAATCTGGACCAGTTCTATCTAAAAAGTAAGTATTTTTAACCATAGTACTCCTCTTATATATGTAGAAAAAACATGTAAGATTTTTAGATACAGTGCTATGATATTTATTTTTAACATAGTACTCCTCTTATATATGTAGAAAAAACATGTAAGATTTTTGTGACGAGTAGACACAGTGGTATGATACGTAAATAATTATAAATTTATAAACATTTTTACATATCATTTTTCTTTAACTAATTCACTCATTAAGGGCTATGGGTTTTGAAATTCACCCTTATTTAATTATTCTCTCTTTTCTCCTTCCATTCCATTCTAATTTATTTTTGAAAAAATAGAAGTTAAAAATGTGGACATTTTCACTTATATAGGAATGGGTTTGGCCTTAACATTGTTATTACCCTAGCTTAGGGCTCTATAACATAATATTAATTTAATGTAACCCTTTTATTAATTAGATAATTTTATATGAATGATAGAATTTAATTTGAAATTGACAGGGAGGAAAAATACCATGAGCCAGAATTTTGGAAATTTGGAGAGGATGGAAACAAGTATTTCAGGCATGCCACTGGCCAAATTTATGCCATCTCCAAGGACCTTGCTACCTATATCTCTATCAACTCGTCAGTACTAGCTTCTCTTGCATATCTACTCATTTATTGAGAACTATTTAACATTCGGAATTTGAGAAGTTTCATGATATTTCTTTCACATATATAATAAATTTGGTATATATATTGAGTATCGGAATTTGAAAGATTTTTTTTTTTTTTAAAAACAATTAAAAAATGATTTTTTAGTTGTTTTACAAAAATAAAAATAAAAAATTTGATATATATATATATATATATATATATATATATATATATATATATTATAACTAATAAAATAAAGTTATTACGTAACATTTGTTATGAACAATAATCCCTACATTCTTTTTATCTTTTTTAGAGATAAAAATTGGTTCCTTTTTATCTTTTTTTTTTTTTGTAGATTTCAAGTAAGAATTAATGACTTAATTTTTCATATTATCTCTAAACAATAAAAATATTAATTTATTTTCATTCATCTTTTAATAAAAAGACTATTAAAAATACTTTAATTAATTAAGAAAATATTGGAGTAGTTTTTTTTTTCATTATTTTACATCTAAACCATTAATTAAAAATTTTTATATAAATATATATATATATATATATATATATATAATATATATATTAATTAGAGCAGAAAATATTGAGATTATATGATTTTTTTTTTTAATTTATGAGCTTACATCTAAACCATTAATTAAAATGAACTGATTAGTATATATATTTTTTATATATATATATATATATATATATATATATATATATTACCGTACTAATAATCTAATGTATACAGGCCCATATTGCATAGATATGCCAATGAGGATGTCTCCCTTGGTGCATGGCTCATTGGCCTGGAGGTTGAACACGTAAATGATCGTTCCATGTGTTGTGGGACCCCTCCAGGTAACTTTATTTGTACTCTCTTATTTTAAAATTAAATATACAATTTAATTTTTGAGATGAAACGATAATATATTAAATTTTAAATTAATATAAATTTATTTAATTTTTATTAATATAAATATTATAATTATATATAATATATAATAAAAAATTATTAATAAAATTTATTTTATTTTAAATTTTTATAAATTATTCTAATTTTAAAATTTAATATATCATCAAACTGTATCTCTAATTTTAATACCAAAGTAATAAATATAAAATTATTCTCTCAATTCATCTATTTGTAATTTTTTGTACTTATTTAGATATTAGTCAAAATCATCCTCAAAATACGTTTAGTAGTGCAAAACTATAAAAATATAAATTAATAATTATAATAAAGTTTACTAATTTAAATACAAAAATAGCACATATACACAAACACGGGGAATGTTTGGGGAATAAATAATATTTATCCAACGCACATGATCCAGACCTTGAGCTTAATCTAACAATTGAGTTGTGATTACTCTCTTTTATAAATAACTCTTTTTCCATTCTTTTCAGTTTTCACTTACTGTCCGTCTGTCCCATAAAGACCGACTTAGTTTGACTTTTATAGTCAGATTAATTTTAAAATTAATAATTAAACAAATATATTTATGTATTTGAACTTCCAAAAGTTAAATGTTGTAATAAATTAAACATAATTTCTTATGCAGGTTATAATAATTTCCTTATATTTAAAAAATGGGATAAATTTTGACTCTAAAATTGGTCGATTTGACTTCAAAATTGAAATTAAGGACGGAGGGAGAAAATTCTATCAAAAATAATAAATAAATAAAAATAATAATAATAATAATAATAATAATGTTACCTATAAAATGTTACAACTCTTATTCTGTGTTAATTTAAACTAAATGGAAATTACTCACGTGCCAGATTGTGAAGGGAAGTCAAAAACAGGAAATATGTGCGTTGCGTCATTTGATTGGCCCTGCAGTGGAATATGCAAGTCCGTAGAGAGGATGAAAGCCATTCATAATAGTTGTGGAGAAGAAAATGGAGCTGTTTGGAATGTTCAACTCTAATTTCGCCTACCATGGAGCTGTTAGCTAGCTCAAAATTGGCAAAGATTTTATAATAAAGTTTTGATGTGCCACTTTTTATAATACAATCAACCATGCCATTAATCTTAGTTTTCACCATTATGGGAAATGCAAAGTGCATAATACTTGATGACATACCACCACCATTACAATCAACATGTTTTCCCTCCAAATGGAATAGGAATTAATTTGCTTGATGAAAAATGAAATTGTGATTTAACAATACACTTTTTTTCTTTGGCACCAATACACTCTAAACTTTCTGACTACTGTTATATAAGTAGGAAACTGATATTTCTACATGTTAAAATAATATGAAAGTGAGAAACCATTACAGAATATCTGACATGTTCAATGAAACACAAAGTTTTGCTTTAATTATGCTTGCTGGTGTTGCATTGTCATTCGGAAGCAGTGGCAACGAGTCGCTGCATTTTGAAGAAAAACACACAAAAAAATGTAATTTCCTGTAATGCTTTTAGAAACAGTTAAATGTAATTTCCTGTGATATTTGGCTGCGAGGATGGTGCATTTTTTTTTATAGCAAAATAGCACATTGGGCTACACTGGGATACATTTTAAATATTGGGGGTGCAATCCTCAACAACCCTACAAACTTTGGGTTGCAAACTGTTTTTTAGTCTTAAATGTGTTACAGTCTAGGAAGGATCAAGGTGAAAGAACTTGAGGCTATATAAAGGCTCAAATATGTTCCCTTCAGTACCAAAAAGTACATCTCTACTACCATGTATTTTATTCTGATATTGCAGTACCAATTGATTCAATTTGTGTAATCTCCAAAGGAACTTAACAGCATATAGACCTAAACCCCAGCCCATTCAAATTTTATAGCTGAAGCTCAATTGTATGCAAATCAAGTTCCATCCTAGCACAGGCTAAACTCATTGACTATATCTACCACCCAAAAAATATCATCTACTTTCAACGTGACATTTAAGAAAATTTTGACTTAATATAGTGGACGGTCATATACTTCTGTAATGACATTTAGTACAGTAATCTTGAAAGTACTCTAGGTTGTAGATATTGAATGTACCAACTCTTTTGGACAAGTTCATTCATACTCCCTAGCTTGGAAATGAGGGTCTAAGTTTAAATTTGAGATATTGCGGAAGATAACAAGCAAATATAGAAAGTATATTATGTATTTCACATGAGAGAAAAAATATCAAATAAAAGTTTATTCTCACCTTCATTGTGATAGCCAACTAGAAATTACCACCACCGCCAACATTAATAGGAAACCACAATTTACAAAGCTATCAACATCTTTAATGTTTTCCATCTTTTCATTAATTATACTCATTGCATGAGTAAAAGGACAAGCACCAGGTTGAACCTGCAGAGCATTCATCCATCACCAAATTTAGCAACACAGTTTGAAGATTAGGCTTTCAGGTGACAATAAAAATAGGAAAAAAAAAACTTATCGTCTGGGCCTTTTTTCTTGAAGTAATTCAGAGAACTCACGGCGGAGATTGGGTCACCAGAATGTTGCTGAGCATCTGAACTTGCAAGTGTTCTTCTCATGTCTTGCTCAACAGCTTGATCTAATGAGATTTTGATTTTGCCCATGCTGGAGTCTTCGCTTGAGAAAACTCTGTAAGCTGTATCAGTGTGAATTGTTTCCATGACAGAACCAAAGAAATTTGTCACAGGTACCTAATGACGAGCCAAGGCAACATTAAAATGATTTTCTCCACACCAGTCAGTTGTATTTCTTTGGCAATAGTCAATATTCAGTCATTGTCTAAGGGCTAATCCCACAGAGTTCAACAACATAATCAGCTCTGCATATTTGATGAGGAAAGAACCTAATTTTTCCACTAACCAAGGACAGAACTTATATTTCGTTGAACGAAAAAAGTTATTATTAAATAAATGTTTTGTTATGAGTAGTGTTCAAGACCTTGCTGTCAAAAAAAATTCTACCCAAGGGAGAAATTTGTTTTCCTATATATAGCTTTAGAAGAAGTGAAGCTGCTTGCCAGTTTCAAATTAACAACAAAAAATGCAACCCTTAAGAAGAGAATAGATAGCTTCCTAATTCCGTACAAGACTCCAGCAAAACAAAAAGGTTGATGAGTCATCGCATGTGGCCCTCTTCTCTCTTAATTTTCCACTATGTTGTTAGTTTCCTCGAGAAAAGGGGGGAAATCTTAAGAGATTCGTTGATACCAAACACAAGTAAATTGAGAAGAAAAGTAACAGTACAACAGATCTAGAACTTTATACCTCCTCCAGCTTACGTTCGTACAGATCTGTTCGATAATATGCAGTTGACATCAAATAGTTTGGATTATACGAACCAAAAAGACTGCATAAGAACAACAACAAAAAGATTGTATATCATGAACCAGGAAAACAATCATCATAAGCAAGTGGATGCAGTAGAATAAATCTTCAAAAATACACATTGCTACCATAATATAAGGACAAAAATTAATGACCCTATTATTTCTCCAAAAACAGTCATTGAATTGGACAACCAAAGAACATCTCATCTCCTCATTAAACTATTAATAAATAACTGGCCGATAGATTCTTTTCGCATCCCCATGAGTAACTGAGCTCTGCAGATATCTCCTTTGGAGCCCGACTGGTTTCTACTAGTAGAAATTTTTGAAAAGATTCCATCAGGGAAACTTGAGGGCTGGAGCATTTGAGGCCTCGCTTGGTACGCAGGATGGAATGAAATTTATGAGATTTTATATATTTTTGCAATGAAGTGTTTGAGACATCAGAAATATTAGTCAGAAATCTTAGATCTCATATGGTACACTGGAATCTAAAGTGGGAATGGGAATCTCATTCGTATTTTTATCAATTTTGGCATTTGGCTGCATAATTGTTTATGGAATGTCTGACAACATAGAAAGGATAAAAAAACGGAAAATATAAATTTATGCCGATCTGCGCAGAGAAACTGCAACCCCGCAGGATGTTTGAGGTCACTATCTCCGTCATCTTAGTCATCTCACAACTTCCTGCTCATCCACCATTAACTTCCCACTCATCCATCACCTAACAATTTCTATCATTCACTATCCATAGCAAAAATCTAAGAATTAACTACCAAATAAATAAATAAAAACCCTAATTCATCAAACAAAAATCCCACCAATAAATATAAATTTATTTATTTTCCTAGACTTGCGATCCTCATTAATGTCATTCATGGATTAATGACACTACCGCATTGACTGGGTATCTCATTCCTTACCCTGGGTAGTGATCTTTTTTTCTTTTTCCCCTACCCTTTTAGGATTATTAAAAGGACATAAAATGTATGTCCACTTAACTTAAACTTAAGAATCTTGAATAATATCTCAAGCATAGCCAAAAAAATTGAATGGCAACATATTCAGAATTTCATTATCGAGAATCTCATTATGGGTAACAAGATTCCAAGTGATGAGATTCCATGTCTACCAACCAAATGATGACTTAGTTTTAAGATAACTGGACCCACAATTTTTGTTCATTTATTAATTACTAAAGATTGGAATAAAGAATTGCTAACCCAAGTAAGGAATGAGATACCTACTCTATTCGGGAATCTTATTCATGGATGAATGATATTCCAATTAACAAATAAGTATATGAAATGTCAGAGACTCAGAAATTATCCAAATTTGCAAGAAATTCACATTTTCCCTCTTGATTCCTGCACAATAAACAATGCCCAAGGGTCTCTAATTATCTTTATAAAGTTATAGAAAAAAGAGCTTGCCAAGATTTGTTTTAGACAGTTCCAAAGTTGCCACTGTTCAGATTTTTCTGTAGATAAGAATTTGAACCCCAAAAAACAGTATGATTGGAACAGAAGTTTCTCGCTATAATACACAGTAGAGAAAATAAGCGCAATTGCATAAACAGAACAATAAAGTTGGGATTAATGCAACATGAAGTTCAAATAAGTTAAGGAGGAACTTGAGGGCAATAACCAGAACCTCTTCATATTCTTTGTCTGTCCCTGATAAAATGCAACATAAAGTAGCTAACGCAAATACACAAATTGCATATACAAATAATGGACTGGCTTGAAGTCAGAAAAATGAAGATATATGTTACTCCACATAATTACATAGTGGAACTAGGACCTAGCCTCTCGTCCATGGCTGGCTAAGAAAACTCAAAGAGGAAAGTCATAAATTGTGAAGGGTTATTGGACCTATAGTTATCATAACTGGACCGGATATTGAACCGGTTGAAGCAATGGTTCAATGGTTTTGTGATTCAACCGGTCGGATTTATATTTTTTTAATAATTAAAAAATATTTTGAATGATAAGTAATAATAATATACACTACAAATAATATAAAATAGTATATTTTACCTAAAAATAAAGTTGTACTAGAAAACTAGAGACAAATAATTATGAACTCTAATTAATAACAAATAAATTAAAGAAATTTTATGTCAGAATATTCAATATTGTGTATATAAATAATTGTACTTTCACACATCATCACACCACAAGTTATAAAAAATATTGACCATCATGAACTACTTACTGTGTTTTCTCAACAAAAGAAATAAAATATAAATTATATGTACACTTAATTACAACATATATATATATATATATATATATATATATATATATATATATATATATATATATATATATCAAGATGGTTTTTCCAAAAACTGAATATTTATCTTTAAACTTCTTATCCTTTATTTTCAACTTTCAAGAGTTTTAAAGTGAAAATATACTCAGGTTATTAGATCTTTTAAGACCATAAATAACTAGACTTTTATTTATTAAAATAATAAATTTTGACTATATAATATTTATATATATTTTTATTCTTTCTCGTCTTTACTTTTTAAGAGTTTTTAAGTTATAAATAAGCTATACTTGTTTATTGTAGTTCTCAAAAAAAAAGTTTGTTTATTATGCTTTGTCCTTTCTTTTGGTATTTATGCTAAGCACTTGGCTCAATTTGCTCGACTAGTCAATGATGACACGAAACCACATGCATGGCAGTGTCATTTAATATAATTCCACTAAATAGCTAAAGGGCTTTATGGTCTTTACATGTATCACTTGTAGTATTCAAAGGTTCATTGTTCTAACTTCTAAAGTCGGGCAACAGTGAAAAACTTTTACAGAAAAGTTAAGAGAGAGAAGAAAGAGAGGAAACAATCTTTGTGCAGCAATCGGACTTCTCATATTTGTGACGGAGGCAGGGTTGAATTAAAAAACTTTGGGCAATGAAGGCAAGAGACGACATCAACAAACTTTTCCTTTTTTCTTCTTATTTTCCCTTTTGCTTCCAGCGGATCTCGCCGACTAGTTTTCTTATTTGTTTATGTCCCGGTTGTAGTCGAAACAGTTCTATTTGGGTTCATACCGAACCGGAGCGGTTCTTAAACAATAGTCCGGTTTACCGGTTTTACAAAATACCGGCTGGTTCAAACGGCTCACTCTGGTCTATTTGTAAATCTGATATATAAAGAGAATTGTACCGGTTGAGGGTCCGGTTCCAACTGGTTCGGTCCAGTTCTGATAACTATGATTGGACCTCTAGATATGGACCACAGCCAATTAGTGAGTAAAAGTAGTGCAAGTTACAGTGCAACAAAAGTATCTCAATTCTCAAAAAACACTGAAAATTGTACCGCAAATTGAAGTGGTGCATGAGTATTAGTTGCTTTAGTGAATTACATCAGCACCCAGTCTTCAATGTGTCACCACTTGTGCATAATTTCTAAGAGCCTACTACTGTAAATAGTCAGTTACCTATGAAAATTGAAGGAATATTCAATTTGTGCCACGTCAGCTTCTGAACTTTATACTTATTTCCCTATGACAAAATTGCATTCTATAAGCCTTATTTTTTCTAGGGAAAACCCCCAATTTTTACATCATACGTTTGATTATATACTTGCTGGGTTAACTGCGAAAATAGTTAACTTGCATGGTCGTGTAAAAAACTCTTTCTAGAAAAGAATCAAATCTTCACAGAAAAATCCTAGTGCACCTAATCCATGCCCAAAATGTAGGGCTGAGCTCAGGTTCAAGCTAAAAGCTTTTCGCTCACATGGAATAAGCTACTAAACCTCAGAATGGACCTTGGTCAATTTCACCCATCCAATCATGCCCAGGTTACATCCATGGACATCATAAAATGTAAATAATGCATAAGGAACTCTCGTCACACCTTCCCACAAACCTCCAAATATTTTGCAATAGTAGTTTGTTATATGAAAAAGAATACAGAGAGGACGCAGTAACAGATGTAACAAAGCATCTTAATAAAGTTGGGACTTCGTTAATACCTGTTCAGAGAAGCATTATCATATATATTTAGCCTCTCAAAGAAAGCAAGGGTATAATATGTAAATCGATCCACAACAGACACACCAACCTGTAGCAAAGAAACAATTTTAATAGACAACGATAACGTTTATCATGAAAGTGAAAAATGGAGAAATGAGATAATTATAAGAAGTATAGACTTATATGGGTCCCGAGACATATCAATACATGATCAGTTACAAAGTTTCGTCTTTTAAAAAAGAAAATTATGAAAGCTATGTGACTGGTAGAAATCACACTTACATCAGAATCCAAGTGATGTGAATAAGAGTTTTCTCCTTTCTTGCTACTTCCAATAGCCAAAACACCAGGTGAATGAAGCTGCAAGAGAAGAATACATACTATAACAAAAAAAATTCACAGAAAGCATATTATATTTGTAGAACAAGATCAGAGGCACAATATTTAAAAAGTGAAACAGATGCTAACAAAATGGTCAAACTCAAACTATTAACAAAATCATGTTTTCGAAATGTGAAAATGATAGCAAAAGGTCATGCATAATTTATAAAATACAAATACAGGGTGGCTTTTAAAAGTAATGAACATATATAGGCCACCGGACTAGGATCTATATTTATTATAAATGTGAACCAAGGGGTTTCAATATATATAATTTCCTGTCCTATACATTAATCCAAGGAATGCTAGCTTACAGTGGTTAACCAAACTGATAATGATTAATAGAAGACTCAAGTTGTCACTATCATCAACTTAAAAAATGACACAACCTTGTGACTCGTTATCTGGCCAGGCCATTTTAGTGTGAAAATTAGTGTGTTTACCATACATGATATCTGCAAAACTTGGACAACATACAAACTTTGACTCTTTCATAACACAGGCTATTCTTTTTTATCTTATTTTTGCGTATTGATAAAAGAAGAATTTCATTAGAAAGAGAAGCAAGTACCCGATGGTTTATCCAGGATAGTGGCAGCAGGTTCCACCATCATTTGAATTTAAAAAAAATATGCTAGTTGAGGAGTACAAGGCATCCTCCAAACATAAAAGCAAGAAAAAGCAAATATCTTAGTATAGGACTGTCCTCCAATCCCATGAAGACCGGAGATAGATATTCCCCAAAAGCACCCATGTTCAAAGCTCACAAAGATGTAGGAAAAACAACAACATATAAGATATGCAAGAAAAGCAAAAAGCACGAAAAACTCACGGAGGCTATTCTTGACAACTACAAACTCCCTATGAACATAAATACATTATCTCACCAACTATACACACCTTAAACCTCAAGAACCACAAAATATCCGGCAAATTTAGAAACCTAATAAACTCTTAAAACTTTAAGACATAAATTGAGCAAACAAATTTGAAATATAAAACTCTAGGTACTACCAATGATGCTTTTTATTTGGGCTACTAAGGATGCTTGATTGTCATGGGACTACAACATGTCTCGTAGGCTTTTGAAGTATATGATATTTGCTCAGTATTCCAGTAGGTATGGTAACAAAAGGTATAGGAGACATACTTACCAAGTTAATTTATGAAAAGAACTAGAAAATCGAAGCAATACAGAATGATAAGGTACATAATAAAGTGTAATGAGCTCAACGCATCAGATATTTGGGAATCTTTTACTTTTCAAAAAAAAAATATTTGGAAATGATTCTTGCATTTGGAAGAGAAATACTGGGAAAAGTTATCAAAAGGTTAAAGTAAAAGTCCAAGGAACTGGAAGTGTTTCTCTTTTTTAGCAGAGAATAAAATAAAAGAGAAGTAAAAGGGAAGGTTGCCCTCCACGCCCATAAAGATCTCATGGTGAACCAGGAAAGAATCAACTAACCACTGAAGCCTTTATAAAAAATTTACGTAAGCATCCTTTTTGAAGTATTATATATATATATATATATATATATATATATATATATATATATATATATATATATATACACACATACATACATACATACATACCAAACTTTAGTCAATATAAGATATATTGTAAAGTTTACTAGAAAAGCGGTTCACTTCCTTTTCTCCGACTACACTACTATAAACAGTGTGAAGTAGCTCCCTTCTCGTCTCCCCATTCTATTCCTTCTTTTTCAAGTAGTAATATCCCTCCCCTAGAGGCTAGAAGTACCTCTACCCCTGGGATACCTCCCTTTTCTTTTGATCCTCCTCTCCCTTGTCTCAAATGGATTTGTTTGGGAATGGATTTTAGAAGGTCTTAGAAATGGATGACTACTTCAGATGCCAACCTTCAAACAGTTAAAATTCTTGGCTACCAAAACCAAAATGCTTCAAAGGCATTTTTGTAAGACAGAGTGACACTAAAACAGAGGTTTTAAAGGTATAGCTTCAAATTGCTTGATAATAAGGATTGTTGTCTCAGGTGTGGAGGCAAAGATCATTAGGTAGACCCAATAAATTCCAACGTGCATATTGCACAAGAGAGCAAAGAGTAGTCAGCAAGGATCCTTGCAGGAGAAAGGTGAAGAGAACTCATGACAGTGCTGACTTTGTGAAACTGACATTAATATCTATGTAGCTATGGTGGTTCAAAATATTCTTGCTGTTCCAAAGCTTCGGAAAGGCAGATTTTTGTTTCATGGCAAATACTTGTGCAAGGCAATAACAGATGACAAACAGAATGCAATAGGTTTATATATTCAGAATTGAGAGACTGAAGTTTTGAAGGACTCGCTCACTTGACCAGGAGGCACAAAAGTTATATTGTATAGCTCGCTCACATATAAGACAAATCATAAACCTGAGAAAAGAGAGTGGCAGCTTGGCAAGTGTCTACCATAATCAACAGCTCCTTGAATCTGAAAATCACAAGTAACTGATTGTAAATGGCATCATTTTTGCAAAAAAATAATATATAAAGATAGTCGATTCTCTAACTAATAAGCAGATGTGCTCAACAAGAACTCATAATCAAAGATGTCATTTCAACAGTTTACATCTACAAATAGATATTAGATATGTTTAACAGCCAGTTTAGATATTAGTGAAAGCAATTATTGAATGTGTACACGGTAACCCAGCGTAAATAGAATTACACTAGTAGAAACCTCAGTTTTCAACTTTATTACGTAAGTGCAACGAATTTTCACAACCGGTGATGGCAGTGGCATAAAAATATAACAAACTCTAACCTGCGCTTTTCTTTCATTTGTTTCACTGCATCAGCTAAATCATGACTCTGAAGCTCCTCCGAGTCCTGAAATTTTAGGAACTCATCTCCTCCATGCCCCGTCATGTACAAAAGTATGTGGCTTCCATCATCACTCAGGAGACGTTTCGACCTCGGGACAGCAGTTTCATGACGCCCGGTTAAAACTCGGAAAAAATTTTCTGTCGTCACTTCATAACCTCGGTAATCTACCTGGCATATTGCAGCATGGCGCAATTAGAGCACCATCTATAAAATACTATGAAATATAATACAGCAAATGGAAGGTGCATCTAAAGGGGGATGGGGAATCTTCTCATTCCTCCACTCAGCATATAAGCTTATATTTTCAAAAATAAAGAATCTCAAAGTCTGACTTAATAAGCCAATGAGCAGAACATGGAACACATACGCTTTTGTTATTTTTTGGTAAATAAGTTATTACTATATTTTATAAGCAATAATTATATGCTTTCTTCCTATACAAAATCAGCATAATTATTGTTTACTAGATAAAAGGAGAACTATTTATAACAGAAGAAAAAGAAAGATCACAAAATACAACGCAAAAGTAGGACAAGAAGTCGAGAAAAGCTTCTCTATATTTGATATTTTTTCTCAAATTTGTTGAGTCTAAATCATACAGACCCTATTGCTCCCTTTGCTCTTTTCTGTCTTTCTTCCTTCCATATATGTACTATCTACTCAATGTCATAGACACGATAAAAGAAAAATTCAATGTCAAATACATTTGCAACTATTTTCTCATTGAATTGCATATTTCTGGCCATGAATTTTTCTCGTCTTCCAGTTCACATCAATATCAGCAACAAATGCTATGTTTGATAAAATCGTTTTCTTTGCAATATTTTTCTGATCTGAATGAGAGTTATATGATCCAAATCATTAGGGTCGACTTGTGCAAGTGCATGTGCTTCAAATGCTTGTCATTCCATGAAAATTAAAGGAGATGAGAAATATAATAGTTGGGCACTAAATCAATTCATAACAAATTTTGACTGATAGCAGTCAACTCCAATAAAGAAAGTAAAGAAATTTCTTGGAATAGTTAGTTAATGGTTTTGTGAATTCAGACCTTCATTGGAGAATCCCCATAGATAAACCATTTTTTTATCATCCTTGGAAATTGAAGAATCTACTATTGTTCTTTAAAGCGTTGGCTACAAACAAGAGTTCTGGCAATCATCAGAGAAGGTTGAATAAACCCAAAACAAATTAACTTTAAAACAAAAGGAGATATATGCAACTTGATAAGAGATGAGGTCTGAAGTAGAGGGAATATAGAAATAAAGATTTATCATTAATTATACTACCAAAATTTAGATTAATTTACATCTCATGATATTGTTAATAATGTCAAATACCAGATTCATTTGGATGTTTTATGGGAATCAAGTCGGACTAAATTACATGTTGAGAAAGAAACAAAACTCGAGCAATCAAACAGAAGTCACCTCAACGTTATCTCCATACAAGTTAAGCATGTGGTTCTCATTGTTGAAGACTTGGGCAGGGTACTTGTTCCGAGCATTGCAAGCCATGTCATCAGCTAACATAAGTATTATCCTCTCATCAGGTATTCCTAGCCGTTTTACTGTCCTAAATGAAAATCAAAATAAATAATTAGATAAGGAAAAAAGAGGCAGAAACTGAAAACAGTCTACATACATAAGATTGAGTAAAAATCGAAATAACCATGAAACGGAGATTAACGTACATAACCACCAATACCTGTATAAGGATAAAGTGTTGGCCATATGACGATAATTAAACCTGAAAAGGAATAAGTGGAGTTTTAATTGCGGTGACAAGATTGTTAAACAAGAAAACCTTCAAAGCATACAAGACTTTTAAATTAATGTTAATTTTTTCGAAATATTTTACTTTCCAGGAACTAGCAAATAGCGAATAGAGCTCTTCATAACTGAGAAATAAAGATAATCTTCAACTTCAATGAAATATCAGATAAACAAAATCTACATCAACACAATTCAAACAGAAGAAAAGAAAGTTAAAACAACTTAAGAGTGTTCCTTCCTCAAATTTATAGAACGAATATGCTTTAGCGTCCGAAAAAGGAGTATTCAAAAAATTAATGAACAAATGCATCCTGGAACCTGCCGTCCTCTATTAATCATGATATTAGTGCTTTCCGGCAATCTTTTGACTTCTCTACTACTTGAAATCCTGCAGCCCAGGACTCCATTGTTTGGGATTCTCTCAATATATGCGAGGTTAAAGCGGCCAATATTTGGAACTCTATTAGACAGCGTGGGCCATCTAAAGACTGGTACAAGATTGTGTGGCATAAAGCTTGGCCCCTCAGTTCTCCTTTTTGCTTTGGATGTGTTTCCATAGAGGGATTCGGGCATTCGTCTAATTAATTATGGGATCCATCTGGATCCTACCTGTTTGCTTTGTAATGTTGTCTCGGAAGATTTTAATCATCTGTTCTTTCAATGCCCTTACTCTTTTCAGGTATTAATTTCTGTTCTAAGATTTTGTGGCTGGAAAGGTTTTAGTCGTTGCTGGTCAGATATCACAAGGTTTCTTGACTCTAGCTGTAGTAGCAAAGTCCAATTCCATCTTTTGCATCTTGCCTTTGTTGTGGTTGTCTATAACATTTGGCAAGAGCGCAATACTAGGCTTTATGAAAACCCTCCCTCTCCCGCTAGGTCCATAGTGCAAAATATCTTGAATATTAATAATTGTAGGCTGCATTCCTATGCTAAATTTCAAAGAGCAAATACCAATTTCCTTCACCTTGTCTTGTAATTCTGTTCTCTATATCCTGATGGGGTTTTCTTTATTTAGTTGGGTTTATCTATTCTGCCTTGAACATGTTGTTTATCTGCCCAAATGTGATATTTGTTGTCTGCTGAATGCTTGCTTCTGGGCTTTGTTATGTTGTTGCTGGGTATATCTGGTTTGTTATGTTTTGTCGGTGTGCCATTCTGTCTTTGTTATGGATGTCATTCTGGTATGTGTTGGGGCATTCTGCCGCTGTAGTGGTTGGCCTTAAATCTTGTGCTCCTATTGCTGCAAGGCTTTGTAGTGAAATAGAGCAGATTTGTATGGCCTGCTAATGGTTGGTTTGGTGCTGCTGAGTCGTTGTTGATGTCCACAGAATCTACTGCCTCTGCAATGCCTTCTTCTATTGTTTGATGTTGCTGCTGCTGGTGGGTTATCTTTTTGTTGCTATTTGGCAGCTGCATTGTTTTATTGGCATTGTTGGGTCTGTCTTGTCCCCAAGGCTCATTGTTTGATTTAGTTTCAAAATTAGGTAGGGTCTGTTTGTATTTGCAATCTGTATCTCCTTATGCAGCCTTCTGTTTATGTTTTTTGATTACTGTTGTCATCTTAGGGCCTGTCCTATGATGGTCACTGTATGGGGTATGCCTCATTATCTTTGTATCTCTACTTTTCTTTAATACAGTTTAGATTTAGCTTAAAAAAAAAGTTTCAAAATCAATAGGTAATAGAGAATTAAAAAAAATTGTGAACATGCTGAAAGATGAACATTTATTGTGAATGTGAAGTTCCATATCTATAACTGATATCATTAATCATATCAACATGACTAACTAACCTACAAGAAAGTCATCTTCCTCCCATGAGTTCCTCAGCAACCAAATGAAAAGAGAACAAAATTTGAACAGACGTTTACAAAGTTTCTAATTCTAGCTCTATACTCTATATTGTCTGACAATTTAAATTTTAAAAAAACAATTAAAATAAGATAAGATAAACAGTTTTTCTCTCATAAGCTTCAGCCATAATTTACTTTCACGTCAAACAAGCCAAAACATTAAATTTCTTGATAACTGTGGTAGTATCATAATTCCCATTAATATCATGTCAAAATAACTAACCAGAATGAATCCTTGATATCAAATAAATAGTGAACAGAAAAAGCAAACTCAGAAGTTTCTAAAATTTCTATACTTTCTAAAATAAAAAATACCTCCGTTACAAAATATAAAGATAAGTTGCCAAAATATAAGATCAGTTGTCTTGCCTTTGTATTTGACAAAGGCAACTGATCTTGTATTTTGGGACGGATGGAGTATTAAAATTTTAAAGTAAAACATAACTTACAAGCAGAATTTTCTTTCACATAAACAAGCCAAAACATTAAATTTCAACTTGCAAACAGAATATTATTTCACATCAAACAAGCCAAAACATTAATTTCTTTCATAATTGCAGAGATCCATGCTTCCCACTGATAACATGTCAAAATGACTAACCCGCTACGAATCCTTCATCTATCAGATAAACAATCAACGCTAAACTGAGAAATTTCTAAAATTTACACTTTTTAGAATTAAAAATATTAAGAATTATCTTTCAAAACTTATTGAGGGAGTTCAGACGTAATAGAGAAATATATCACATCAAAATGACTAACCCAGAAATATTTACACATAATACCAAATAAAAAGCGAGCCAATAATGAAAGAAATAATTGAGCTTACCAGAAGCGAGAGGTACAAACCAACACAGCCCAATTGTTGGTGTGCATTGTGGATGCCGAAGAACTTGATGCGACTGCATCGCGGGGATAAATCGAACAAAGAAGCAATAAAACGAACGGTGTGGATTTGAAGAAAAAGCTCGTCATCTTCAACCTTAGTAACAATAACTTTGATTTGTTTTTCTTACCCACATGGATACATTAACACCAGATCGAGAAACTCCAATTGTCTTTGGGATCTGGATCCTCACTGATCCCCCAAAATGGATTTAATGGATCAAAATCGGTTAGGGTTTCTCAGCAAAAAAACCCCAAATTTCAAATCCAGTCTCTTTTGTTTTCTTGCAGGCTTAACCCTAAATCGAATTCATATTATATTAAAGTTTAAACCAATACGACGGCGGTTCAGAATAATTATTTTGGCGCCATAGAAACGGTGACACTTTTAAGGAAAATTGTACAGATAAATAGTACTGTGGGAGACTGGAGTGAAAGTGTGAAACAAAGGAGGAGAAATAAATTTGGCATGTTCGGACATGACTTATTTAAAGTGATTTATAAGTTAAAATTTAAAATAATTTATAAGTTTTTTTGAATTATGATTTATAAATAAAAGTATATAGTATTATTTTGAGTTAGAAGTTAAAATAAGTTCTGAAAGTGTTTTGCTAAATTTACTTATAACTTATAAAAATTAGTAAAATAAGGGGAAAGAGTATTTATATTTGGTAAAATCTATTTATTTTAAAATAACTTATAAGTAATCTTTGAAAAATAAGAAATTATTACTTCTTAAAAAGTACTTATAAGTCAATTTATAAGTTAAAAAATAAGTCACGTACAAACATTTAAATACTAAAAACCTACTTGTAAGTTAATTTACCCAACTTATAAGTTGCTCCCAAAAAGACCCTTAGACTCCTTCCATTGCCCAAAAATAATTTAATTTATAAAATGTGAAAATGAGGTCTACAACACGACTTAAGGGTTGTTTGTTAATGCGTTTATTTTTTTTAAAAATAGTTTAAAATCGATTAGCCATTCATACGATTTGGGCTGAATGGTTTAATATTATTTTTTTGACTAAATGGGCTGCTGAATGAAGTATTTTTTTTATAATATTAACTATTATATTAACTAATATTAAATAAATTTGTAACAATTTTGAACTTTTTCAGAGGGGTAAAATAATAAAAATATATTATTCAGATGTTTCAGATATGACAATTACTCCCTCCATTCCATTATATCTGGCGTTCTAAAAATTTTCACATAAATTAAGAATAGATGCAGTTTTACTATTTTACCCTTAATTAATACTTTGATCTCATTTAATTCTCCATTAACACCATACTTGATTTCACACTTTCTCTCCTAATTAATTAAGGATGTTTCACATCTTGCCATTTATGGTGGTGGAGAAGGAATGGTAGAGAAGGAAAACAAATAGGCAAAATAGTCTTGGTATTGTAGAACGTCAAATATTTTGGAAAGAAAAAAATGCTCTAAAACGTTAAATATAAAGGGATGGAGGGAATATCAAATAATTTTTTCCATTTAGTATTCGATTTTATTCAATTTATTCAAATTTAAAATCATTTCATTCATTTTTTATCAAAACAGCCTCTTAGATCCTTTACTTGCTTTGAATCCTTCATTCGGTTATGGATGCTTACTCACCTCTCTTTAGTCTTTATCAACAAACAAGTGAATTTCTTATGTATTTTCCTAACTTTTTACTTTTCTCCCCTCCACACACATATATGGGCATAGTTTGTTGGAGATAAGAGTTGACATAGTCTAAGTTATTATCTCTAAGTTGTTGTATAGATATGTATAGACTTAGTACATCTTTATCTTTGTTTTAGCTTCTCATACGTGTAACTATTTATATTGTAACATTTACATTGAATAACAATCATCATTTTTAAAACCTTTCATGGTATCAAAGCAGGTTGTATCCTCAACCTAATTTTTTTTCCCTCATGGCATCCATTACCATCCCCAATGATGTTGACCCAAAATCACCTCTAAATCGTTGTTATTGCTTTACAAACATTCTCAAGCTAAACACGACCAATTATATGTCATGGAAACTCCAAATTCATGCTACTCTTATTGGGTATGGCCTATTTAAGTTCTTGGACAGTACCTTTCCGTCGCCATCTCCCACCATCACAACAGAGTCGACCTCTAAACACAACCCTGCTTACAGCACTTGATTTCGCCAAGACAAGCTCCTCTTTGGAGCCCTCATTGGAACCTTGGAACCTTGGAACCAACCATTGTTCCGCTAGTCTCTCGTGCTGACACCACCAAACAAGCCTGGGATATTTTAGCAAATACCTTTGCTAAGCAATCTCGAGGTCACATCAAGCTCATCAAAGCCAACCTTCGGGCCATTTCCAAAGGATCCCAAAGTGACTGAGTATATGAATGCTCTCAAAATTTGTTCTGATCAATTGGCTATTCTTGGTGCCCCTATGAGCAATGAGGACCTCACTAATCAAGTTCTTGAAGGACTTAATACCAACTACCAAGCTGTGATTGATTCAGTCCATGCCCGAGATACGCCAATTTCCTTCGATGAACTTCATGAGAAGCTATTGAACCGTGAATTAACCATCAAATCTCAAACACCTCCACCCTCTTTACCCGCTTCCGCATACGCTACCACTACCAGGTACAACAATCACAATCAAAACACCCAACCCACCCCTACCAGGTACAACAATCAAAACCAAAACACCCAACCCACCTACCGCCATAATTCAGCCCCAAAACCCAACTTCACTCAACCCAGGCGCACCAACTAAACCAAAGGTCTAGGCTACCAAGGCAAATGCCAATGGTGCCATACCATAGGCCATTCCCTATCCTTCTGCCCCATTTTTTAGGAAAAGTTTCCCAATGTTCAACCACCTCCTCGCTCCACCAATTCCTTCCACCAACCACCCCAAGTTCATGTCGCCACTGCTGCCCCTACTACTCCTCCTTCCCCATGGTTACTTGACACTGGAGCTAGCCATCATGTCACCCATGATCTCTCAAACCTCTCTTTACATCACCCTTACGATGGTTACGAGAAAATTCTTATAGGTGATGGCACGGAGTTCCCATTACTCACTTTTGGTTCCTCTCTATTCCTACTTCATCTCAATCTTTAATTATGTCTAATGTTCTATGTGCACCTACTATGTCTCGTAATATCATGTCTATCTCTCAACTTTGCTCAGAAAATAATCTTCTAATTGAGTTTTCTTCTGATTTTTTTGTTGTGAAGGATCGTCTCACGGGGGCACATCTTATCCAAGGTCCAACTAGGAACGGTGTTTACGAGTTATCAGCCCCTTCCTCTATCCTATTCAAGTGTCAAATCGTCCGCAATAGATTGGCATCATCATCTAGGCCACCCTTCATTTACTATTTTTAAGAATTTAGTTTCAACTTTCAAGCTTGATGTTTCCAGTGTTCTTTCTTTCAATTGCAACTCCTGTCAATATAATAAGAGCCACAAGCTCCCTTTTAGTAAATCAACTTTATTTTCTCATGCTCCTCTTGATCTCATATACACTGATTTATAGACTTCTCCTGTCTACTCCATTGATAGCTACAAATACTATGTCATTTTTGTTGACCATTTCACAAAATATATTTGGTTTTATCCTCTCGAAAACAAATCTGACACAAAAGTAGTGTTTATTAGATTTAAGGCCTTAGTGGAAAAATACTTTGAGAAAAATATTAAAGTCCTTTATTCTGACAATGGGGGAGAATATCACGCCTTAGAAAGCTATCTTACTATTGATGGAGTCTCACATCTCACCTCCCCACCCCACACTCCGGAACATAATGGTTACGCTGAGAGACGACACCGTCATATTGTTGAAACAGGATTATCCCTCATAAACCATGCACAACTTCCTATAGAGTTTTGGTCATATGCCTTCACCACCGCCGCTTATTTAATTAATCGGCTTCCCACCCCAACTCTATCTCATCAATTTCCTTTTCAATGTCTTTTTGGAATGTCACCTAACTACTCTAAGTTGCGAAGTTTTGGTTGCTTATGTTATCCGTGGCTACGACCCTATACATCTCACAAGCTAGACTCCAAGTCCACTCCATGTATTTTTATTGGACTCCAAAACTCAAAGTGCCTATCATTGTTGGGACCCCATCACACTCAAAGTCTACACTTCTCGACATGTTAGATTTGTTGAAAATGAATTCCTTCTAGTAGACTCACTTGACCAAACTATTCTGCCATCCACGCCTAGCCCAGACTCATGGTGCCCCTTGATTCTGCCTCTACTCCTGCCCACTACAACTTTGCCTCATCACCAACCCAATGACACACCCCCCTCTCCTGCACCTGATCAGGCCCTGCTCCCAATGTCTCCTTCCTCGCTCAGCTCACCTTAAACATCTACCTCGCAACAGCCCACCCCACCATTTACTACAATCGAACCCACCCAACCAACTCAGCCCACTACTACCCCTAATCTGCTAATTCAACCAGCCCAGAGGATCATTACTCGGTCCAAAAACAACATTCATAAGCCCAATCCCAAATACCTACACCACACCACGGTTCATGCCAAACCCGCCGAACCTACTACCGTGGCTCAAGCATTAAAGGATCCCCTATGGCGTAAGGCAATGGAAGATGAGATCAAAGCTTTGCATAAACTTGGCACTTAGGACTTGGTGTCACCCGAACATACTCGAAACCTTGTAAAATGCAAATGGGTATTTAGTATTAAATACAAATTGGATGGCACAATTGAACGTTACCGAGCTCGTCTTGTTGCCAAAGGTTTTCAACAGAGACCCAGAATTGATTACACGGACACCTTCAGTCCGGTTGTCAAACCTGGCACAATTCAGACCTTACTATGTCTTGCGGTCACGAATAAATGGCATCTTCGACAGCTTGATATCAACAACGCATTCCTTCATGGAACGCTACAGGAAGACGTTTACATGTCACAACCTCCAGGTTTTGTTGATATGGCACTCCCTAACCGTGTGTGTAAATTACAAAAGGCAATATATGGGCTCAAACAAGCACCTCGGGCTTGGTACACTACACTCACCAACTTCCTCCTAAGTACGGGCTTCAAGCGATCCATGGCTAATACCTCACTCTTTATTTTGCACCATGCTACTACACCAATTTATTTAATTGTGTATGTGGATGATATTATTAGAATCGGTCCTAATGCTATTAACATTGATTTCTTCATTAAAAGCTTGGCTATGATTTTCATTGAAGGATCTTGGTGCATTATCGTACTTTTTAGGTGTTGAAGTCATGCCTACGAGCAATGGGTTATTTCTCAGTCAAAAGAAATACATTATTGATCTTCTGGATCGAGTGAGTATGCTCCATGCTAAGCCCACTCCAACTCCCTTGATTATCACTCATGGGTTATCATCCACCTCCGGCGGCGACCTTCTTGAATCACCAATGAGTATAGAAAGTGCATTGTTGGTGGTTTCTGATATCTCACTTTGACGAGACCCGACGTCACCTTTGCCGTTAACAAACTTTCTCAATTTATGCATAAGCCAAGGAGTGACCATTGGGCAGCCTTAAAATGCCTCATGCGCTACTTATGTGGTACCTTGGACAAGGGTATCAACATTTATAGTGACTCACCACTTCACCTTCATGCCTTTTCCGATGCGGATTGGGCCGGTGACAAAGATGATTACACTTCCACCATGGGTCATGTAGTATTTCTTGGTCATAATCCTCTTACTTGGAGTTCCAAAAAGCAAAAATCATTGGCCCGATCATCCACCGAGGCAGAATATCAAGCTGTAGCCTCCACTACGGCTGAAATCATGTGGGTTCAAAATCTCCTTACTGAGTTGGGTGTTACTCTTGTGCATACTCCAGTCATCTACTGTGACAATCTTAGTGCCACGCATCTCAGTGCCAATCCGGTGTTCCATTCGAAGATGAAACACTTGGCTCTTGCTTGTTATTTCATTCGAGAACAAGTACAAAATGGTACACTTCGTGTCATTCATGTTCCCACAGGTGATCACTAGGTGATTTTTTCTTACCAATGTCATTGTCACACGTCCGCAACTTGATCTTCTACTTTCCAAGATCGGACTATCAGACAGACCGTCCATCTTGCGGGGGCATGTTGGAGATAAGAATTGACATAGTCTAAGTTATTATCTCTAAGTTGTTGTATAGATATGTATAGACTTAGTACATCTTTATCTTTGTTTTAGCTTCTCATACGTGTAACTATTTATATTGTAACATTTACATTGAATCACAATCATCATTTTTAAAACCTTTCATAGTTAAATTAGAAAATACATCGTATTGGCCAAATTCAAATTTTTATTTAGTTTACTAGATTCCACAGTATTAAACTACGGATGCCAAATAATAGAGATGAGTTCCTTAAAGAATATTTCACCGTCCATATTCAGTTGCCCAGTAGTTGCCCTTGTCTCTGGAGAATCATTAAGTTTAATAAGAGGGACATTTAGGACATTTGTCCCGTCCGTATTATTAAACTGCGAAATACTAAAAATTAAACTGCGAACGAAAACTATATTGATTGTTAGATATTCGGATGTACGATCAGGATTTATTGTAAGGATAGACTTTTTTTACAACATTAACTATAGATCAGCTCCCTATATATATATTAGTTGTGTCCCGTGCCTCCGGCACTACATGAACGGTAGGATTTATTCTAAATTTTGGACGGCCCAAATGATTTGTTGAGGGAGCGAGAAATTCAAAATCATTTGTATTTTGTTAGATAGATATAGTCCACCTATGCATGCACCGAAAGTTAAATTAGAATGTTATGTTTTTATCATTAAGTTTAAATAACGTTGGACAAATTTAAAATTGGATATTAAATTAAGTTTCATATATCTAAAAATGTAATGGATTTAATGTAATCTTAAAAATGTCATATAGATGAAATTGGCTACTAGTATACGTGCTCATTACATTATTTTGCTTTGCTTTTCCTTTAATTTGCTACCTTAGTTTGAAAAAATATTTTGTTAACAATCAAATATTTATACGGGTCTTGTATATGTATTTGTGATGAATTGTTATGGTGATGTTGGCACTAACTTTATCGTAATAAATTGTGAAATACTCCTTCTGTTCCTAAAAGATTATCGTTTAAGGTTTTGGCACATTGATTAAAGAAATATCATTTACCAAGTAAAATTTGTTTAAAATTCTATCACTACCCCTTTATGGGAAATTGAAAACTATTAATACAAGAGAGAGAATTTCTTAGGACAATGAGAGAAGGTAGGGGTAATATAAGAAAGTAAATAATTTGTTCTCCTCGAAAGTTGTAAACGACAAACTTTTTGTGTAAGACCCCAAATTATTAATAAATAAAATTTAATTTTCTCTATTTATCATTTTGAAATAGTAAGGGTTGATTTGATTAATGTGGTTAGCTATGGGTAAAATGCGCAAATATTTTAAATAAGCAAGTGGTTATAAAATACTCATTGTTGTCGGAGAATATTCGTTTGATCGTGGAATATTCTTCATTGT
Source organism: Panax ginseng (assembly GCA_020205605.1). Classification (NCBI taxonomy): domain Eukaryota; kingdom Viridiplantae; phylum Streptophyta; class Magnoliopsida; order Apiales; family Araliaceae; genus Panax; species Panax ginseng. Next base: position 127,428,062 of record CM035145.1, read on the forward strand.
AGGGAATATTAAATGCAATGGCAAGCAAGACCTTATTGTGGGCCCCATAACGGAAAACAATTGGATGAAGAAAGCGACAAGTATGAGTTGTTTATTAATAACTATGCGTAGTTATTCATGAATTATCTTGTTGGAATACCGTGGGTTAAAACACGATGAATCTGCGTTGTTGCAGACGATGAAGACGTGGTATTGCACCAATTATTGATTCTTACGTAAGAAGGCACTACTCAATAATTGTTACAGTAATTCTTCGCTTAAATTATTTTATTTTATTGATTCAATAATTCTTTGCGTTGATATTTTATATTATTTGCGCGATAAGGAGAAATTCTTATTAAAGCCCTCTTTCTGAGGAGCGGCACCTGGTTGCAAAGATCTTTGTGATTCTGTAATATTATTTGTGAATAATTAATTATTGATTTATATGATGAGGAAAATATTGATTTTTCGTGGATATAGATGGAGAAAATTTTTAAAGTGACAATTGTTAAAAATTGATATTTTATCTTTTACGATAAAATAATATTTTATTATATTATTATAATAGAATAATGATGATATTTTTACAATGAATGTAGGATATATATGAGTATATGTGGAGAAAGAGTATTTTTGTTGCATTAAATGATTAACACATGTTTTTGTGTGTAAATTGGACCCCATTTCTTGATTTGAAAATTGATTATAGCATTTGTAAAATCGCTTTCGTTTGTGGATTTTTGGTCAATTTCATTTGGAATTTGGAAAAACTTTCTTACAGAAGTTGTAGAGAATTGAATTTCCTATAAAAATTCTCAAGATTCGAATTTTCTGACAAAAGGGCTATTTATTATGAATTATTGAAGTTCTGAAATAATTGATTTTTGGAAGTTTTAAATTTTTTTTAATAAAAAATGTTTTTTATATGTTGTGAGCCTCATTAATCACATGCTAAGTTGCTGAATTTAGAAGTCTAAGGTTGGCGTAAAAAATTTTATTTATATAATATTATTATATTAAATTTTCTGCTTTGGTGTTCTAAGCAATTTCTTATAAATAGGGTGCTTAGGTTAGAATTGAAAATCACACCAGAAACTGAAATCTTCTCTCTCTTTCTCTCTCTATAATATCGAGCGTACTTTGTGAGTATTTTAGTACTTTGAGTATTGCTATACGGTGCAAGTTCTTTCAGCACTATATCTAGTATTCTAGTCAGAAGTACTAATCTTTCTGAGGTAAGGGATGTTATTTTCTTCTCAAATGATATTATTTCTTCAATATCATTATGCCGAAATATTGGTTGGAACTTTTTATCAAATTTGGAACTTTTTCATGACGGGGTTACTATTCATGAGTTACTATTCATGAGTTACTATTCACGAGTACTATTCACGAAGCATGATGATATTTTTTGTGAAATTTCTATCTTTTGGTGTCGGAGTTACTATTCACGTATACAACACTATTCACGTATATGGTACTATTCACGAATACGACACTATTCACAGAAAAATTAAATTTTCATTTTTCGTCCAAAATATCTATTATGGATACTAGCTTTGATTGTATCCATGTTTTGACCATTCTTGAATTTTACTCCACTCTGATTACTTATGAAGTATTTTTGAACTTGGATTGTGTAAAGTATGAATCCTTAATATTTATTCTTTTGTTTCCTTTGGATTCGTTTTTCTTCAAAATATTTTTATCATCCTCGGTCCTAAATGATGATATAACCGAATATCTTTGGCTGCGATGCAAGAGATGAATGATCTTCGATGAATATCTTTGGCCCGTAGTGCAAAGATGAGCAGTGTTTAGATGAACATGACCGGTGATGAATATCTTTGGCCGTAGTGCAAAGATGAACAGGTGTTGAGATGAACATGACCAACAGATGAATATCTTTGGCATGTAGTGCAAAGATGACTATTTGATTTATGATGTATATTGATTGATGTTACCGGGATAAAATATCGATGATGGACTTTTAAATTCATAGATGATAGTAGATTTCATTCTCTACTTAACTCTTCTAATGAATTGTTGTTTCATTGCAGATTGTTGATTTAAAACTTGTTATCTATTGTATTCTATCAGATTTTTCCCTGTTGAAGACCAAGGATAATTTGTTATACATTATCTTAGTCATAATATTCTTTACTGGGCTAGTTGAGCTCACCCTTTTCCTTTTTGTTCCAATTTTTTTAGGAGGCGAGAATATAAGCGGGAACTAGTGGGGGTGTGGAGTAATGGTTCAAAGCAGGTTGTTTTAGTAGTCCTCACTATTTTGTAAAATAGTGTATCAATAATTGTAATGAGGACTTATTTGAGTGTGGATATTGTCTAGATGACAATATTTGTATTTAAACTCACAGTTTTTATGTTGTATTAATAAAGTTGTAGTTGTTTCTGTACTATGTATTTGGCGACTCAGAATGGGTGATGTATACCTATTTTGGGGGCGTTATATTTTGAAACAATTTTTTTCTCATAAAACGACAATCTTTTAAGAACGGAGGGAGTATCATTTTTCCAAATCATGGTTCTTTCATTGATTTGTATTATTGGAGCATACAATTACGTAAATTGATTTACTTTATACTCTTTTATTGTTAATTCCATATTTTGATATATATCATGTCTTACCTATTTTATTTGATTACATTAGTTTTTATATAGTTGATTGAGAAATTCATTTAATAAGATACCACCTGATCTAATCACGTAGACTTGACAATGCGCCGGGTATGGTACAGGTAGGGGCGAAGTCATATATAAATTTGTGGGGTGAATTGACCCTACTAAAAAAAAGTGTGTTTTATACTGTAAGATAAATTTTAAAATTTTTAAGTATTATATATAAATTGATCTCAGTAAAATTTTATAAATTTTTTATTATACTTGGTCAAATTAAAAATTTATAATTTTGTCAATTAAATTTTAATCACATATAATTCATATCCTCTCAATAAATGTATATCTATCTATAATATTTTAAACTAAATAATAATTTAATTTATATTATTTTTAAAAATAAATAATAAATTACTTACTTATGAACAATTGTGATTAAAAAAATATATTATGTGTCAATATAGTGTATATATATTTATGTGTGTGTGTGTGTGTGTGACCCGAAAGTACAAAAGAATTATAAAAAAATTGCTCGAAGACGCTGTTCCCGAACCCCCGCCAAATTATTTATAACTTATTAATAATTTTGACCGCACTGACAAATATGTTTGACTTCACCTATGGGTACAGGGGAGCATTCCTTATACCCCCTAGCCAATATGTAACTCTTCCCCAAACTTGTCCCAACTCGAAAATAATATTTCACACCCATTATGTCCCATCCCGCCCCATTTATCCAATTTCTCACTTTTTTTTCAAATTAATTTTTTCTAAATTATTTTATATTTCTTTTGTACAATTATTTTTAATTCAAAATCAAACAACATACAATAATTATATTACTAGCAACACCTTGTATTATAAATGATATCAACTTATAATGAAATTACTTTAATAATTACATATGTATATATATATATAAATCGAGACAAAATTAAGGATAAAAAAGTATATCCTATATCGATTCTAACCTTATAAGTTTTAAAAAATTAGATCTTTTGGATCGGACAAACTTCGTAGGGGTTGGGTAGATTTGTCAAAATTGAGATTAAGGCTATGTTTGTTTGGGTCTTAATGGCTCTAAATAGGTGTGTCTTTGATTCGGTTAGAGACATAACTTGTTTGGTAAACATTCTTATACCTCTTAATCGGTAAGATTCAAAAATAATGTTAAACCACTTAGAGACTCATCTGACTGAAATTTTGTTTTGTTTTTGGCTAAAATAACCTCAATAATACTTCAAAATTTCTTTTTTATCCCCATTTCTACCATCCCTAACCTTAGAGCTAAAAAATTCAAATCGCCACCAGCCACAAAGCTCACCATCCTATCTAGTAAAAAGAACATGTTAGTTCCCAATAAGCACACAATAGATCTGGAAGGGGGGGGGGGGTTGAATAGATCCTTTTTAATTTTAAATACTTTTCTCGTTTATTTTGTATTGCTAATGAATTAACATATGACAAACATAAGAATCTTTTCAAGGACAACGGAATAAGTAAAAGATCCCCTTCATTGATATATTCATGATCATACATACATTGTTCATAGAGTTAGTTAAGTTGTAAGCAGTTAATACATACATAACATTTATAGCAGTTAGGTACATAATGTAAATGATAGAAAGTAAATGACTGAATGTAAAAGACACAAGGGATTTTAAGTTGTTCAAAGACTCAAGCTCCTAATCCACTCTTCTACTTTAAGTAGCAGGATTTCCACTAAGGAAGGGCAGCACCCTGAATCACTAAGATTCCTTCAAGACCAGCAGCCTTGGAACTTCAGTTCACTAAGAACCCTTCAAGCCCAGCAGGCTTGGAACTCCTCTAGTTCCCTAGGAACTCTTCAAGCCCAGCAGGCTTGAAACTTCATTTAGTCCCTCCGGACAAGGACCCCTCAGGCCCTGGCTACTTGTTGTTGTTGTAGTTGTTGTTGTTGGTGCCTTGATGCTAAGATGTCTTGAAGCTTGAACATCTTTAGTACTTAGCATCTTGGCGTGGTCTTCTTTGTATTCTCCGTAGAGTCTAGACTACATATTCTCTGGTGCAGCTGATCACCTTCACACTGTTCAGCTCATCTTTATCTGATGTCAGCTGTGCACCATCACCATTTGGGTTTGCTAGGTGTTTGAGCTTTTGGTAGACTTCGTCTTGCACTTAGCATCCCCTGAACCCTTCTTAAATCGTTTGCAGACATGGTTCTGCATCTGTTCCGTTTCAGCTTTTGGTTCATGGTGATTCGTAGATTGGCTCTCTGGATCTTCTTTGTGCTATGCCACTTTTCTGAATGATATCTTCTTGGCCTTATCGGCTCTCAGCTTAGCTGTCATCTTCAGTGGTATTCTTATCTTTGTTGAATGAAGCTTTAGTCTGTTCAAGTCCTTCTTCAAAGATGCTTCACTTCCACCTTTGTAGTCTCACTATCGCTGAGACTTGTTCTGTTTAGCTCTGGTGGAACTCGTAGAGTCAACACTATAGCATTCCAACAACTCTACGATCCTTCAACTCAGTAACTCTTGATCTGTGAAACTCTGGCTGATATATACTCCTTCCCAATCTTTCCGTTGGAATATAGCCGTTGAAAGTTATTTGAATTGCTTCGCAAATCTTGAGTTATTTGATGTAGACTGCATATATGACATGACATCCCCTTTTTTATATTTCTGACACTACAGTCTACTGTTTCACCTACCCCATCAGAGATGTCACTTTGATATCTCGGGTAGGTAGTCATCTTTATTTCTCCTTTCTGACTTCTCGATTAGAACGTCAGGAGATGTTCTTTTGCATCGATGCTCTCAACTAGCAATGTTCAAATATTAGTCTTCAGATTGAACTGTTACCAATGCTTTAATCTTTAGATGACCGAACTCTACGATTCTGATGTAGATATTCTTGGACCTGATCGTAGTGTGTCTTGATAAATGTTGCTCATTGACAGGTTGAGACAACACTACGATCCTGAAGAAGTGTTCATTTGATCTTCAAGGTAGAACACATATTCCTTCTCTTGTGTAATGCTTCAACACTTCTATTTGCCTCGACTGATCTCAGGAACTGATAACTTGACTTCTTATTCTGACCTCTTCTGAATAACAAGACACATCAAATTTATGGCATGCCCAACTCGCTTTCTCCCTGTGATCTCCCGTTTACTTATCATCATTGGGCTGACCCATTCTTAATCACTTTCACCTTGTTCTTCAGAAGCTGGCCAGTATCTCTGTGTAAACTTCATCAGTTCCTACTTTGTTTGGCAAACACTACGATCCTGGTTGACCCCAAGATCGTTGTCTTCTGTTTTCTTGACAGCTACTACACTTGCTGACTTTTCTTAGTCAGTCACTTTTATTGAAGTCTTCTTCTGATCAATTTGTGGAAGACTTCATCTTGAATGGCTTCACAACTCAATCTAGATGTTTATTGGGTTGGTTCTTGGATCTTCTATTAGGTTGCATGCCATCCGTTGAGTGTTCTCTGGTTTTCTTTATGTGGAATGTATCTTTGCAACTTAGACCAGAGGCTTCATACTTTGGATATTCTGGGAGTGCTCATTTGTTGAGAATCGTGTTTACTCTACGATTCTGCCTTGACGTTGTGAGCACCTCTGTTGAAGCCTTAGTTCTGCACTCTACGATTTAGCTTTGGTTCTACAGACACTACGACTCCGAGATCAGATCTTGACACTCTATGATTTTTGTACGTAAGCTTGTTATCTTTGTCTGATCTGGCTCTACTACGATCTCTACCTCTGATATGATCAGCAGACTCTACGACTCCGAGTGTGGTCTACGATTCTTAACTTGGCATTGGTAGATGCTCGTTCGGCTCTTAGACAAGCTGTCTCTACGATTCTGAACATGACTTCCTCATCAGACTACAACTCCAAGGAAGTTCTTCTCGACACACTACGATCCTTCCTCGTCTCTCCTGGCAGTCTACGAACTTCGAGATCTACTATCTTGTAGACTACGATTCCACCTTGATAGTTCTCGAGTTTTCCTTGACTCTCCTATCAGACTACGATTTCTGGTGCAGTACTTGATGATCAGACAAGCCTATCTACTACATTATAAGATCAACCTAACAAGCTTGATCTTTCTCTATTTATATTCCTTTGTACATCATTTCTTTTTAAGGACTTTACAAAGCTGTTTTGCTTATGTAGGATCAACCTAACATATTTGATCAATTCATTCTAAGTCCTTGTACATATGTTCCTATTATCTATCAAAGGACTTTACAACTTTTCTTAATGCAAGCATACTTGCATATTCATTCATTTATATCATAATCAAATCATATATAAATAGGAATAACATTCTCATGTATATTCCTAACAATCTCCCCCTATTTGATTATGACAAAAACAATTAGTGCATATGCATGATATGAATGAATCTTATATATACAGTGAGCAACCGTATTTCTAAAACAGATAAGCATGAATTTTATTGATGATAATATGAACTTGCATATACTATGACATTCTACATCCTGGATCCAGAACATATTTAACTAGATAGAGATATACCTTTTTGGCTCCATTTGTGTCTCCAGGATATCTGTTGATCAGCTACTTATCTGCTTGATCATTTTGCTTTTGCCCCCCCCCCCTGAGATGGTGACTTCATTTTTTTTCTCTGCTCCCCCTCAGATTCATGCTCTTCTTATTCGTCTGGCTCTCCCTTAGACTCTGTGTTCATGGGATCATTATCCTTTGGCTCCCCCTCAGATGATGATTCTGCTTCTGCTGCTGCTATCTTCTTCTCCTATTCCTTTGCCTTTCTCTTGGCCTTTTTTTCTTCTTTTCTTTTGTTCTCCTTACTCCTCCTTGAGTGCCTATTTCTATGTCTGTTTTTCTCCCCCTTTTCGTCATTAATCACTTGTGAAAGCTGCTCCATATTTGACATAAGTTGCTCTATCAGGTAAAATGAGTTACCATCCTTAATCTTGAGTTCTTGTTGGCTCAGCTCAAGTTGTAGGGAGAGAGACTAATTCAGATTGTCAATCTTGTCAAAGAGAGATAGAATTTGCTCTTCATTAGCCTTCTGTGCTCATAGAGCTTTTGCCTTCTGATCATTTATAGCCTTCAAATAGATTTGATCTCTCTCTTTGATTTTGAGAGATATAGCAAACATAATGACTTAGAGTCTGTCTTGAAACACATTCTCTCCTTCTTTTGATAACATCTTTGCCTTTTCAGTGATGATGGATATCGTCTCAACCCACTAATTAGAGTTCTTCAATAACTCCTGCTCCGTAGGAGTTTAGTCATGTGGTTGGGAAGGCTCTTGTTGAACACCAAATTGGACTCCACAATTTTCATTCTTGGACAGTTTTTGGAAAGCAGTGAGAATCTGATAAATCGTTGAGTGACAATCATAGTTAGAGGATGAAGGAATATCAGACAATTGTGCTTGGACAGAGGGAAGCTTCTCAATCTGAACTTGATCGTCATAATCCTTCTACCATCAGAACCCACTCTACTATCGTAGGGAATGTAGTGGTTACCATCATGTCGATAGATCTTGAAATGAGATTGGTCTTTGATCATCTTAGTTGCAAACTTCTTAACTCTTGGAAAGTTTTGAGATACCAGCTCTAAGTTCGGAAACTGTGAGTAACACAAACTGAAATAACTTCCATCTTTTTCAGTATATGCCTTTAACCATGGCATCCATGGAAAGAACCATCTCATCAGAAGGTCATCAGGATTGTACATAATTGTAGTGCAGTCAAACTCCATGTTGTTCCAGTTGTTAAACACATCGTATGCAGTCATCCTTACAACTTTGAGTTATTCATTTCCATAGTTTATCCATCTTTTTGCTGGTACATCTGGTGGTTCATCAAAAACTTCCACCACTATTCTTCTGCAAATTCTTGCTGGAGAGAGAACATGATAGTCTGCTGATTCCTGATTTGTAGAACTAGAATCTTTTTCCATTTCTTCACCTTCTGAGCTTGAATCATGCTGACTTCTTTCATCTGATTCATCAGTGAATCCTTCATGTTAATTTTCATCACTAGCACCTTCTTCAACATTTTCTTCCTTGGATTCAGAATTATCATCACTCAATTCAATGATAGCAGTATAAGATTCTCCTTTCTTCTTTAGAACAGATCTGGCAAGCAATCTATTGCTCTTTCTTCTCCTTTGAGATTCAACTATAGGAGTTTCAGACTCCTTCTTCTTCTTCAGAATCTGAAGCTTCTGTATCATCAGATAAGCTTCCTTGATGTTCAACAACAATAGGGGCATATCCTTCTTATTTGGACTCAACATCTTTTGAATCATCAGATGAATTTGTTGGAACTTTAGTAGTAGGAGTTGCAGTTGTTTCAGCTCTCAAACTTTCTTCAGCAGCAGAGTTGCTGCTCTGAGTGTTAGTCATAGGACTTGTGCATTCTTCTCCACCATCAGATTTAGTTGTTCCTTTCATGGATTCAACTTCTTCTTCATTGTTGGACTTGCTCTTTGAGGGTTCATTCTTGAGGCTTTCAGTTCCCTTCTCATCTTCTGACTCTACATTCTCTTCTTTGGTAGATAGACTTCCTTGGTGAACTAGGACTGACTTTTTCATCACCTTTGCTTTCTTCTTGGATGGCTCTTGGAGTACTCTGTTGCTCCTTCTTCTTTTTGGGGTTGCTGCAGTTGATGCTCTTTATTCTCCTACTCCATATCTCTTTTTTTCAGTAGAGAGACTGCTTGGTGGAGCTTCTGTATTTTTCACACTCTTAGATTTCTTCTTTGCTGGAGTGGCTGCTACAAGTACAGAGTTATCAGATTGAGATAGATTGCTTTCCACCTCTTGTGCCTTTCTCTTCTTTACCGAGACCTTGCTGCTACTGCCAAAGGTTATTAGTCTCTTGTTTTCCTTAAGATTTTTTTTCCAGTTTTCAAACAGCTATGGGGACATCACTTTATGAACATTCAGTGGTTCTCCCTCATCATCATTTATCTTGCTTTTCAGTTTCTTCTTTAGTACAATGCTCAAGAGTCTTCCATGAAAAACCTTTGTGAGTGGTTTATCTGTAGACTTCTTCATCTTAGTCTTTTCCAGCCATTTGGTCAACCAATCAACTATAAGGGCTTCGAAGTTCATCTGCTACTTCATGACAATTGCAGTCATAACTCTCAATTGCATATCACTGACAGTATCATGTGCAGTGTCCTTGTACAAGATGCATTTTCCTGTAATCTCAGCCAGAAATTCAAACTCTTCAGGAAACTCCTTCTTCTTCATATCTTTCAGAATTACGTTCCTCTTATAACGCATTAACTTCTTGCCTTCTTCAATGTCAACTTCCTCGAGGTTTATCAGACCTTGGTTGGGAAACCCTAGATATTGGTTGATGTCTGATGCCCTTATCTTCAAGCTTACTCCTTTGACCTTTGTGGACAGAAGCACAGAATCTATCGTTGTATTGGAGTAGAATTGCTTCACTAGTTTGGTATAGACTGGAGTGTTAGCTTCTAAGCATTCAAAAAATCCAGCATTCTTTACAAGCTCAAGTATATCCTTGAACTTCTTTTCTGATCTTTCGAACGTCTTAACACCAAGAAGGATTCCGGTTATAACATGCCATTCTTCCATTTTGAGGGTTCGAAATATATGGGTATTTAGTTTCAGACCTCTTATGAGAGATAGTTGAATGCGATTTAGGCGAATCTAGAGGTTTAATGGATTCAGGCTTTGAAGAGGATTTTAGGGTTTGACAAAGGGATGGAGAGAGGTTCGATAGCTTCTGATAACTGTTTGGAGATTTTGAATTTGTCTTTATGATAGTTCCTTTTGACTCTTGTTGGTCGTTTTACCGATCAATATATGCGTGCAAGTATACACGGTCAATAAGTAATAAAGAGTAAGTAAAGTATCGTTCCCACGGAGAATTAACTAATAAAGTTCACCAAGCACTAGCCCATAACCATTTCAGTCTTATTTAAACGAATGATTTGATTTTTATATTTAAACTATGAAATTAAATAAACCTAACTATTCCTAGAGTGAGACTAGATAATGAAGACTTGATATTACAATTTCATCTATTGAATCATTTAAATCAACGCACTCCCTGTTAATCCAAATTACTTGCACTGGATTGCTAGTCGAGAACACAAAAGTAAAGTACAGTCATATCTCAATGTACCATACATATATCACATATAATCCATAATTGATAGAATACACATGAACACCCACATTACCTAAACCACTATATGTCAATGTGATTTATAAATAATTAGGGTTTAAGCCCAAATTCTCAATTGACTACGAGCGATGCCTCGGTATATGTCTATCCTAAGCACGAATCATACATTCCATCACCATGTAGAACATACAAACACAAACTATCAAGATCAAATCTAAACCCATACTTCGTCTTTTAAGTTCATATGGGTTATCACAGTAATTGATGGCCAATCAACTAAGCAAATAAGCATGAATGAAGTCTATCAGATTAAACTAAGCAATAGAATCCATTGCAATCCCAAAATAAAGTTTAACTCATCATTGAATCAAAATCCATAATCCACAATTGATTATACATGGAGAAATAAAGATAGAAGTAAAGAGAAGTTAGGGAAGTGAGAATGCAAATATGATCTCTCATGCTCCAATTATGAATTTCCTATGCTCTTCAATTGCTTCAATCTTCAGACCTAATCAATTATAGAGATTAACTACTCTACTATACTCTATTCTATTATTGAAAGAGAAAAAGTAACGATAGCTCTTTGATCCCCCAAGGGATGGAATCCCTTTTATATGATGATAATAAGTCTAATTATATAGGCCCTAATTGAACCCCTCTCCAAGTTACGCTCCAATTGCATGTTTAAAATAAAGTCAAACAATGTTAGCTAATGATCGATGGCCTTGCATGCTGAGAGGTTGAGGTTCGATTCAAAGCAGTACCGGTAACGCTAGTTCGCGTTCGCTTCATTTGATGATGGGCGTGGTAGCATGAGTTTTGATTTATATGGCCATGGCGGCTTACCGTGTTCTGCTTCCTTGAGTTTTACTCGCTCTCGCTTACGTGTCCATACTAATACAACATCTAGCAACAAGCTTAGTTCCATTTTCCTTTCCATCATCAATCCATCATAGCTACAAACACAACTTAGCTCAAATAACACCGAGAGAGTTTCCAATACTACACTGCAAAACAAAGTACAAAAGCATAAAAATCTATACAATAACACGAGTTTAAGCACAAATTCAAGTCAGTTAATATCCTAAATAAGTGGTTATAAAACCACTTATCAAATACCCCCAGACTTAAACCATTGCTTGCCCTCAAGCAACCAAAACAAAACCAAGCCAAAATGCAATACATAAACTATCATGTATGCATCCTACACTATCATGAACTTGAATCCAATAGTCAGCCAGAAATGAAAGTCAATTGCAATGCCTCAGAAAAACTACAAGATAATCAAACCGAAAAGCAACCCAAGACAAGATTATTGTAAGACCCCAACTTTTATAAATAAAGATGAATTTTCTATAAATATCATTTTTGAATATTATGGAGTAAATTTGATATAATGTTATAGTTGTGGGTAATATTTATAAATTTTGCAAAGTACGCAAGTTGTTATATAATATTCGATTGGTCGGGGAATATTCATTTTAACAGGGAATATTCGTACAATGGCACAATCATTGGTGGACCCCACAACAGAATTATTGTCGAATTGAGAAAATGACAAAAATATTTTTATTGAAAATAACGGCGGAAGTTTTACCATTAATACTGTTGAACTACTCGGTAGTAAAAGTATAGTAATACGCGTGGTTGCATAGTAGCACACGGTATTGATGCTTATGTGATAAGTCACTCAGTTTTGTTTTATTGATATTACTAATGTAATAAAACAGAAAAGCTTTTTATATAAAATAGAATACTTTTATAAAGTTATTCGTTTTATTAGGCTAATAGTAAAATCTTTTTATATAAAAATGTAATACTTTTATAAAGTTATACATTTTATTAGACAATAATTAGAATATATTATATTTTATTATGCATAGTGTTTGTATAAGTGCTGCGATAGTGTTTGCATAGTAAAATCTTTTATAAAGTTATTCGTTTTATTAGATTATAAATAGAATATATTATATTTTATTTAAAAGATTTTGCTTTAAATATGGACCGTCAGATTAAAGTAAATCAATACGGACCGTTTCATGAGTTAGTTCTATATCTGATCCATTTTTCTATAAATAGAAGCTCATTCCTTCATTATTTTCTTACGAATTCACTGAAACTCTAGAGAGATAAACTATAGAGAGAAAGAAGAAAGTATTCTACTACTTCACTACTTATATATCCAGTACTCTTCATCTTTAGGTAGGGAATATTATTTGTTGTACTCGTAAGGAGTGTTATTCTTTTGTATTCATGAAGAGAACTTATGTTATTCCATTCTTTATTATTACATTGGAATAACTCAGATCTACGTGAGCTACCTTATACTTGGTGACATTCTTCTATTATTACGTCTTTATTATTCATTGGAATATCCATCATGCATTTTACGTCGGACTTGATTCCGTCTTTATTATTACATTGTTGAATATCACGTCATGCGCTTTTCTATTTGGACTCGGTTAAAATCTTTATTATTATTCATTTGAATATCTTGTTCATGCGTTTCTACGGGGATTCGATTCCGCCCTTATTAGTATTACATTGGAATAACTTGTCTAGCGTAAGTACCACATGAATGGTGATTTACATTTGTTATTCCATTCTTTTTATTTTTCTGTTGGAACATCTCGCTCGGTGCGAATTTCGCTTTGACACAGTTCCGTTATTTAGTATTCTGTTGGAATAACTTTATCTGTCACAATACCGCATGCATGGTGATTTCTTTTGTTATTCCATTCTTTATTATACTCAGTTGGTTAAAGTTTTGACTTCTATACTCCATGAAATTAGTGGAATATCCTTGATATTTGCGCTTCATCCAATATCTTTTCATGGAAATATTCTTCTGAGCATTCTTGAATTTTACTCTACAAAGCAGTATCATGTTGACAATTTGGACATTATTAGTTCTTGGATAAATTAATTCTTGAACTTGTTTTATTGAATTCGTATATCATTGTCATCATCCTCATGTTTATATATATATATATATATATATATTTTAAAGTCATCTGTGGCCTGTAGTGCATAGATGGACGGTATGATTATGACCAGGGATTATTCGGTGTAATCATAACCTGTTACAAATGATGTGGTAAAAGTCCTCATTGGCCCGTAGTGCATTGATGGACGATTGTTGTTGGCATGATCATGACCATTAATGAATACACAAATATTCTTGACCGAAAGTGCATGGATAATTGTGGTCGTGATACTAAAGAATATCCTTGGTAGTAGTGCGAGGGGTGATTCGATGATGTGGATTATTTATTAAGCTAAGTCCCAAATGATAAAAGTCATGAAAAACCTTTTAAATCATAGAAGATAGTAGATTTTATTCTCTACTTGACTCTTCTAATGGATTGCTTGTTCCGTTGCAGTTAAACTTGATGTTTGTTATATTCTGCATTATCTTAGTAATAATATTTCTTACTGGGCTAGTTGAGCTCACCCTTTCTTTCACTTTTCTCTTCAGGAAATGAGAAGCGTGGTGGGACGAGTCGGGGATCGGAGTGATGGTCCGGATGATAGTATTAGCTAGTAGTCCTCACTATTACATTAAATAGTGTGACAATAAATGTAATGAGGACTCCTTTTGAGTTTGTATACTCTCTAGTAGATAATATTTGTATTCAAACTCACAGATTTATGTTTTGTCGTATTGCATACACTACAGTTGTATTAGTAAGTTGTATTTGAATTACATACCATGTATCTGGCGACCCAAGATGGGTGATGTATACCTAATTTTGGGGCGTCACGGTTAGTATCAAAGCTTAGGGATATGATCCTGGCTAAGATGTGAGACTAGAACTAGGAGGGGAGAGGCGGGAATTCTTTTCGCTAGTATGACCTACCTAAGATTATTTGGTATTTAATTGGTCGGTCAAAGTATAGGGATAATATGTTATATGTTAATTAACCTTTGTTTTGTGGCATTATCTGAAAATGACATCCGAGAATGTTGAGAATAGGAATGGAGCACAGGAGACCATTGAGTCTCCACAGATCAATAATCAGGATAATGTGCATCAGGAAGGCGACAATCCTCAGGCAAACAACAACACTGACCAGATGACGAACGATGGAATGTTCAGAGGTTTTATACAATTCATGCAACATCTAGCAAGAACGGCTCCTGTCCAAAATACAGGTGGAAACTCTCTGACGGTCATTGCTAAACAATTCAAGGAGCTGGGACCACCGGAGTTTATTGGAGAGCCAAACCACTTAAGGAGGAAGCATGGATAAAGCATATCACCAAGATATTTGATGTCTTGGGATGCTCCGAGGAGCAAAAGGTGCCATTTGCCACCTTTATGTTATGAGGAGAGGCAGATTACTGGTGGAAATTAGTAAAACGTACTCAACCTGCCGCACTAAAGATGACTTGGGAGAAGTTCCAAGAATTATTCAACGACAAGTACTTTCCCGAAAGTATTCATCACAAGAAAGAAGTAGAATTCATCAATCTGGAGCAAAACAACATGACCGTATCGCAGTACGAAGCCAAGTTTGCCGAGTTGTCCCGGTTTGCATCCCATTTGGTTGATAATGAGGAGAGAATGACGCGAATGTTTTTAAGAGGTTTGAAACCGGAGATACGTCAATATCTTATTTCTCATAAACTGTGTTTGTATTCAGATGTTGTAAATAGGGCTTAGTTATTGGAGCGCGATAACGAGAAACGCAATTAAAAGAGAGCGGTCGACAAAATGATAATACCAGTGAGAGTAGTCATCGAGCGGTGACAACAAGCGTGGAGGAATCAACGGGCGAAATGGTAATCACTTGATGGTAATCGGGGCCAAAACAATAAGAATGGACATTTCAAGAAAAGGAGATTCAACAATGATGGAAAGAGCGTCAAAGACCAAAGACCCATTGTTAAGGAAGGAGAGCGACCACCTATCATATGCTTCAAATGCGGAGGAGAGGGACACATCGATCCAAAGCTGCTTGGCGATGTCGACCAAAGCATGTTATAATTGTGGAAAGAAGGTCACCTAGCCCAATTTTGTCGTTCACCGAAAACAAGTTCAAACTAGGATGGAGGCACCAAAGGCCGTCCCGGAAAAGTCAAAGCCGAGAATAAGTGCAAGGAGGCGTTTGTAGTGACCTCCCAAAAAGCAAGGAACTTCGAATGAGGTCATCACGGTAAGCTTATCATAAACTCTAGCGAAGTCTATACCTTATTTTGATCTGGGTTCTACCCATTCTTTTATTTCTCCTACTTGCGCTCAGCGGTTAAATTTGACTCCGGAGAAATTAGACTTTGACTTATCTGTTGAAACTCCGTTGGGAGAAACCTTCATTACATCCACGGTTTATAAGTCTTGTTTAGTTCAAGTTGGTATCCACACATTACCTGTCGATCTTATTTCATTGAAAATACTTGCATTTGATGTAATTCTAGGGATTGATTGGTTAACTACTCATCATGCAAAAATTGATTGTTTTCGTAAGGTTGTTAGCTTTCATATTCCTAATCAACCTATTATGCGAATTCAAGCAACCAAACCATTAAAATCAATCACTGTCATCTCAAGCCATAAAGCTATTCGTTTATTGAAAAACGGATGTCAAGCTTTCTTAGCTCATGTCACGGATCTAAACAAAAATACGTTAGTTTTGAATAATATTTCTATTGTTAATGAATTTCCTGACGTATTTCCTGAAGAACTTCCTGGTCTACCCCCAGAGCGTGAAATTGAATGTTGTATCGACCTTGAACCCGGTATAAAACCCATTTCCAAAGCCCCATATCAAATGGCTCATATTGAACTTCAGGAGTTAAAGACTCAACTGCAGGAATTGTTAGACATTGGCTTTATTCATCCTAGTACTTCTCCTTGGGGTGCTCCTGTTCTGTTCGTGAAGAAGAAAAATGGGAGTATGCGACTTTGTATTGATTATTGGGAGTTGAATCATGTCACCATCAAAATTAGGTACCCATTGCCACATATTGATGACCTGTTTGACCAGTTGCAAGGAGCCAAATTCTTTTCAAAGATTGATTTTCATTTCGGATATCACCAATTGAAGATTAGAACCGATGACATTCCAAAGATGGCTTTCAGAACTCGGTACGGGCATTATGAATTCCTAGTCATGTCCTTTGGATTAACTAATGCTCCTGCTGCCTTCATGGATATGATGAACTGAGTATTCAAGGAATATTTGGATCACTTTGTGGTCGTCTTTATTGATGACATCCTTATTTATTCCAAAAGCCGTGAAGATCATGAGCAACACTTGAGGCTGATACTCCAAAAGCTTCGTGAATACAAGCTTTATGCCAAGTTGAAGAAATGCGAGTTCTGGCTTGAGGAAGTAGCATTCCTTGGGCACGTGGTATCAAGTCATGGAATATTTGTTGACCCAAAGAAAGATTGAAGCTATTCAAAGTCGGGAGCAAACCTAAATCGATGATCAAGTACGTAGCTTTCTCGGCTTAGCTGGTTATTATCGGAGATTCGTGGAAGGGTTTTCTCGAATCGCTACTCCACTAACTCAGCTGACTCGGAAAGATACAAAGTTCAGTTGGAACGAGGAATGTGAGAAGGGTTTTCAAGAACTCAAGAGGAGACTCATTTCAACACCTGTTCTGATAATACCATCTGGTTCGGAGGGATTTTTCATCTACAGTGATGCTTCGGGCAAAGGGTTAGGATGTGTTCAAATGCAACATGGGAAAGTCATAGCCTATGCCTCACGACAACTCAAATAATATGAGAGGAATTATCCTACTCATGATCTAGAGTTGGCAGCTGTTGCCTTCGTACTAAAGATTTGGAGGCATTACTTGTATGGGGAGAAAGTGGAGATCTTTACGGATCATAAAAGCCTCAAATATTTCTTCACTCAAAAGGAACTCAACATGCGACAACGACGTTGGCTTGAATTGTTGAAAGATTATGATTATACCATCCAATACCATCCTGGAAAAGCTAACGTGGTAGCTGACGCATTGAGTAGAAGATCATATGCGGGTACGAGTGCAATATTGACAACGCAAAGGCCCATTTTGTGTGACTTACAAAGGATGGAAATAGAGTTAAAGACTCCAGGGACCCATGTGATGATGGCGAACATACGAGTAGAACCGACCTTAATTGATAAGGTTAAAAGTCGCTTTCAAGCTACTGGACACGGGCCGATGCGTATGAGGAAGAAAGTGCAAGAAGGTGCTATATGGAAGCAAGAATCGATGAAGAAGGAATACTTGAGTCAACTCGGACTTTGTGTTCTAACGACCACGATTTAAAGTATAAAATCATGATGGGGCGCACAACACACCGTTTGCAATCCATCTCGGGAGTACCAAAATGTATCATGATCTTCTTGACATACATTTTGGTGGGGCAATATGAAGAGAGAGATAGCGTTATTTATCTCAAGGTGTCTAACGTGTCAACGAAGTCAAGGTGAGACATCAAGTACCAAAAGGTCCATTGCAACCACTTGAAATTCAGAATGGAAGTGGGAGCACATTACCATGGATTTCAATTCTGCGGTCTTCCTAAGGTTTCTCAAGGTATAGATGCAATTTGGGTCATTGTTGATAGATTGACCAAGTCTGCTCATTTCTTACCGATACAAGAAACTTATACACTTGAATGTCTTGCTCGTATGTACATAAACGAGATTGTAAGACTGCATGGTATGCCAGTATCCATAGTTTTTGATCGAGACCCAAGATTCACTTCACGATTTTGGGTTAGTTTGCAGAAAGCTATGGGCACAGATTTACGATTTAGCTCGGCATATCATCCTCAGATGGACGGACAGTCGGAGAGGACTATTCAAACTCTTGAAAATCTATTAAGAATCTGTGTCCTTGATTTCAAGGGAAGTTGGGACTAGTTCTTACCATTGGTGGAGTTTTCCTACAACAACAATTATCAAGCAAGTATTGGCATGGCTCCATTCAAAGTGTTGTATGGAAGAAAGTGTCGTTCTCTAGTATGCTGGGATGAGGTGGGTGAAGCTACGTTGTTTGGACCGGAGTTGGTACGCATGACTACGGAAAATATTCAAACGATCCGGCAACGTATAAAAACCTCACAAGATCGACAAAAGAGTTATGCTGATCTCCATCGAAAGGATGTGGAATTCGATATAGGCGAGCATGTGTTGTTACGTGTGGCTCCATGGAAAGGAGTTACGAGATTTGGAAAGAGAGGAAAGCTCAATCCTCGATTCATCGGCCCATTTTTAATCCTCGATCGAGTAGGAACTGTGGCCTATAGACTCGCTTTACCGCCAAGTATGTCTCGTGTTCATAACGTTTTTCACATATCCATATTATGTAAATATGTGGAAGACCCGAGCCACATTATTGAGTTAGAACTAGACGAAATAGTGGAAGATTTGACGTATGAAGAGGTTCCTGTTCAAATCTTGGATAAGAAGGAACATATTCTACGCTCCAAGGTTATACCTCAAGTCAAAGTTTTGTGGAGAAACCACGATGTTGTGGAAATGACTTGGGAGTTAGAATCTGAAATGAAATCAAGGTATCATTACCTCTTCGACATACCAGGTACATACCCTAATTTCGAGGGCGAAATTTCATAAGAAGGCGAGGTTGTAAGACCCCAACTTTTATAAATAAAGATGATTTTTCTATAAATATCATTTTTGAATATTATGGAGTAAATTTGATATAATGTTATAGTTGTGGGTAATATTTATAAATTTTGCAAAGTACGCAAGTTGTTATATAATATTCGATTGGTCGGGGAATATTCGTTTTAGCAGGGAATATTCGTACAACGACACAATCATTGGTGGATCCCACAACAGAATTATTGTCGGATTGAGAAAATGACAAAAATATTTTTATTGAAAATAACGGCGAAAGTTTTACCATTAATACTGTTGAAGGCTAATGATAATTTATTCTGCATTATCTTTGTCATAATATTTCTTACTAGGCTAGTTGAGCTCACCCTTTCTTTCACTGTTCTCTTCAGGAAATGAGAACGTAGCTAGGACGAGTCGAGGATCGGAGTGATGGTCCGGATGATAGTATTAGCTAGTAGTCCTATCTATTCTGTTAAATAGTGTGACAATAAATGTAATGAGGACTCCTTTTGAGTTTGTATACTCTCTAGTAGATAATATTTGTATTCAAACTCACAGTTTATGTTTTGTCGTATTGTACACGAAAGTTGTATTAGTAAGTTGTATTTGAATTCTGTACCATGTATCTGGCGACCCAAGATGGGTGATGTATACCTAATATTGGGGGCGTCATAATCTTGGTGAGGTAGCTATGAACTCTACGATTTTCTTTGTCGACTCAACAATCGTCTTCTGAGAGATGCTTCAGTGGATGATTTGACACTAATCTTCATCTTGAAGTTGTATGGCTTAACCACTGATGTACTCCGAGATAGTTCGGGCACTGAAATTCTGAGGTGAGTTGGCAGGGCATCTTTCCAAACAGTATTCGAACTTATCTCCACATGATCTGAATAGTTGAGCATGTGCTAATTTCTGCTGAGCTCCCCATGAGCTAGTGTATCCTTTGGGAAGATTGCGATCGTCAAGGCTGCTCTACGATCATTGAGGTTGCATTACGATCGTCGAGTTCATTTCAGAATCTACTCTACAAACGTTGTCTGTTCTGGTGCTTGAGATGAACTTGACTACGCATTCCTTTTGGGTTAAGGTAGCTTAGGAAGGGCTAACCTCTTAGAGTGAACTAAGGGTCAGGTTTGTCCGTGAGGTGCTTTCCAGATGAAAAACTTTAGAAGTGATTAGCACTGATATCTCGTTTGACCTTTTCTGCTCGGGAGTTCTTCTACCGGCATTATACATTTGTGTTGGCTGTAATCGTGGTGTCCTCTTGCTCTTGCACTATGATCAGATGTTTGATCATAGGCACTCCATGATTTTGAGTTGGGTGGTTGACAAGGTTATCAGTGGCATATTTTGAGACGTTCCTACTGACTATGGATCTTCATTTGGTTCATAAGCCATAAAGTTTTGGGACTTTGTAACTGTTATATTGCTTTATAGTGTATTTTTGATACCTTCAGTGCTGCTGTTCTTTAACATATCACTGCTCCCCCATAGTTGATACTATCTTCTCAGAGAGGTATGAGTTCTTCTTCTTTATGTGCATTAGAAGGCAGCCTTGCATATCTCCTTGGATCATAAAAATAGATATCTTCAGGACTGATTTCTCTACGATAGTTTGACAGAACTACAAGCATAGTCTTCTTTGACAGTTTTTATTTGTGGAGTTCTACTCCTATAATGAGTTCCTCGAGGGTTCTTATCAGTGCATGATTGAGCATATAAGACCCTTTTTAACTTAGGATGAATGGTCTGCTTCCATAAGGAGATCAGTAACCATGTGAGCTTCATTCATGTTAGCTCAGCAAATCTTCAAGAACAGGCTTTGACAACGAATGATTTTGTCAATAACATTTTTGAAATGTCTTAAGCCTTCTGCTGGTTGAATCTTCTTGACTGAAGTCTTCTGCTTTAGCATTCCTTAGTGTGGTCAGATAGACCAAGTACCTACATGTTAGATAAATTTCTATTTTTTTGGTACCTGTGGTTTAATGGGTCCTGCCATGTTAGTTTTCAAAATCCCTATTCCTCATATACTTGAATTTTCATCACATTGATCACCAACAATCATATTCATGCATATATCCAAATTAGATATGACATTTAAAGATGCATGATGATGAGTGTATGTAAGATTAACCATTTTAATGAAACACTCTTTTTCTTTGATGGTTTAATTTCATCATTTGCTTGGTTATGTTCACAGAGTTTAAATGTTCACAAAGTGAGAATTAACTCTATCACTTATTTTTATCTGGTTGATTCATGGAGGTTATTAGTTTCTACGAATCTTCAGGATACTCTTGTAGAACTGACCATACTCTATGTATTATCAAAAACCTAGAACATAGGTTTTTATATAAATACTAACCCATCAGCAAGGATTACTCTACTTAAGACTACTTAAATCTTGATATGCTTATGACCTATTTCAGACTTCTTTCAAGATGTTATCTTCAACATAAAACTTGGATGGAGAGAAAGTTTGTTAGTATTTGAGTTTCCAACCTTAGTGTATTTTCTCTCTTCCCCTTTTTAGGTAGTGTATGATCTCTTAATAGAATACTGCTATTGTGCATAAGGTGATGCAACATGATGTACACATTTATATTAATGAGGAGCCGTACCTTTTCACTGTCAGTTTCTTGACAGTCATTTATCTTGATATAATGAGGTTAGGTATTGATGTGCATATTTTCATTCATTTTTGTCAGCTTGTTGCTCCAGTAGCCCTTCGATCAATCAGTCATAGTCTTGCAGATGTGGACTAAGAAAATCTTGGCATCCTTAGTTCTTTGATAGTCTTGAACCTCAGTGTTCATATCCAGCTTCTGGTTAGCCAAATACATATTTGAGAAATTCTTCTTTCTTCTCTAAATCAGTACTTCTTAGCATATATGGCCTTTTCATCTTTCAGACTGGTGGATGCTTGGCTCTTTGCTGTTGATGCCTCTTGAGCTCCCATACCTGGTCTTCAGACTACAAGATTGACTATGGGCAAGGATTGGTCGTGTTGTTATGGCATTTAAGAACATAGACCAATTTGAGTAGCTTCAAGTGTATACACACATTTACCCATACACAATATTTCCAATGTGTGAGCTCATCTGCATTCACAAGTGACTTAATACTAAACTAAGTTTAGAGCAATATTTGTGCATAGGATCGGACTCAAAGAGATTAGATTTTGAATATAGCATGAGAACCTACTCTAATACCAATTGTTAGTTCCCAATAGGCACAGAATAGATCTAGAAGGGGGGGTTGAATAGATCCTTTTTAATTTCAAATACTTTTCTCGTTTATTTTGTATTGCTAATGAATTAGCATATGACAAACATAAGTGTAGACACTCAAAATTTCTCGCACACACATCGGCGACATTGGGGGAGGCGATTCGTCTTCGAGATAACCCTAGAAGATAGCTCACATCCAGTCCGGATACTACAGGAAGTCCAGTCTCAACCCCGGAACACACACCGAGAGTATTAGTTCCAACCTCGGAGATAACCCCGAGGCATGCAGTTTCAATACCAAAAATTCCACCAGAGAAGGCCGATTCATCTCGGAGATAACCCCGAGATATTCAATCTCAGTCCCAACACTGGGAGTAGCAGTTCCCACCTTGGAGATAACCCCAAGGAGTGCAGTTCTAGAGATAACCCCACAAATGCTTGTTTTAAATGCATGCAATCAACTACAACCTCGGCATTCACACCGAGGCACTCAATATGAGACTCGGAGATAACACCGAGAAGACAGGCACACCTCAGAGATGACACTGAGGACCTTCAACACTTGCAGCAGTCTAATCTCAGAGATAACCCTGAGCAACGTCTGCTTTATCAGCCCAAACCGAAGATAACCCCGGTGAGGGGCAAAGTCTTCATCTTGCCACCTTGACGCCACATCACACCGTCTCAACATTTCATACATACATTTCTACACAGCAATGTCCCACAAGAACCAAGGAGGTCCAATCCCGAGTGACTATTACGTAGGACATGATAAGTGGATTTTGTACCTACTTATTGGATATCAATTCACGAGAACTATGCCCATCTCAAGTACATTTTAGTGTGTTTTTAGTTGCATTTCATAATATTTTGCATTGCATGTACTGAGAATTCCTTGGGTGCAAAAGTGCAGGAAATGGCATGAGATCGGCATTGGCAGATGGCATGTGATAAATGAAGGCATAACATGAGGATTGAGTGAACAAAATGGCTAAGCAGTGGTGAACAAAAGAGCAAAAGTTGCATGTTAAAGCATCGAGAAGCATTTATTACGTAGCGAAGAAGCAATGAGAACACGAGAATTAAACTGCGCAGTAAGTGTGATGGCGTGGTCAGATATAAGCTAAAACTCATGGCGCCGCCAACACACGAATAAATCGATCTTGCTTAAGCTTAATACCATGATAATGAAGGGATCACAGATATTGCGACGACGTTGGATCATGGCCATCGAATTTATTTTAAATTGGAAATTGGAAGCGTAACGGAGGGGAGAATTCAATTAGGTCTTATATATTAGGCTTATTATCAGCAATAAGAGGACACTCCCACCCCTTTGGGGAAAAACAAGGAACAAGGGTTTTCTTTTTCTCTTAAATTTCAACATTAGATTAGAGTAGATTAGCGTAGTAATTTCTAGAGTTGAAGAGATTGAAGACTTGAAGCAATTGGGAAGCATCAAAGATTCCATCTTGGAGCAGGAGAACAGATTTGCACTTAAATTCTCTACTTTTATCCTCTATTTGGTTCTTATTTGTAATCTTGTGATATTTATTCAATATGTGGATGATAGATTTGATTCAACTATGAGTTAAACTCTATTCTGAGATTGCAATGGATTCTATGGATTAGTTTATTCTGATATATTTCATTGTTAGCCTTATTGATTGCTATAGGGTTGTCTATTAAGATTCATGCTTATTTGCTTAGTTGATTGGCCATCAATTATTGTGATAATCCATATGAACTTGAGAGATGAAGTATGGGTTTGGATCTGATCTTAATACCTTATGATTGTTTATTCTGCATTGTGTTGGGATGTATGATTTGTGCTTAGGATAGACATATACCGACGCACCATTCGTAGTCTATTGAGAACTTAGGATTAAACCCTAATTATTTGTAAATCACACAGACATATAGTGGTTTAGGTAATGTGGGTGTTCGTGGGTGTTCATGTGTATTCTATCAATTATGGATTATATGTGATATGGGTATGGTACATTGAGAGATGACTGTACTTTACTTTTGTGTTCTCAACTAACAAACTGGTACAATTAGTTTGGCCTAACGTGAAGTGTATGGTTTTGAATGAGTTAATAGATGAAATTATGATCTCAGGTCTTCATTATCTAGTCTCACTCTAGGATTAGTTAGGTTTATTTAATTTCGTAGTTTAAATATAAAATATAATATCATTAGTTTAAATAAGACTGAGATGGTTATGGGTTAATGCTTGGTGAACTTTATTAGTTAATTCTCCGTGAGAACGATACTTTACTTACTCTTTATTACTTGTTGACCGTGTATACTTACACGCATATATTGATCGGTAAAACGATCAACAAGTTTTTGGTGCCGTTGCCGGGGAATTAGCTTAATAAATTTTTGCCAACATTAATTTCAATCAAATTAGTCTTAATTTAAACATTTTTTTTTTGTTTTAATTATCTTCTTATATTTCTCTCTTTTCAGGTACCATAGGTGACTTTGCTTATCGATGGCCTTATGCAAATATAACTCAACCAAGGGACACAAGAACTGAAGGACTCAATATATTTTCTACATTGTTAGCACAAATTGCAACACTTTCGGAGAGGTTGGATGTTCTTGCAGCTCAACATACTCGAGAGATAGCAGTTACATGTGACTATTGTGATGGCGAGCATCCGAGTTATCAGTGCAACATCGGGGTTGGACAAGTACAGTTTGGGGGTGATTACTCCAACAGCTATGTTAATCCCAATTATCATCAAGGTTGGGGGTATCACCAGATTTTGAATGGAGTTATAACTATCGAGACCAATACTGCATCCCAAGTCCAACACATCCATCAGATTTCTCATATCCACCTTCAACGCAACAAGAGGAAAATTCAAGGTTGAAGGAATTCATGTAAAAAAGAATAGCAGACCATGAAGAGATGATGTTGAGTTAGGAGTTATCAGGCCAAAATCTTAACAAACAGATGGAACAACTCATTAACTCCTCAATGAATGGTCCTCAATACATGGATTTTGACACTAAACAAGATAATTCAAGATTGGAGGATTTGTGGTTCAAATTTGTAGCATCAACTGAGGAGAAGATGATTGAGCAAGATAGGTCAATTCGAAATCTTCAGAATCATATGGATCAAATATTCGAAGCCTTAAACAATCGCCCTCCAAACAATTGGTGCTATGACATGGATGATGAAACTGATGGAGAGCCAGAAGTGTACATGCCACTGAATGAACTGAAAGGAGTGGACATTGAGGAGACAACTCGGGGTATGGAAAATGAAGAACATGAGCTGACTTGTTTAATACCCCAAGTGCCTTCTCAGTTAGAGTTGAAAAATTCAGTGAAATTTACACACCCATGTCCCCTTGGTAGTCACATCCAAAGCCAGAATTTCCGCGATTTTGAGGCCTTTTACAAACCATGGTGGGCTGAGGAAGAGATAATAGAAGAAGAAAATCATGTTGTACCTGTCATGCCTCAATGCAAAAATCTATTCACAGATACAACGGAAGGAGCACCTGGCTATGCAATAGAACTGGGGGCATCATGTACAGGAAATATGCTAGGTTGTTTCAATTCACAGACACGCAAGATGGGGAGCCCACCTACGCACATTGCAGTTCTAATGGATGGAGGGTTCTTAGCTTATCGAAGAGGAATTGGATAGCGGTGTCAAGAAAAGAGTCCAAATTAATCGGACTATAAATCGGCGCTTCGATGTGAGGCACCCCATCCAATCTTTCTCCTCCTTGTTTAATTCTTTTTTTTACATTTCCATATTTAGTAGATGTTAGATAGTGGTAAGTCTTAATAATAGTTTTATTGTTTCTCCTCTCAGGTTCAATCCAATTGGTATAAGCATTTAGGATCAAACAGAAGTCAAAAATCGAAAGTCGCCAGAGAGTCTGTGGTCGCATGGTAGTGCCCTACTACAAGCCAAAACATCATGCTATGGTACCGTGCATAGCTCGATCACGAAAAAAAATGCTAAATTTTTAGAATTTTTGACTCAAGCATTCGGACAATTAGAAGCCAACACTCAATTTCCAAGTATAGAATATCTCAAACTTAGCCATCACCTGATATACCATCGGATCATGAGGAAGCGAACGGAGATGACATTGCCACTTAGAAAAGTATTCTTTCACTTTTAATTACAATGAGGGCATTGTTTATTTTAAGTTTGGGGGTATTGGGTTATAGTGAGTAGTTGTTGCATATAGTTAGTTGCATATAGTTTGATTGTATGTTTAAGTTGCATAGTAGGGGTATTTTAGTATCTTTGTAGTTAAATTTTACATAAAATTTTTTGTGTTTAGTTTTCTTTTGTCTTGTTTACTTAGTATGTGTTTAGTTGCATAACATTGCATAATCCCAGGCTTTTAGTTAGTTGAATTCTAATTTGGCCAATGATGAAATAGAAATGTGATAGATTTTTGAACTTTGTTGATAACTTAAACTTAGTCATAATTTCATACATGATGTAATCTATGCCTGTTGATTAGATGTTACCGGGTAGCACGACAATGTTCTCATTTGCTTGTTGGTTAAGATTAGCATGCTTGTCTGTTGAGAGGAAAATATTGTTTTTAATGATAGAATTATGTAGGAAGTGAGTAATGACTATGAAGACACAGATACTCAAACTTTGGGAACACATGGGTATGCTTGCTATTGGAATGAGATGGAGCGTAAAACGCACTCGTTTAAATGGAAATGGAAAGTGAGATGGAGCGTAAAACGCACTTGCTATATATATATAAATAAAAAAAGAGAGAAAAGAAATCAATAAACACCGCGGGAAAGTGCAAAAATCGCCCTCGTGAGTAAAAATAAAGCAGAATAAACCCATCGTTGAACCTTAATTTGTATTGATGTGTTGGAGTAGTTGATGTCTCATTAGTATATGCAGTTCTTGATTTAAACTTCAATTTTCTGTCTTAAGCAATTTAGCATATGGTATCTTCATCTTTGTTAAGCTTATCTGTGAACACATTACACACACACAACATCTTTATAGCAGGATAAGATTATCGGATTGTATGTCATTGTGCCTTTAGCTTAGTTTGATGCTTTATTCTTGGATCTTGATATTTCTCTGAGGCATATCTTATTGGAATTCTTAACATGGCTGGAAATCTGGGGATTCATTTGCATAGTAGCGTAGCTTGCATAACATGTAGATTGTATTATGTTGTGTTGCTTATACTCATTGTGGTTTTCATTTGCATTGCTTGAGGGCAAACAATAGTTCAAGTTTGGGGTATTTGATAAGTGGATTTTGTACCTACTTATTGGATATCAATTCATGAGAACTATGCCCATCTCAAGTACATTTTAGTGTGTTTTTAGTTGCATTTCATAATATTTTGCATTGCATGTACTGAGAACTCCTTTGGTGCAAAAGTGCAGGAAATGGCATGAGCTCGGCTTTGGTAGATAGCATGTGATAAATGAAGGCACAACATGAGGATCGAGTGAACAAAAGGGCTATGCAGTGGTGAACAAAAGAGCAAAAGTTGCATGTTAAAGCATCTGTAGCAACATGATATGAAGCGAAAGCAGAAGAACTCGAAATTAAATCTGCAGAAGTTGCCATCACATAAAGCTAAAACTCGCGTGCCCGCGCCAACACCCAGATAGAACTGATCTTGCTTACGCCCGCTCGTGCCATGATAACAAAGGGACCACACGCGATGTTGACTGCGGCTACTGACTTTATTTTAAATTGGAAATTGGAAGTGTAACAGAGGGGAGAGTTCGATTAGGTCTTATATATTAGGCTTATTATCAGCAATACGAGGACACTCCCACCCCTTTGGGGAAAAACAAGGAACAAGGGTTTTCTTTTTCTCTTAAATTTCAACATTAGATTAGAGTAGATTAGCGTAGTGATTTCTAGAGTTGATGAGATTGAAGACTTGAAGCAATTGGGAAGCATCAAAGATTCCATCTTGGAGCAGGAGAACATATTTGCACTTCAATTCTCTACTTTTATCATCTCTTTGGTTCTTATTTGTAATCTTGTGATGTTTATTTAATATGTGGATGATAGATTTAATTCAACTATGAGTTAAACTCTATTCTGAGATTGCAATGGATTAGTTTATTCTGATATATTTCATTGTTAGCCTTATTGATTGATATATGGTTGTCTATTAAGATTCATGCTTATTTGCTTAGTTGATTGGCCATCAATTATTGTGATAATCCATATGGACTTGAGAGATGAAGTGTAGGTTTGGATTTGATCTTAATAGCTTATGATTGTTTATTCTACATTGTGTTGGGATGTATGATTTGTGCTTAGGATAGACATATACCGACGCACCATTCGTAGTCTATTAAGAACTTGGGATTAAACCCTAATTATTTGTAAATCACACAGACATATAGTGGTTTAGGTAATGTGGGCGTTCATGTGTATTCTATCAATTATGGATTATATGTGATATGGGTATGGTACATTGAGAGATGGCTGTACTTTACTTTTGTGTTCTCGACTAACAAACATGTACAATTAGTTTGGCCTAACGTGAAGTGTATGGTTTTGAATGAGTCAATAGATGAAATTGTGATCTTAGGTCTTCATTATCTAGTCTCACTCTAGGATTAGTTAGGTTTATTTAATTTTGTAGTTTAAATATAAAATATAATATCATTAGTTTAAATAAGACTGAGATGGTTATGGGTTAATGCTTGGTAAACTTTATTAGTTAATTCTCCGTGAGAACAATACTTTACTTACTCTTTATTACTTGTTTGAGTGTATACTTCAAGACATATATATTGATCGGTAAAACGATCAACAAGTTTTTGGCGCCGTTGCCGGGGAATTAGCTTAATAAATTTTTGCCAACATTAATTTCAATCAAATTAGTCTTAATTTAAACATTTTTTTTTGTTTTAATTATCTTCTTATATTTCTCTCTTTTCAGGTACCATGGGTGACTTTGCTTATCGATGGCCTTATGCAAATATAACTCAACCAAGGGACACAAGAACTGAAGGACTCAATATATTTTCTACATTGTTAGCACAAATTGCAACACTTTCGGAGAGGTTGGATGTTCTTGCAGCCCAACATACTCGAGAGATAGCAGTTACATGTGACTATTGTGGTGGCGAGCATCTGAGTTATCAGTGCAACATCGGGGTTGGACAAGTACAGTTTGGGGGTGATTACTCCAACAACTATGTTAATTCCAATTATCATCAAGGTTGGGGGTTCCACCCAAATTTTGAATGGAGTTATAACTATCAAGACCAATACTGCATCCCAAGTCCAACACATCCATCATATTTCTCATATCCACCTTCAACGCAACAAGAGGAAAATTCAAGGTTGAAGGAATTCATGTAAAAAAGAATAGCAGACCATGAAGAGATGATGATGAGTTAGGAGTTATCAAGCCAAAACCTTAACAAACAGATGGAATAACTCATTAACTCCTCAATGAATGGTCCTCAATACATGGATTTTGACACTAAACAAGACAATTCAAGATTGGAGGATTTGTGGTTCAAATTTGTAGCATCAACTGAGGAGAAGATGATTGAGCAAGATAGGTAAATTCGAAATCTTCAGAATCATATGGATCAAATATTCGAAGCCTTAAACAATAGCCCTCCAAACAATTGGTGCTATGACATGGATGATGAAACTGATGGAGAGCCAGAAGTGTACATGCCACTGAATGAACTGAAAGGAGTGGACATTGAGGAGACAACTGGGGGTATGGAAAATGAAGAACATGAGTTGACTTGTATAATACCCCAAGTTCCTTCTCAGTTAGAGTTGAAAAATTCAGTGAAATTTGCACACCCATGTCCCCTTGGTAGTCACATCCAAAGCCGAATTTCATGATTATGAGGCCTCTTACAAACCATGGTGAAATTTGAGGAAGAGATAATAGAAGAAGAAAATCATGTTGTATCTGTCATGCCTCAATGCAAAAATCTATTCACAGAAACAACGGAAGGAGCACCTGGCTATGCAATAGAACTGGGGACATCATGTACAGGAAATATGCTAGGTTGTTTCAATTCACAGACACGCAAGATGGGGAACCCACCTACGCACATTGCAGTTCTAATGGATGGAGGGTTCCTAGCTTATCGAAGAGGAATTGGATAGCGGTGTCAAGAAAAGAGTCCAGCTAACGGACTATAAACCGAGCACTCTATGGGAGGCACCCCATCCAATCTTTCTCCCTCCTTGTTTAATTCTTTTTTTTACATTTCCATATTTAGTAGATGTTAGATAGTGGTAAGTCTTAATAATAGTTTTATTGTTTCTCCTCTCAGGTTCAATCCAATTGGTATAAGCATTTAGGATCAAATGTAAGTCAAAACCTGAAAGTTGTCAGTCTGAGTCAGTGGTCACATGGCCGCCCCAACAATAAGCCAAACACTGCATGGTCGCCATATAGCATCGATCACCGGGGAAAAAAATGCTAAATTTTTAAAATTTCTTACTCAAGCATTCGGACAGTTAGAAGTCAATACTCAATTTCCAAGTATATATTATCTCAAACTTAGCCATCGCCTGATATACCATCGGATCATGAGGAAGCGAACGGAGATGACATTGCCACTTAGGGGAGTATTCTTACATTTTTAATTACAATGAGGGCATTCTTTCACCCTATATTGAGTGCTTTCTCATTTTAAACACTTTCGAGCTCACATATAGCTTCTATTTTGTACCGGCGGGAGCCGAGTGTTCATCCCTTTAAAGATATAGAAGTCTTCTTTGGCAGCCCACTGTAAGCCTTCTCACACACTTTAAAGTCTTTCTCTTCATCTTTGCACACACTATTTTTATTGATAAGTGGGTTTTATATTGGATATAAATCCACGAGAACTATGCCCAGCTTAAGAACATTTTAGTATGTTTTTAGTTGCATTTTGTTTTGTTTTGCATTGCATGTACTGAGAACTCCTTTGGTGTAAAAGTGTAGGAAATGGCGTAGCTTGGCGTTGGTAGGTGGCCTGAGATCAGTGAAGGCATGACATGAGGGTTGAGTGGACGAAAGAAATTGAGAATCGATGGACAAAGAAGCAAAAACAGCATGCAAAAAGGAACAAGAGCAACATGACAAGGAAGCAGCAGCAGTAGAACTTGAGGATTCAAAATGCAGAAGCCGCGCGGCTACACAGGCTAAAAGACGCGAGGTCGCGCCATCAACCGGACAGAGTTCACTTTGCACACGCGCGCCCACGCCATGTTTACAAAGGGATCGCGCGCGGTCGCGCGAGTCATCATCTGCAGTTGCTGACTTTATTTTATTTTTGAAATTTTATGTGCTTGGGTTGGTATAAACTACTCTGGTTGGTACCAGACGCGACTATCTTTGGTTTTTACGATTTTTTCATAATATAGAACTAGGGTTTTACGCTTTGAACGAATTCCAACTTGGAGCCAAACATAGACTTAATATTTTATATCTCTGCATTAGAATTCAATCATTGACTACGTACTACTGTTATGTTGCTGGAGATTGTTGAGGATTTGAACGTCAAAGATTATAATCAGTAATTGGGTTTGATCAATTCTATCTTCTCTTTCAATTGTTATTTATTTTCCATGTGTTACTTTAACCCCATAATGTCTTTTGGTTCAGACATGAACTAAACTCCATTATGGGATTCTAACGAATTTTAATATGTAGTCTAATTGATGGCTTGATTGCTGGATTGTTAGCGTTTCATCATGAATTTCTATTATGGTTGATTTGATTGCATGAATGCTTGATCACCATTCATTCTATGTACTTGTATGGAATTGAAAAATAACATGCGAGTATGGTTGTAATCATGATAGCATGCGTGTATGGGGCTGAATTGCTTAGCTTTATAGCATGCGTGTATGGGACTGCAGTCAAGTATAGTTAGACCAGCGATAGTAGCTAATACCTTTGAGATAAAATCGGGCACTATTCAAATGGTGCAGAATTCGGTACAGTTTGGGGGTGCTGCTACAGATGATCCTAATGAGCACTTATTGAGCTTTATTGAGATTTGTGACACGTTCAGATATAACGGGGTGACGGAGGATGCTATCAAACTTAGACTATTTCCATTTTCATTGAGGGATAAAGCGAGAAGTTGGCTTCATTATTTGCCTTCAGGTTCTATAACTACATGGGAGGACCTAACACATAAATTCTTAGCTAAGTTTTTCCCAATGGCTAAGACTGCGAAGATGAGGACAACAATCTCTCAATTTGAGCAGTAACAAGGTGAATATCTATATGAAGCTTGGGAGAGATATAAATAGATGCTAAGGAAGTGTCCACACCATGGTATGCCAGATTAGATGGTGATCAACACATTCTATAATGGATTGGGATGGCAGTCCAGACCGATTGTAGATGCAGCTGCAGGAGGAGCGCTATGGGAAAAAAATCTATGAGGAAGCTTATGATCTTATTGAGACAATGGCAGCGAATGATTTTCAAAACCCTACATCTAGGATGCCACATCCCAAAGTTGCAGGTTTGTTGGAAGTGGATGCTATCACTCAGTTGTCAGCACATATGGCATACATGGCGAAGAAAATTGATTCATTAACAGAGAATAAGGCGAAGACAGTTGCCTTTGTGTGTGAAATTTGTGCAGGATCACACTCAACGGATCAATGTGCTATTAGCTCGGAGTCGGTACATTATGTGAGCAATTATAGGAAGGACCAAAGCCAATTTCAGAACACATACAACTCCAACAACCGCAACCATCCAAAATTTAGTTGGTCAAATAATCAAGGAAATCAATGTAATCGGTTTCAAATAGAATAATCAATTTCGATCCACAACCAACTCAAAGAACAGTTTACACCAAGACCACCTTTTCCACGGGATTTTTCAACAACAACAACATCATCACCTCAAATGCGCACCTCAACAAGAAAAGAAATCGGAAATGGAGGAGATGATGATGAAGTATATGGCGCTAACACAGAGGTGATGATTAAAAGCAAGCGGTGGCTATTAAAAATGGAAACTCAAATGGGGCAAATGGCGACATCTTTGAACAACAGGCCCCAAGGTTCATTGTCAAGTACTGCGGAGGCAAATCCACGAAGAGAAGGGAAGGAACAATGTCAAGCGATCACATTAAAGTCTGGGAACACCACTAATTCACCCTCCAGTTCCGTATCCATAGAGATTGAATAAATAGAGGGAAGATAAGCAGTTCAGCAAGTTTTTGGAGGTTTTTAAAAAGATACAGATTAACATACCTTTCGCTGAGGCATTGGAACAGATGTCGAGTTATGCAAAGTTCATGAAGGGTATATTGTCAAGGAAGAGAAGATTAGAAGAGTTTGAGACAGTGGACTTGACAGAGGAATGCAGCGCAGTGCTTCAGCGCAAATTACCTCCAAAGCTGAAGGATCCAGGTAGTTTCATAATTCCACGCACAATCGGAAAGATGAGCTTCAGTAAGTGTTTGTGTGATCTTGGGGCAAGTATCAATTTGATGCCCTTGTCAGTGTTTAATCAGTTGGGATTGCCTGCTCCAAGGCCGACAAATATTTTTCCACATCTAGCTGACAGATCCATTACTTATCCACGGGGAATAGTTGAAGGTGTATTGGTAAAAGTGGATAAATTCATCTTTCTGGCTGACTTCATCATCTTAAACTATGAAGAAGATAAGAGTATACCAATCATACTAGGGAGACCATTCTTAGCCACAGGAAGGACTTTGATAGACGTGCAGAAAGGGGAACTCACTATGTGTGTTCATGATCAGGAGGTTACCTTTAACGTATTCAAGGCGATGAAGTTTCTGACAGATGAAGAAGAATGCTTCCGGGTTGATTTGGTGGATCAGGTCTTAAATGATGAAGTAGAGAGTTTGATGGGTCATGAACCGTTGAGAAGTATTATTGTTGAAAATTCAGAACTAGAGGATGAGGAATTTGAAGAACTTGTTCAATTTCTTGATACTACTCCATAATTCAGAAAATTAAAAATTCCTGTTGAGCCATTGAAGAAGCTGGAGAAACGTCAGTAAAATTGAAGCCATCTCTTGAGACACCTCCAGACCTTGAATTAAAACCACTTCCAGATCATTTGAGGTATGCATTTTTAAATAAAGATTCAAAGCTACCTGTGATTATTTCTTCTGCACGAACATCTTTTCAGGAAGAAAAACTACTACGAGTACTTAGAGAGTTCAAGTCGGCTATTGGATGGACTATAGCAGACATAAAAGGGATCAGTCCTTCTTTTTGCATGCATAAGATCCTATTGGAAGATGATAGTAAGCCGTCGGTGGAGCAACAAAGAAGACTTAATCTGATAATAAAAGAAGTGGTCAAGAAAGAAGTATTGAAATGGCTGGATGCAGGCATAATCTATCCGATTTCAGACAGTTCATGGGTGAGCCCAGTGCAATGTGTACCAAAGAAGGGTGGTATGACTGTGGTTACAAATAAAAATAATGAGTTGATTCCAACACGAACATTAACGGGGTGGAGAGTCTGCATGGACTACCGCAGGCTGAACAAAGCCACGAGGAAATATCACTTCCCACTGCCATTTATCGATCAGATGTTGGACAAACTAGCAGGTCATGAGTATTATTGCC
The DNA here is from genome assembly GCA_020205605.1 of Panax ginseng. Lineage (NCBI taxonomy): Eukaryota > Viridiplantae > Streptophyta > Magnoliopsida > Apiales > Araliaceae > Panax > Panax ginseng. Next base: position 127,463,272 of record CM035145.1, read on the forward strand.
TTCTGGATGGATATTCAGGCTACAATCAAATTGTTATAGCTCTAGAAGACCAGGAAAAGACAACCTTCACATGTCCATACGACACGTTTGCTTTTAGAAGGATGTCTTTCGGGTTGTGCAATGCTCCAGCCACCTTTCAAAGATGCATGATGGCTATTTTTTTGGATATGGTGGAACAGAATGTGGAGGTATTCATGGACGATTTCTCGGTATTTGGGGATTCTTTTGATTTATGCCTTGAGAATTTGGTGATGGTCTTGAGAAGGTGTGTTAATACGCATTTAGTAATGAGCTGGGAGAAGTGCCATTTTATGGTACAAGAAGGAATTATTCTGGGACACAAGGTTTCGAAGAAGGGACTCGAGGTGGACAGGGCTAAGCTAGAAACTATTGAGAACTTGCCACCACCTACATCAGTAAAAGGTGTTCGCTGTTTTCTTGGACATGCAGGCTTCTACCGCAGATTCATCAAAAACTTCTCCAAGATAACTAAACCATTATGCAGTTTCTTGGAGAAGGATGCACACTTTAAATTTGATGAGGAATGCGTGTTGGCATTTGAGCACTTGAAGGGGAAATTAACTTCGACACCAGTTATTACTGCTCCAGATTGGGATTTGCCATTTGAGTTGATGTGTGATGCCAGTGATTCTGTTTATGTATATTTGCTTTTGGGTCAGAGAAAGGAGAAAAATTTTCATGTGATCTATTATGCCAGCAAGACCCTTACTGATGCACAGTTGAACTACACCACCATAGAGAAAGAGTTATTGGCAGTGGTGTATGCCTTTGATAAATTCCGAGCATAACTGATTGGTACAAAGGTGATAGTATACACGGATCATGCGGCAATTCGACACTTAGTGGCAAAGAAGGATGCAAACCCCCATTTGATCAGGTGGATATTATTATTACAGGAATTCGATTTAGAGATCAAGGACAGAAAGGGCACTGAAAACCAAGTGGCGGACCATTTATATCAACTAGAAAATTTAGAAAGGTCGGCAGACGAAAAAGTTATAATTAATGAATCCTTTCTAGATGAGCAGTTGTTTGTGGTGAAAGGGGAAGTGCTATGGTTTGCAGACTACACAAACTACTTGGTGAGTAAGATGGTACCTTCAGACTTGGTGGGTTATCAAAAGAAAAAATTTCTGCATGATGTCAAATGGTATATATAGGATAAGCCATATTTGTTTAAACAGTGTACTGATCAAATGATAAGAAGGTGTATCCTATATAGCGAGACCGAGGGGACTTTGCAGGATTATCACGCTTCTTTGTATGGGGGTCACTATAATGGAGAGCGAACAACGGCTAGAGTGCTACAAGCAGGATTTTACTGGCTGACAATTTTCAAGGACGCGTACAGTTTTGTCCAAAGATGTGATAGATGTCAGCGAGTTGGGAACATTTCGAAAAGAAATGAAATGCCATTGAATACAATCCTCGAAGTGGAATTTTTTGATGTGTGGGGGATAAATTTCATGGGTCCTTTCGTTTCTTCTTGCAGAAATCTGTACATCTTGCTTACAGTGGATTATGTGTCAAAATGGGTAGAAGTGGCAGCTCTTCCAACAAATGATGCCAAAGTAGTCCTCAGATTTTTACAACGAAGTATCTTCACGAGGTTTGGGACTCCTAGGGCCATCATTAGTGATGAAGGCAGTCATTTCTGCAATAGGCAGTTTACAACTTTGTTGGCTAAGTATGGGGTGAACCATCGCATTGCTACAGCTTATCACCCACAAACGAATGGCCAAGCAGAAGTGTTTAATCGAGAAGTTAAAAGAATTCTGGAAAAATTTGTGAATCCCACTAGGAAGGATTGTTCTTTAAAGCTTGATGATGCTGTGTGAGCCTATAGGACTATATACAAGACTCCGTTGGGCATGTCACCTTTTCAGCTCGTTTATGGCAAAGTATGTCACTTTCCTATGGAGCTAGAGCATAAGGCATATTGGGCGATTTGGAAGCTCAATTTTGATTTGAAAGCTGCTGGAGACAAACGCCTACTCCAACTTAATGAGTTGGATGAATTTCGATTACAGGCGTATGAAAATTCTAAGTTGTACAAGGAGAAGGTGAAGAAATGGCATGATCGCAAGATCATAGAGAGAACATTCGAGCTGGGACAAAGAGTTTTGCTTTTTAACTCCAGACTTAAACTTTTTCCTGGAAAGCTCAAATCGAGGTGGTCAGGGCCATTTACAGTGAAGACTCTTTTCCCACATGGTGCGATAGAAGTGTTCGATAAGTTCCTGGATAAGCCGTTTAAAGTGAATGGACAGCGGCTGAAGCATTACTTTGGTGGAGAGGTGGACAAACAAAAAGTCACCTCAATTCTTTCTTCGACATGAGATTCAGAGACAGTCAAACTAATTGACTATAACTTAGCGCTTGATGGGAGGCAACCCATTGTTTCTCTCTCTACTTTTTAATTATTCAGTTTAGATTGTTTTTGTGAGTTCATCTTCATTTTTAATTGTGATAGATGAATGCGTTTTGCATAAGTGAGTGTGTAGTTGAATGTGCATTAGACTGTGTTTGAGATTAGTATAGAAAATATGATAATTAGATGGTTATTGTTGCGTATTCATTAGTTCAAGCATTGACATGGTTAATTGGTGTTTATGCAGGTGCATTGAAACAAAGTAATCACTTTGTGATGTATTGGAAATGCAGATTGATAGTGCAGAAAAATAGGGATCTGCATTGCCGCGCAAGAAAGCATCGATGAACCGCTGGCAGGTAGGTCGTAAGCCGCTAGCGCCGCCATTGTCCTACTCAAAACGCACAAGGCGCCGCCTCCGAAGCAATCAACATTGAAAATTTTTAAGTTTTAAAACAGGTGTTGTGACTCGTTTCTTCTATCATTTGAAATCACACAAGAGGTGTTTTCCCTTGTTCTCTCCATAACGCACGACTTCTCATCTCCAAGTCGTTACCATTTGCTCTACTACCCACGATTCTACCCACGTTCAACCACTACTCAACCTCTACAGTGGGATTGATAAATCTAGGGTTTCAGACTGGGTTGTGCAAAATCAGTTTGGGGGTAATCAGTCATCGGCTATCACTCACTATCAGGCAAGTAATCTTCGTCTTCTCTATCAATCTCAGATGGGTCCTAAGCGTGCTCGATCTGTCCCTCCATCATCATCTTCTTTTTTCAGCAGTCAAGATGAGGACATTGTGGATCATACTAAGTTTCTCAGTCTGAAGGCATAAACAGATTATTATCGCATAGTGACAAACACGTTCGTAAAGGAACGAGGCTTCAAGCCTGGGAAGCAAGATGGGCAACTTTGGAATATGATTAGAGAAAGAGGATGGGGAGGATTTTGTGCAACTCCTATGCCTGCTCCCATGGGTATTGTACGAGAATTCTATGCTAATGTTGAAGATACTATGAGCGGGTCATCAATGGTTCGAGGAGTTGAAGTTGCATATACACCTCAGGCAATCAGGGCAGCTTTTAGAATACTCGACAATCCACCGACTGGGAATGATAATTGGGTCGAGTCTGCCCATTTTGAGACGGATTTGGCAGAAGTGATAACTGACTTATGCGTTCCAGGAACGCAATGGACTTGTAGGGAAGGAACTAATGAGCCTCACACTTTCTCCGCCTCAACCCTGAATCACTATGCAAAGGCATGGAATTTGTTCATCTGTGCGAAGCTTATACCGTCAATGCATCAGCATGAAATCACCACTGAAAGGGCTATCATTTTGTGGGGAATAATCATAGGAAAATACATAGATGTAGGCTATCTCATTAATCGAAACATATTATGTTACATGAGGGGGAGCACTACGGGGAGTATCCCACATGCGTCTGTGATTGCGAGTCTGTGTGCACAACAAGGAGTCCAGTGGGATGATGAACAGATGCAAATGCCTAGTCAAGATATAACTCATGCGACGATTTCATGGATATGATGAACCGAGTATTCAAGGAATATTTGGATCACTTTGTAGTTGTCTTTATTGATGACATCCTCATTTACTCCAAAAGCCGTGAAGATCATGAGCAACACTTAAGGCTGATAATCCAAAAGCTTCGTGAAAACAAGTTATATGCCAAGTTGAAGAAATGCGAGTTCTGGCTTGAGGAAGTAGCATTCATTGGGCATGTGATATCAAATCATGGAATATCTGTTGACCCGGCAAAGATTTAAGCAATTCAAAGCTGGGAACAACCTAAGTCAGTGACCGAAGTACGTAGCTTTATCGGATTAGCTGGTTATTATCGGAGGTTCGTGGAAGGATTTTCTCAAATCGCTACTCCATTAACTCAGCTAACTCGAAAAGATACAAAATTCGGTTGGAACGAGGAATATGAGAAGAGTTTTCAAGAACTCAAGAGGAGGCTCATTTCAGCACCTGTTTTAACAATACCAGCTGGTTCGGAGGGATTTGCCATATACAGCGATGCTTCAGGCAAATGTTTAGGGTGTGTTCTCATGCAACTTGGGAAAGTCATAGCCCATGCCTCATGACAACTCAAAGAATATGAGAGGAATTATCTTACTCATGATCTAGAGTTGGCAGCTGTCGTTTTTGCCTTTAAGATTTGGAGCATTACCTGTATGGAGAGAAGGTGGAGATCTATACGGATCATAAAAGCCTCAAATATTTTCTCACTCAAAAGGAACTCAACATGCGGCAACGACGATGGCTTGAGCTATTGAAAGATTACGATCATACCATTCAATATCATCCCGAAAAGCGAACGTAAGAGTCGCGCGATTAAGTAAGAAGATCATACGCTTGGTACGAGTGCGATATTGTCAACATAAAAGGCCCATTTTGTATGACTTACAAAGGATGGAGATAGAGTTAAAGACTCGGGGACCCATGTGATGATGGCAAATATACGAGTAGAACCAACTTTAATCGATAAAGTTAAAGTCTGCTCAAGCTACGGACACTGAGCCGATCGCGTATGAGGAAGAAAGTACAAGAAGGTGCTATTAAAGCAAGAATCGATGAAGAAGGAATATTTTGAGTCAACTCGGACTTTGTGTTCCTAACGATTCTCGACTTGAAGTATAAAATCATGATGGAGGCGCACAACACACCGTTTGCAATCCATCCTGGGAGTACCAAAATGTATCATGATCTTGACATACATTTTGGTGGAGCAATATGAAGAGAGAGATAGCGGGGTTTATCTCAAGGTGTCTAACTTGTCAACGAAAGGTCAAGTGAGCATCAAGTGCCAAAAGGTCCATTGCAACCACTTGAAATTCCAGAATGGAAGTGGGAGCACATTACCATGTATTTCATTACTGGTCTTCCAAAGGTTTTTCAAGGCATAGATGCGGTTTGGGTCATTGTTGATAGATTGACCAAGTCTGCTCATTTCTTACCGATACGAGAAACTTATACACTTGAACGTCTTACTCGTATGTACATATATGAGATTGTAAGATTGCATGGTATGCCAGTATCCATAGTTTCTGATCGAGACCCAAGATTCACTTCACAATTTTGGGTTAGTTTGCAAAAAGCTATGGGCACGGATTTACGATTTAGTTCGACATATCATCCTCAAACGGACGGGCAGTCAGAGAGGACTATTCAAACTCTTGAAGATTTATTAAGACTCTGTATCCTTGACTTCAAAGGAAGTTGGGACAAGTTCTTACCATTCGTGGAGTTTTCCTTCAACAACAGTTATCAAGTAAGTATTGGCATGGCTCCATTTGAGGCGTTGTATGGAAAAAAGTGATTCGCTTATCAAAGGGATGAGGTGGGTGAAGCAACGTTGTTAGGACTGGAGTTGGTACGTATGACTATTGAAAAGATTCAAATGACCCAACAACGTATAAAAACCTCACAAGATTGACAAAAGAGTTATGCTGATCTTCATCGAAAGGACGTGGAATTCAATATTGGAGATTATGTGTTGTTACATGTTGCTCCATAGAAAGGAGTTACGAGATTTGAAAAGAGAGGAAATCTCAATCCTCGATTCATTGGCCAATTTTTAATCCTCGATCGAGTAGGAACTATGGCTTATAGACTCGCCTTACTGCCAAGTCTGTCTCGTGTTCATAACATTTTTCACATATCTATGTTACGTAAATATGTGAAAGACCCGAACCACATTATTGAATTAGAACCGGATGAGATAGCAAAAGATTTAACGTATGAGGAGGTACATATTAAAATCTTGGATAAGAAGGATCATATTCTACACTCCAAAGTTATACCTCAAGTCAAAGTTTTGTGGAGAAACCACGATGTTGAGGAAATGACCTGGGAGTTAGAATTTTAAATGAAGTCAAGGTATCCTCACCTCTTCGACATACCAGGTACGCACCCTAATTTCGGGGATGAAATTTCATAAGAAGGGGAGGTTGTAAGACCCCAACTTTTATTAATAAAGATTAATTTTTCTTGAAATATATTTTTGAATATTATGGTGTGGATTTGATATAATGTTATAGTTGTGGGTATTATTTACAAATTTTGAAAAGTAAGCAAGTGGTTATATAATCTTCGATTAGTCAGGGAATATTCGTTTTAACAGGAAATATTCGTACGACGATACAATCATTGGTGGAACCCACAACGAAAGTATTGTCGTAGTTAGAAAATGACAAAATTATCTTTTTATAAAAATAACGGCGAAAGTTTTACCATTAAACTGTTGAACTACCCGGTGGTAAAAGTATAGTAATACGTGTGGTTGCATAGTAGCACACGGTATTGATTATTGATGCTTACGTGAGAAGTCACTTAGTTATACTCAATTATTGCTACAGTAATTGCTGCATAATATCTTTCATATTATTGATTCAATAATCGTCACAGTATCATCTGCATAATATTTTATATTATTAAATCAATAATTGAGATGACAAAGTTATTCATATTATTATTTGCAATATTGACAATGTCTAGAAGTTCTGTCAAGGAGAGGTTTGGTCAATTAATTGCGTGCCAATAAGGAGAAATCCTTATCGAAAAGCCCCTCTTTCCTGGGAACGACCTGATTGTTAAATATTGTGAGTTATAATATTAATAATGAATAAGTTCGTGTTGATTAAAGATGAAATTGATAGCTCCATTGTGTTGGGATTATTAGTGTTAGTAGAAATCGACATCTATTTCGACAATAATGGATGTCTGGAGGTTATATTGACCAATCGGGTAATTAATCGGATAAATGAGTAATTAATTACTATTAATTCACATGCTTATAACTATTTGTTCACATGTGTGTACTATTGATTCACATGCATGTATTATTAGGGGAGATGGTGCAAGATTGATAATTCTTGCATGACTAAATTAACAATGGAGGTATAGATGAAAGTACTATACTGTAATTATTTTTTTCACATGACTATACTATTGATTCACATGATTGTACTATTGATTCACAAGATGTACTATTAGGGGAGGTGGTGCAAGTTTGATAATACTTGCAGGACTAAATTAAAAAATAAAGAAAAAGATGAAGGTATTATACTGTAATATTTCAAGCCCCAAAACGTGCAATTATCGAAACTATATTTTTCTATAAATAGAAGCTCATTCTTATTTCATTCTCACCAATTCACTAAGACTCACAAGAGCATTTATAGAGAGAGAAGCTTTAGAGATAAAGTAGAAGAGAAGTCTGCTACTCGCTATTCCAGTATCCAGTCTTCTTCTGAGGTAAAAGATATTATTTTGTTCAGTATTCATAGGAATAATATTTTTTTTCATACTCTGCAGTATGTGAGTAATATTATTTCGTCTCGTATTCCTAATTATACCATCATTCGGTTAAAGTATTGCTTCTATATTCTGTGAAATTAGTAGAATATCCTTGAAATTTGCGCTTCATCTAGTATCGCTTCACAAAGATATTTTTTGCACATTCTTGTTAAATTTTAAGTTTTTTATGTCGGAGTACTGTCCATGAGTACTATTCATTTATACTAGTAATATTCACAAAAGTACTATTCATAGTACTATTCACAAAGTACTATTCACTTGAGTATTATTATTCCAAGTACTATTCATGGTGGTCTTATTATTCACTGGTTACTATTCACCTGAGTACTATTCATAACAAAAATTGATATCTTTTGAGTCCAAATCATTTTTGATACATTATCATTCTTGAATTTTACTCCACAAAGCAGTTTCATGTTGATAATTTGGACAATATTAAATTCTGGATAAATTAAATTATAAATCTTTAAAAATTTATCCTTGAACTTGTTTTATTGAATTCTTATATCATTGTCATCATACTCATGTTTATATTATGTTGAAAGTCATTTGTGGCCTATAGTACATAGATGGACTTGGTATGATTATGACCAGGGATTATTCGGTATAATCATGACCGTAATGTTACAAATGATGTGGTAAAAGTCCTCATTGGCCCGTAGTGCATTAATGGACAGTTGTTGGCATGATTATGATCATTGATGAATACACGAATATCCTTGGCCCATAGTGCATGGATAATTTGTGGTCGTGATACTAAAGAATATCCTTGGCCGTAGTGCAGGGGTGATTCGATGATGTGGATTATTTATTAAGCTGAGTCTCAGCGATAAAAGTGATGAAAAACCTTTTAAACCATAGAAGATATTAGATTTTATGTTTTACTTGACTCTTCTAATGGATTGCTTGTTTTTTTGTCGCAGCTTAAACTTGATGTTTGTTATATTTTATCGTTTAACATCATTGAAGGCTAACGAAAGAAATTATTCTCGCATTATCTTAGTCATAATATTTCTTCTTTGGCTAGTTGAGCTCACCCTTTTGCTTTCATTGTTCTCTTCAAGAAATGAGAACGTAACTGGGACTAGTCGGGGAACGGAGTGATCGGTCAGATGATAAGATTAGTAGTCCTCTCACTATTCTATGAAATAGTGTGATAATAAATGTATTGAGGACTCCATTTGAGTTGAATACTGTCTAGAAGACAATATTCCTATTAAAACTCTCAGTTTATGTTTTGTCGTATTTTACACGACAGTTGTATTATTAAGTTGTATTTGAATTTTGTATCATGTATTTGACGACTCAAGATGGGTGATGTATACCTATTTTGGGGGCGTCACAGATATATTCACTTAAGTTTGTGAAATAAAAGTTTAAATAACTTTTATATTATGCAACAAGTATTTTATGAATAAATGAATTTATGAACAAATAGTTGTGATGACAGATATCAAGTATAATAAATCAGTTAAGCAATACTTGATATAACAAATATTATTGTTTAACTCAAACAATATATAAGAATATTTTATCTATTATGTGAACTTTTATAAATAATGTCACTTAGTACTATAAGGAATCGTGACGGTTCAATTCCTCTTGGTAGAGGTGTATCTCAAGTAGCTTAAGCGTCTAAGTATGACAAAATTTATAATTTTCACAATTGATATTTATATAAATATTTTCAATAGATCACTACGATTCTCAAGTCCAGTTCGGATGACTACTCTTTTTGGAGCAGTATCTCAATGTCGTCTTGAGCTATCAAGTGTCATATCTATTTTATGATATTTATATAAATAATATCAATAAAAGGTTACTGAAGACTATAAGGAATCGTGAATGCAGTTCAATTCCTCTCCGTAAAGGTGTATTCCAAGTAGCCTTCATACGCCAAGTATCCTTTTATTTGATAAATAGATGAAATATAGATATATAGAATCGTGTATAACAATTTATATTTGTATATCTATAAATATAAATAAACAAGAGATAATTCAAATAAAATAAATCAAACAACTTATCTTAATTGGCTTAGACCAATTTTCCTCTTCTCAAATGATTAGAACTTTGATATGTAGAGAGAGAAAGCTTCTTAGAGAGAGAGTATGTACGAGATAAATAAGTTTTTCTTGAAAGTGAATTGGTAAATTGGAAATGAAGAAAAAACCTCCTATTTATAGATTTTGAAATCAGAGATAAAATGATAATTTTCAAAATATGATTTGAAATTAATGGTTGAGATGATCAATTTTGAAATGGCCGATGAAAAAAAATTTACGCGGTGGAGACTAAAAATTCCGCCCGGACATTTCTTCATCAACTTGTCATTTATTACACTTTGAAAATTTCGGTCAAAGCCAGCTAATATAGTCCCACGGTTAAAAAAATTGCCAGCTCATGCTTATATATTATATTTTGAAAAAAGAAAGCATGCAAGGTTTTTAGTCCCATTTTGAATGACACTTTGCAGTTTGAAAAAGGAATGCTTATTATATCATATATCCTATACATGCAAGACTAATATATATTATAATATATATATATATATATTACACAGCACGTGTGTGTATATATATATATATATATATATATATATACGGAGAGGCTCTAAAGCGAACCTTAAAGAGCGAATCAAAGACGAACTGTCGTCTTTGGTGTTTATGGTGACGGTTCGACCCGTCGCCAAAGACTACATGGCTATAGCGATGGATCGAGTAAAGTCGTCATAGACACCAAAGACGACTTGTTCTGTCTTTGGTTCGCTCTTTAAGGTTCGCTTTTAGAGACCAGATATAGTATATATATATATATATATATATATATATATATATATATATATATATATATATATATATTAATTTATAAAGCATGCCATGATTACTAATATATGTATACCGATAACATATACGGTTTTATATATATAGATTTAAACATACTTTAGTTAAACATATTTTTGTTATATGATATGTATTTATACTTATATATTATTTTAATAATATATGCATGCAATAAATAATTTTGTATAATTTTAAGATAACTTAAAATAATTTTTGAAATCTTTAAATAATAAAATTAATTTTGAGATTAAATAGAAAATTCCCATATGTAAAAAATGATTTAATCAAAATCTCCATCTTCTTTTCAAATTAGATCAAACAAGCATTTAATAATCAACATATGACTTTTGTCCCACAATGCATGACCCAATTATTTTACAAAAATGGTGAGGACTACTAAAATAATTTCTAGAACCATCATTCCATACCCCGACTAGTACTCGCTACATTCTCGCCTCCCCGAGAAAAAAAAAAAAGGAACAAAAGGAAAAGGTGAGCTCAACTAGCCCAAGAAAGAACATTATGACTAAGATAATATGTAACAAATTATCGTTAGTCCTCAACAGGAAAAATCTAATAGAATACAATAGACAATAAGTTTGAAATCAATATTCACAACGGAAATAATAATTCATTAGAAGAGTTAAGTAGAGAATGAAATCTACTATCATCTATGAATTTAAAAGTTCATCGTCTATCTTTTATCCCTGTAACATCAATCAATATATAACTGAAATCAAATATTCATCTTTGCACCACTGTGCCAAAGATATTCATCGATTAGTTATGTTCATCTAAACACATGTTCATCTTTGCACTACGGACCAAAGATATTCATCAGAAATCATTAATCTTTGCACTACAGGCCAAAGATATTCAATTATATCATCATTTAGGACGGAGGATGATGAAAAATATTTTAAAGAAAACGAATACAGTGAAACAAAAGAATAAATATTAAGGATTTGTATTTCAGCTATTCCATGTCCAAAAATACCTCATAAATAATCATAGTGGAGTAAAATTCAAGAATGATCAAAACATGGATACAATCAAAGCTAGTATCCATAATAGATATTTTGGACGAAAAACGAAAATTAATTTTTTTGTGAATAAGTTCCGTATTCGTGAATGTCGTCAGATACGTGAATAAGGTCCGATAACGTGAATAGTAACTCGACACTAAAAGATAGAAATTTCACAAAAAAATCATCATCACGCTTCGTGAATAGTACTCGTGAATAAAGAACTCGTGAATAAGAACTCATGAATAGTAACTTATGAATAGTAACTTGACATGAAAAATTCCAAATTTGAAAAAATTAGGACTAATATTTCTAAGATAATGATATTCAAGAAATAATATCATTTATGAAGAAAATAACATCCTTACCTAAAAAGGATAAGACTTCGATCGGTATATCGGATATAGTCTTTCGAAAGAACTTGCACCAGTATAGCAATACTCAAAGTACTAAAATACTCACAAGAATACGCCAATATATCGAGAGAGAAAGAGAGAAATCTTTAGTTTCGGTGTGATTTTCAATTCTAACCTAAAGATCCTATTTATAGGAAAATGCTTAGAACACCAAAGCGTAAAATTTAATAAATTAATATTATTTATTTTTCCACATCTTCCTACACATCCAAGAATCAATTCATTTTCAAAGCACATGTTAATGATGCCTCCACACATTCCAAAAACGTTTTTGTTATTTAAAATAATTAAAACTTTCAAAAATCAATTATTTCGTAACTTGAACTTCAATAATTCATAATAAATAGCCCTTTTATCGTAAAATTGAATCTCTTTGCTTTTTATAGGAAATTCAATTCTCTACAACTTTGCGTAAGAAAGTTTTTCCAAATTCCAAATGTAAATTAACCGAAATCCATAAGCAGACGATTTTACAAGCTATAATCAAATTTCACCAAGAAATGGGCCATGAGACATGTTTAACATGTTTTAAACAACTTTTGCAAAAAAATACTCTTCCTCCTCATATACTCATATATCCCACATTTATTATAAAAATATCATCATTATTATATAATATAATAAAATATTATTTTATCGTAAAAGATAAAATATCAATTTTTAACAATTGTCACTTTAAAAATTTTCTCCATCTATAACCACATAAAATCAATATTTTACTCATCATATAAATCAATAATTAATTATTCACAAATAATATTACAGAATCACAGATCGGCAACCGTGCCGCCTCAGAAAGAGGGGGGCTTTCCAATAAGGATTTCTCCTTCTACAAGCCTGCAATTAGGTGACCAAACCTCTCATTAAATGTAACTTTCTAGACATTGCCAATAATGTTTTCTAATAATATTATTCAAATAATATGAATTATTGCTTCGATAATGGAAAATCTTCGCAGTAGTGACAATTATTGAAACAACAAGAATATAAAATATCAACACAAAGAATTATTGAATCAATAAAATAAAATATCGAATAAAGAACTACTATAATAATTATTGAGTAGTGCCTTCTTACGTAAGAATTAATAATTGGTGCAATACTGCAGCGTATATCGCGGCAACAATGCCAGACATCGTGTTTTAACCACCGGGTATTCCAATGTTGTTAATTCAGAACCACTACGCCGTTATTTATAAACAACTTATACTTGTCGTTTTCTTCATCCAATCGCTTTCCGTTATGGGACCCATAAAAGATCATACTGGCCGCATTTAATATTCCCCGACAAAGCAAGAATATTCCACGACCAAACGAATATTCCCGACAAAATGAATATTTTATAACCACCGCTTATTATTTAAAATATACGCAAGATTTTACCCATAACTAACCACATTAATCAATTCAACCCTTACTATTTCAAAATAATAAATAGAGGAAATTAAATTTCATTTATTAATAATTTGGGGTCTTACAACCTCCCTCCTTATGAAATTTCGTCCTCGAAATTGACGTGACGACTGTGTGTTTCAAAAGATGAGGATACCTCGCTTTCATTTCCGTTTCCAACTCCTGTGTCATTTCCTCAATAGCATGGTTTCTCCACAAAACTTTAACTTGTGGTATGACCTTCGTGCGTAGGGACATGCTCCTTCCTATCCAAGATCTTGACAGTGTACCTCTTCGACGTTAAGTCTTGGCTATCTCGTCCGGGTTCTAACTCAATAACGTGGTTTGGGTCTTTCACATATTTACGTGTAGATGATATATGAAAAATATTATGAACACGAGACATACATGGAGGTAACGCGAGTCTATAGGCCACATTTCCTACTCGTTCAAGAATCTAAAATAGACCAATAAATCGTGGATTGAGCTTTCCTCTCTTCCCGAATCTTGTAAATCCCTTCCATGGAGCCACACGCAACAATACATGATCCCCAATACTAAATTCCACGTCTTTTCGATAAAGATTCGCATAACTCTTTTGTCGATCATGTGCCATTTGTATACGTTGTCGAATCATTTGGATCTTTTCCGTAGTCATACGTACCAACTCGGGTCCCAACAATGTTGCTTCACCCACCTCATCCCAACATATTGTAGAGCAACACTTTTGTCCATACAATGCTTCGAATGGAGCCACACCTATACTTGCCTGATAACTATTGTTGTAAGAAAATTTCACCAATGGTAAATACTTATCCCAACTCCCTTTGAAATCGAGGACACAAAGTCTTAATAGATCTTCAAGAGTTTGAATAGTCCTCTCTGATTGTCCGTCCGTTTGAGGATGGTATACCGAACTAAATCAGAATCTGCGCCCATAGCTTTTTTTGCAAGCTAACCCAAAATCTTGAAGTGAATCTTGGGTCATGATCCAAACTATGGATACTCGGCATGCCATGCAATCTTACAATCTCATTTACGACACATACTAGCAAGACATTCAAGGGAATAAGTCTCACGATAGGCAAGAAATGGGTCGACTTGGTTAATCTATCAACAATAACCCAAATCAAGATCTATGCCTCGAGAAACCTTGGGAAGACCCGTAACAAAATCCATGGTAATTTGTTCCCACTTCCATTTCGGAATCTCAAGTGGTTGCAATGGACCCTTTGGTACTTGATGCTCCGCCTTTATACGTTGACAAGTTAAACACATCGAGATAAACTTTGCAATCTCTCTCTTCATATTGTTCTACCAAAATGTATAAGAAGATCACGATACATTTTGGTACTTCCGAGATGGATTGAAAATGGTGTATTGTGTGCCTCCATCATGATCTTGTACTTCAAATCGTAATCATTAGAACACAAAGTCTTGAATGGACTCAAGTATTCTTCTTCATCGATTCTTGCTTATTCGGAATAGCACCTTTTGCACTTTCTTCTTCATACGCATCGCCACCAAGGTTCGTGGCTTCGAGCAACTTTAACTTTTTTGATTAAAGTCGGTTTTATGCATATATTTGACATCATCGCACTCATTCCTGCATATGATCTTCTACTCAACGCGTCAGCTACCACGTTTGCTTTTCCAGGATGGTATTAAATAGTGTGGTCGTAATCTTTCAACAGCTCGAGCCAACGTCATTGCCGCATGTTGAGTTCTTTTTGAGTGAAGAAATATTTGAGGCTTTTATGGTCTGAATATATCTCCACTTTCTCCCCATATTGATAGTGCCTCCAGATCTTTAGCGCGAAAATGACTGCTGCCAACTCTAGATCATGGGTAGGATAATTCCTCTCATATTCTTTAAGTTGTCGCGAGGCATAGGCTATGACTTTCCCACGTTGCATGAGAACACATCCTAACCCTTTGCCTGAAGCATCACTGTAGATAACAAATCCATCCGAACCAGATGGTATTGTCAAAACAGGTGCCGAAATGAGTCTCCTCTTGAGATCTTAGAAACTCTTCTCGCATTCCTCGCTCCATACGAATTTTGTATCTTTACGAGTCAGCTAAGTTAACGGAGTAGTGATTCTAGAAAATCCTTCCACAAATCTCCGATAATAACCAGCTAAGCCCAAAAAGCTACGTACTTCGGTCACAGTCTTTGGTTGTTCCCAACTTTGTATTGCTTCAATCTTCGCCGGGTCAACAGACACTCCATGTTTTGACATCATGTGCCCAAGGAATGCTACTTCCTCAAGCCGTAACTCGCATTTCTTCAAATTTTGGCATATAGCTTATTATCAAGCCTCTGCGCAGTACCGGCTTTAAATGGCGCTCATGATCTTCACTACTTTTGGAATAGATGAGGATGTCATCAATAAAGACAACAACGAATCGATCCAAATATTCCTTGAATACTTGTTCATCATATCCATGAAAGTAAAGAGGAGCATTAGTCAATCCAAAAGACATGACTAAGAATTCATAATGCCCGCATCGAAGTTTCGAGAGCGATCTTTTGAATATCCTCGATTATAACCTCGGTGATGATATCGTAAGCGAAGATCGATCTTTGAAAAGAATTATGCTCCTTGCAACTGGTCAAACAGGTCATCAATACGAGGTAGCGGATACATATTCTTGATAGTGACATGGTTTAATTCCCGATAATCGATACAAAGTCGCATACTCTCATCTTTCTTCTTTACAAATAAAATAGGAGCACCCCAAGGAGATGTACTAGGACGAATGAAATCGATGTCCAACAACTCCTGTAGTTGGACCTTTAACTCCTGAAGTTCAATAGGAGCCATTCGATATGGGGTTTTAGAAATGGGCTTTGTACCAGGTTCAAGGTCAATAAAGAATTCAACTTCACGTTCTGGGGGTAGACCGAGAAGTTCTTCAGGAAATACGTCAGGAAAGTCAATAATAACATGAATATTATTCAAATCTGACGTGTCTTTATTCAAATCCATAACATGGGATAAAAAAGCTTGACATCCGTTTTTTAATAAACGAATAGCTTTATGACTTGATATAACAGTGATTGATTTTAATGGTTTAGTTGCTTGAATTCGCACAACAGGTTGATTAGGAACTAACAACCTTACGAAAACAATCAATTTTGGCATGGTGAGTAGTTAACCAATCAATCCCTAAAATCACATCAAAAGCAAGTATCTTTAAAGAGATAAGGTCAACAGGTAATGTGATGGTACCAACTTGGATCAAATAATATTTATAAACAGTGGATGTGATGAAAGTTTCTCCTAACGGAGTTTCCACAGATAGGTCAAAGTCTTCGCATGAATTTATGATTAGCTTACCCGTGATCACCTCATTTGGGTTCCTCGCATGTTGACCAGTCACGACAAACGCTCTTCCAGGAACCGTTGACTTTGACTTTTCTGGGACGGCCTTTTGAGTCACCATCCCCGCTGGACTTGGTTTCACTACAGTGCAATCTCGAGCGATATGTCCTTCCTTTCCATAGTTATAACATACCTTAAACTGTCAGGCGGTTTAATGATATGTCCTTCTTTTTCGTGACTTATAGCATACGACCGGTGGTTGTTCTCCTCCTTGGAACCGATTCTTCTTTGGTGTCGACGTCTTCACATTGTCATTGTTGAATCTCCTCTTTTTAAAATCTCCCCCCGACTCGCTTCTTCTATTTTCATGGCCACGATTACCGCCAGAGTGGTTACCTCTTTTGTCTGAATGTTTTCCTCCCCGCTAGTTTTCATTGTTCAGGACGACGCCGCCATCAGATGACCGAGTTCATGGTCCCTTGGTTGAACGCGATTCGCATTATCTCGCCTAATAATTGAGCCTTGTTGACAACATTTGAATATAAAGAAAATTTATGAGAGATAAGATATTGTCAATCTCGGGTTTTAAACCTCTAGAAACATCCTCGTCATTCGTTCTCATTCTCTACCAAATGAGGTGCAAACTCGATAACTCGCGAACTTCGCCTCGTATTGGGACACCGTCATGTTGTTTTGTTCTAGTCTAATAAACTCTACCTCCTTCATATGGCGAATACTTTCAGAAATTATTTTTATTGAAAAGTTTCAAACGCTTCCCAAGACACGCTTGAGTCTGGCAGTCGGGTACGTTTCACAGACTCCACCGAAGAATCGCCTCGCCACGCGGAACATAAAGGTGGCGAATGGAACCTTTGTTCCTCCCGCATCCCAAGACATCGAAATATCTTGGTAATTTGCTTGACCCACGCTTCCGCCATGATCGAATCCGACTTTCCCTTAAATTCGGTGGTCCCAACTCTTTGAATCGCTTGGCGTGACAAGCCGCACGTTCTTATCATTTCCACTCAGATTCACATACACGAGTCTCCCTCGTCGGTTTTGCATGAACGTAAAAGCTCCTAAACATCCTGCGTTCATCGCTCCGCTTTCGGTGGTGTTGTTTACGGGAGGAATATTGCCTTCTGTTGCACGCCTCACAGGTGGTGATTAAAGGTGTTTCCACGATCTCATTAACTCCACCGATTAATATTCTCATTGTCATTCTTAAATCGCCATAAAACAACTAAGTTAATTAAACAATTTAACATATCACATATGAACCATATACTTAATGACCAATAAATAAGCTTAGGTATGACACCATTAGCGAAGGATTTACTCGTCTCTCCCTCCTAGTACTATTCCCGATCTCCATGCAGAGACCATATCCCTAAGCTCGATACCAACCGTGACGCCCCCAAGCGGTATACAACACCCATTCCGAGTCGTCAAAATACATGGTACAAAAACAACTACAACTTTATTAATACAACATAAAAACTGTGAGTTTAAATACAAATATTGTCATCTAGAGAATATCAACACTCAAATAAGTCCTCATTTTAATTATTGATACATTATTTTACAAAAATGGTGAGGACTACTAAAATAATTTCTAGAACCATCATTCCATACCCCGACTAGTACTCGCTACATTCTCGCCTCCTGAGAAAAAAAATGGAACAAAAAGGAAAAGGGTGAGCTCAACTAGCCCAGTAAAGAACATTATGACTAAGATAATACATAACAAATTATCGTTAGTCCTCAACAGGGAAAAATCTAATAGAATACAATAGACAATAAGTTTGAAATCAATATTTGCAGCGAAAATAATAATTCATTAGAAGAGTTAAGTAGATAATGAAATCTACTATCATCTATGAATTTAAAAGTTCATCGCTCATCTTTTATCCTCGTAACATCAATCAATATATAATCGAAATCAAATATTCATCTTTGCACTACTGTGCCAAAGATGTTCATCGATTGGTCATGTTCATCTAAACATCTCTGTTCATCTTTGCACTACGGGCCAAAGATATTCATCGAAATCATTAATCTTTTGCACTACTCTGGGCCAAAGATATTCAATTATATCATCATTTAGACGGAGGATGATGAAAAATATTTTAAAGAAAACGAATCCAGTGAAATAAAAGAATAAATATTAAGGATTCGTATTTCAGCTATTCCATGTCCAAAAATACCTCATAAATAATCATAGTGGAGTAAAATTCAAGAATGATCAAAATATGGATACAATCAAAGCTAGTATCCATAATAGATATTTTGGACGAAAAACAAAAATTTAATTTTTCTGTGAATAGTGCCGTATTCGTGAATAGTGTCATATACGTGAATAGTGCCGTATACGTGAATAGTAACTCTGACACTAAAAGATAGAAATTTCACAAAAAAATCATCATCATGCTTCGTGAATAGTACTCATGAATAGTAACTCGTGAATAGTAACTCATGAATAGTAACCCCGACATGAAAAGTTCCAAATATGATAAAAATTCAGACCAATATTTCGGCAAAATGATATTGAAGAAATAATATCATTTATGAAGAAAATAACATCCCTTTCCTAAAAAGGATAGTACTTCTGACTGGTATACTGGATATAGTGCTGAAAGAACTTGCACCGTATAGCAATACTCAAAGTACTAAAATTGTGACGCCCCCAAAATTAGGTATACATCACCCATCTTGGATCGCCAGATACATGGTACAGAATTCAAATACAACTTACTAATACAACTGTCGTGTACAATACGACAAAACATAAACTGTGAGTTTGAATACAAATATTATCTACTAGAGATTATACAAACTCAAAAGGAGTCCTCATTACAATTATTATCACACTATTTCACATAATAGTGAGGACTACTAATGCCATCCTCTGGACCATCACTCCGTTCCCCAACTCGTCCCAGCTATATTCTCATTTCCTGATGAGAGCAGTGAAAGAAAGGGTGAGCTCAACTAGCCCAGTAAGAAATATTATGACTAAGATAATGCAGAATAAATTATCATTAGTTTGCAACAATGTTAAACTGATAAAATATAATAGACATCAAGTTTAACTGCGGCAATGAACAAGCAATCCATTAAAAGAGTCAGTAGAAAATAAAATCTACTATCTTTTATGATTAAAAAGGTTTTCATCATCATTATATTTGAGACTCAAATTTTTAATAAATATTCCACATCATCGAATCACCCCCGCAGACACTGCCAAGGATATTCTTTTAGTATCACGACCACAATTATCTACGCACTACACGCGCCAAGAATATTTGTGTATTCATTAATGGTCATGATCATGCCAACAACTATCCATCAATGCACTATGGGCCAATGAGGACTTTTACCACATCATTTGTAACATTACTACCATGATTACACCGAATAATCCCTGGTCATAATCATACCAAGTCCATCTATGCACTACAGGCCACAAATGACTTTCAACATAATATAAACATGAGGATGATGACAATGATATAAAAATTCAATAAAACAAGTTCAAGAATTAATTTGTCCAAGAACTACTAATGTCCAAATTGTCAACATGATACTATTTTGTAGAGTAAAATTCAAGAATGATCAGAAGAATATTTCCATGAAAAGATACTGGATGAAGCGCAAATATCAAGGATATTCTACTAATTTCATGGAGTATAAGTCAAAACTTTAACCAACCGAGTATAATAAAGAAATGGAATAACAAAAGAAATCACCATGCATGCGGTATTTCGCAGATAAAGTTATTCCAACAAAATACTAAATAACGAAAACCAGTCGGTGAAATTTGCAACCGAGCTGAGGATGTTCCAAGCAGAATAATAAAGAATGGAATAATAACATAAATCACCATGCATGCAAGATTACCAGCAGACGAGGTTATTCCAATGTAATACTAATAAGGACGGAACCCAGTCCCAAAAAAATGCATGCACGAGGATATTCCAATGTAATAATAAAGACGGAATCAGTCCCGCCAGAAACGCATTGACGAGGATATTCCAATGAGAATAGTAAAAGACGGAATAATAGAAGAATGTCACCAAGTATAGGGTAGATCACAGCGTATACGAGTTATTCCAACATAATAATAAGCAATGGAATAACAACAGCTTCTCTTCATGAATAAGAAAGAATAACAATTTCTACTAGTAAAAAAGAACTGGATATAAGAGTAGGGAAGTAACAGAATAATTTTCTATAGCTTTTCTATAATTTCTCTCTCTGGAGTTTCAGTGAATTCGTAAGAAAATAATGAAGGAATGAGCTTCTATTTATAGGAGAATGGAAATGACACTATTTGCAAAAATTACGGATGCAACAGTAATTATTCAGACGAAGTTTACTATTTCCACATGTAAATCTTTTTTTTTTCAAAGTGCTGACCAATCAGATAAATCAACACATGCAAATTAAAAACTTAAACCAATTAGAATGCACCAATTATCAATAATCTCGCATGATTGACAAGTTTGGCTAAATACAGTTTAAAGCTTTGAAAAATCTACCCACAATCTGCCAAAAATAAGCTAGCAACTTGTCATTCTTTGAAAAATAATTGAGGCCCCCCCTATCAACCTCAATACTTTATATATATATATATATATATATATATATATATATACCCACCATCTTTTTTTTCTTTTCCTTCATTACCACCCGTACATCCCTTCCCCATTTGTCAATTCACATGCACCCACACATGCTTTTATATATATATATACCAAATAACTTCCTACCGATTATTTTTTTTAAAATGAGTAAATGGGGGTCCATAAATACAACAATTTACTATAGCAATAATTGAACAAAATTAAGTGACTTCTCACGTAAGCATTAATAATTAATACCATGTGCTACTATGTAACCACGCGTATTACTGTACTTTTAACACCGGGTGTTTCAACAGTTAACGGTAAAACTTCCGTCGTTATTTTCATAAAGTATTTTTGTCGTTTTCAATCCGACAATAATTAGTTAATAGGGTCCACTAATGATTGTCCGTTTCTACTTAATATTCCTGTTAAAGCGAATATTCCCAGAACCAATCGAATATTATATAACAACTTGCGTATTTTTGCAAAATTTATAAATATTACCCACAATTATAACATTATATCAATTTCACTCCATAATATTGAAAAATAATATTTATAGAAAATTTATCTTTATTCAAAAAGTTGGGGTTTTACAAAAATACTCACAAGAATACGCTCAATATATCGAGAGAGAAAGACAGAGAAATCTTTAGTTTCTGGTGTGATTTTCAATTCTAACCTAAGCACCCTATTTATAGAAAAATGCTTAGAACACCAAAGCAGAAAATTTAATAAATTAATATTATTTATTTTTTCACATCTTCCTACGCATCCAAGAATCTGAATTCAGCTCTTAGCACATGTTAATGATGCCTCCATACATTCCAAAAACGTTTTTGTTATTTAAAATAATTAAAACTTTCAAAAATTAATTATTTCAAAACTTCGGAACTTTAATAATTCATAATAAATAACCCTTTTATCAGAAAATTCGAATCTCGCGCTTTTTTTTTTATAGGAAATTCAATTCTCTACAACTTTACAGAAGAAAGTTTTTCCAAATTCTAAACAGAAATTGACTGAAATCCATAAACGGACGATTTTGCAGGCTATAATCAAATTTCAGTCAAAAATGGGCCCACATACATGTTTAACATGTTTTAAACAAATTTGCAACAAAAATACTCTTCCTCCTCATATACTCATATATCCCACATTCATTGTAAAAAATATCATCATTATTATATAATATAATAAAATATTATTTTATCAGAAAAGATAAAATATCAATTTTTAACAATTGTCACTTTAAAAATTTTCTCCATCTATAACCACATAAAATCAATATTTTCCTCATCATATAAATCAATAATTAATTATTCACAAATAATATGAGAATCACGAGATCTTGCAACCAAAGTGCCGCTCAGGGAAAGATGGAGCTTTCCAATAAGGATTTCTCCTTACTGGCGCGCAAATAGGTGACCAAACCTCTCCTTAGACAGAACTTTCTAGACATTGTCAATAATGTTTTCTAATAATATTATTCGAGATAATATAAATTATTGCTTCGATAATGGAAAAAATGTTGTGTAGTGACAATTATTGAAACAACGGTAATATAAAATATCAACGCAAAGCAATTATTGAATCAATAAAATAAAATAATCGAAGCAAAGAATTAACTCGTAACAATTATTGAGTAGTGCCTTCTTACGTAAGAATTAATAATTGGTGCAATACTGGTGTCTTTATTGTGCAACAACGCCAGACATCGTGTTTTAACCACCGGGTATTCCAACAAGATAATCTCAGTAACCATTACGTCGTTATTTATAAACAACTTATACTTGTCGTTTTCTTCATCCAATCGCCGTTATGGGACCCACAAAAGGCTGCGTAAATAAATGCGAATATTCCCAAGCAAAGAAGAATATTCCACGACCAAACGAATATTCCCCGATAACAATGAATATTTTATAACCACCTGCTTATTATTTAAAATATATGCGCATTTTATCCATAACTAACCACATTAATCAATTCAACCCTTACTATTTTAAAATAATAAATAGAGGAAATTAAATTTCATTTATTAATAATTTGGGGTCTTACACTCATAATCTTTTTACTCAACTTTTATTGGAAATTGAATAAATGTGAAAATATTTATATTAGGAACCAGTGTATAGTATACCACTTTCACTATAACATCTCTTTTTATTTAATGTACTTATTGGGAATGTGAGAGTTACAAAAAAATAAATCTAGATAATTAAATGATGTGAGAAAGTAATTATTGGGGTCATAGAAAAGTGAAGAAATACATTAATTAAAAAGTAATCAAAATGGTAATTTAGGTAAAAGAAAATTGTATTAATTAGCGTGCCGAAACCAATTATGACGTTTATTTCGAGACGGAGTGAGTATATCTTAATAGCTCATCTCTTATTCGTTAAGAGGCATGTAGTTGTTTGGTAAAAAAAATTCTCTCTGAATGCCTATAAATCGTTAAAATAGAAAATTAAATCTAAACTATTCAGAGAACCATATTTTTTGGGCAAATATAACATTTTCAATATTATAAAATTCCTTTTGTATCCCTAATTACTGTTACCAACAGGGCTGGTCCAAACTTTTTTGGTCTCGAGCCAAATCTTAAATTGGGAGGGAGAGAGATAGACTGAAGACAGTGGTCAGTGGCCTTGCGAAAAAAGAAGAATAATTTTTTTCGGTAGAGAGAGAAAAATATGTTGTATGATTGTACTTGTAGCTACTACTTTGCTGAGAATTTTTTTTTTGGGCTTTTTTAATGGGCTCTAACATATATGAATTATTAAAATTTGGGAGTCTTTTCAATTTTAGGGCACAATAGTACAACATTTAGTAAGTAATTACAACAATAGTGCACTCATAAAATATTTACACAATTAATACACTTTCCATATTTACTTACAATATTAGTGCAATTAGGATTCCTTAATTTAGGGAATTAGTATAGGATTCAATTCATAATAATAAGGAAACCTAAAATCAAGGAGAAATAACTACCATAATTAATAATTCAAATTCAAATATCTTGGATCTAACAACAAGATTAAATTTTAAAAAAATAAAAATAAATCAAATTCAAATATTCAAAGTTTGGCAACATCATCTTCCTTCTCCCCTTCGCCGGTCATCTTCCTCCTCCCCTTCGCCGGTGAAACAGAGCGTCCGGAAATTCTCGCCGGTGAAACAGAGTGTCCGAAAATTCGAATTCCAATTTCATTTCCAAAAGAAAATAAGAACACTGCATAGGAAAGAGAGAGATAAAAGAGTGATGTGTAATGTAATGTTGATAACCAAACCTTCGTACTAAGGTAACCAAACTTTTATACTAAGGTAACCAAAACTTTATACCAAAGGTAACCAATATACCTCCACACCTGCAGTATGAATTGGTTAATTAGGTCGGAAAGTTTGGTTACCTTGGAATGAATGTTTGGCTACCAACTGCACTATGAAAAAACTGCAGGTGTGGATGTGGATTGGTTACCTTGGTATGAAGGTTTTATTACATTGGTATGAAGATTTGGTTACCTTGATGTGAATGTTTGGTTACCAACTCCACTATATATTAATAAACCGGTTATAATATCTTATGCATAGAAAAATAGAAAACAATTTCAGCAGCAAAGCAAATACTATATATAGAGAGAGTAGTAGTAGTAATAAAAGGCTGCACTTTTCCACTGCTTTCCGCCACTTTGAATCTCTTTTTATCTTTCTCTATCTTCCTTCACACGCAGATGCAAACATTTTTCATGTTTGTATTCATTCTACTCCATTTACCGGCGGACACCTCAGTCCACACTCCCCCAAGTTTAATCAAAAAAATTTAGGCACCTCCGCGGAAGGCGTCGTCCCCGTAACGGCGCCCACCTCTGTGCCTTGACCGCCGCCTTCCTCCTTCTCTCCGATCCCGATGACCTCAAATCAGCAATCGGATCTGACGATCAGATCAACGAGCTTGACGACGGCGCTCAGGAGGAGTCTGATCCGTTTAAGGTTTCTAACGAGGACGAGATTTTCCGCGAGGTATAGTTTGAAGAAGAGGATAATAACGATCAATCGCATAGAGGATGAAGAAAAAAAAAGAGAAACATGAACAGAGATGTGAGTGTTTGAATGTGTTTGAATAAGAAAATAATAATTAACAAAGCGGGAAGTAGTTGAGACTTATTAATTACTTAATTTAATAAGTAAATCAATCTTCATCCCCTAAATTAAGGAATCCTAATTGCTTACTAATTTTCTAAATTAAAGAATCCTAATTGCACTAATTATGTAAAAAAACTTTAAATGCATTAATTGTGTAAATATTTTATGAGTGCACTATTGTTGTAATTTTTTTTTTAAATATAATAGAATATATAATTGATCCTTACTTAAATGACTTAACATATGGGTCGGTCGTAGTTACCAACACGGCAACACTCAAACACAACCTAAGGTTTAAAATGGACGAATGATATAAACAAATAATCTAAATTATTGATATTTAAACTGTTCAATTCTTAACATTCAATTTTATCAAAAATAACTTTACTTTCATATGTATCGTTGATTAATATTCTAATTATTTTACCGATAGACTCAAACTTATAATTTTGATGATAAAATAGTATGCTTTAACTTTAAAAATTAGAATATCACATTTACTCTTATCAAAGAGAACTTAAATAATCTTAATTTCTTATAATAGAACATTTATTTTAGAATATTCTAAAAAAGAAATTAAAATATTTAATATAAAACGGAGAGAGTAACTTTTATGCTATAAATGGGACCCATGTATTTAAGTAGCCATAATAATCAAATGGTAATTGTTAAATTCATAATACTTTTTTGTTATTTTTATAATAAAAGTATCGTTATATATATATGACGTTGGTTGAAAGCGCCGCTATATAAGATCTACTCTTGACACTTTTTTTTTAATGAAAATAACTTTTTGATTAATGAATTTAACAATTTTCTAATCAATATTATGCAAAGAACAAACAAACGTGTATGTCAATGGGCGTCAAAGAACAAACAAACGTGATGTCAATGGGCGTTACATTCTATGGGACATATGGTGAAAGTTATTAGTATAAATAGGTGAGCAAATACAAGAGAAAAATTGCAAAGTAATCATCCCATATATATTTGCAAAGGAAAAACTCAACAATGGCCACCCTTGTTGCTCCTGACAACCATTCTCCTGTTGCAGATGCAGAAGTTCTTAGAAAGGCTTGTAAAGGTTTTTCTCTCTCCTTTCTCTCTTTTCCATTCATAATATAAAAACTTTTGGTTGATCAAAACACTATATGCTTCTCATAGTTCAAAACACTATATTTTTCCTGATTAATTGTTTGTTTTTTTGTTTTCCTACCTTTACTTATTCCTTTGTTTTTCTTAATTTTTCCCCTTTTTTACATTTTTTCTTTATAATCTTAATTTTTTAATATCAAATTTTCCATTATTTTATTTTATTTTTTATATATTCTATCAGTTCCACAAAAATAATTCCATTTACAAAATTATTTATGGTTTTTTTTCATATTTACCCTAAACATTAAAAATTCTTAATTTACCCTTATGTCTGATACAAAAATTATGATAACAAAGTTGAAGATCTTGCTTTATTTCGTACACTTGTCGTAAAAAGAAAGCTCGTTTTTGCGGAATAATTTTTATTTATTCAAAATGGGGCTTTTTGGTGGAAGTTAGAACATAGTGAGTATCTTTTTATATTTATATTTAATTTTTTTAGGTTCATCTTCTTGGTTTGACATGAAATTTGTATATATGATGGGATGTTTTCATTTTCAAATCCAGATTTACACATTGCATTTATCGACTTCTGTGCTTTTAAATCCTTTTATTCCTTTTCATAGTACCAGGTCAGCCTTTTATATTCACGTCACTTCATTTTACGGTTCAGATTTAAATTCATCTATTTCTCATGATGTCACATTCTAACACATTTTAAATCTGAATCATGAAATAGATAGTCTCAATTTATTTGAAACGGGGAGGACCTCCCCTTGTCCGCCTAATAGATATACGAGTTGATTTGAAATTTATTACTCCCTCCGTCCCAGGATAAAAGTCTTTATTACTATTTTTTTAGGTAGTTCCAAATTAAATATATACTTACCTTAAATGATCTATTTTTTACAATAATTTGCCTATAATACCCTTATTATTAATTGTTATATTTCTATTTTCTATCCTATTTATAGAGTATTTATGTAAGCATGCAAAAAAATTATACAATTAAAAAATTTAAATATTAACAATTTTGTCATTTTATCTTTTTCTTAATACGCAAAAAAATAATTTTTATACTTTTGGGACGGAGGTAGTAATTATTTCGCTTTTTAAAATGTCCTTTTGTATCAGAGTGCACTCCGTATTGACAAAATTATCACTCCATAGTTGAGGATGAAATAGAGAACATCAGTCCAACAGAAATTATTTCCACTGATTTAATTCTCATTTAGAATCTGACTAGAAAAAGGGCATTGGAAAAACAAATGATTAAATGTTTCCTCCTGAGATTTGCATAAGGCACATGTGGCTGATATTGCTCTTCCTTAAAGAGAAGTAACATCCAGCGTTTTGAGCCCCTAGTGTAAGGCTAACCAGGCAATAAAAGAGAATCTAGGGATATGAAGTTTATGCCAAACCTTTGTGGTCCCAAATAAGAGATGTCTTGACCTTAATGGCTGCATTATCCTCCCATGTGATAGAGTCAGTTATATTGGTGTCAAACTGAGTTTGGAAGTCAAAAGTATTTCGAAACATGGAAACTTCATAATGATTTGAATTTGGAAGACTCCAAGAATTGTTGTTAATGATGGAACTAACCTGAGCATTTGGTGGCAAACCAGATTGTGCAATGAGTATATCGTTCTAAGAAGTGGCTAATGGAACATTGGAGAGCCAAGGGTCAAACCAAAGAATTGTGGACCTACCATTGCCAATCTTATATTTGATGTACTGAAGAGCAGTAGTTCTGAGATTGAGGACCTTTCTCCATATCCAGGAGCAGTCATTTGATATCTGAATACACCAAAAATTTCTAGATTTCAGAACTGTAGCTTTAATCCATAAGGCCCATGTAGATTTATTAGTGTCCTGAATTAGTTTCCATAAGTGCAGAGAATAAGAGCAATGTTCCAATCGCCCATATCCTTTATACCAAGCTCTCCTTCCTCATAAGGAATAGTAACCTTACCCCAGCTAACCTTGTGACCATATTTCTGAAGAGCACCTTTCCAAAGAAATCTACTTACGATAGTCTTGATTTCATTGCAGATAGATTTAGGAAGAATAAAATGACTAAACCAATAAGATTGCATAGCAAAAGCAGAGACTTTATCAATTGAATTCTGCCAGGATAGGAGAGAAAAACATTAGTCAAAGATGAGATCCTTGCAGTAATTTTTTCCACAAGGGGAATGCGATCTCTACAAGGCAATTTTGATGATATAAGAGGAACTCCAAGAAACTTTACAGGAAAAGTCCCAAGCTGAAATCCAAGACAATGTAAGATGCTCTCCTTCTGCTCAATTGGGACATTTGCTAAATAACAGAGACTTTTGTATTTGGAATGAGTCTAGAGAGTTGTGAGAAAAGATTAATACAATCCTTTACCACAGAAACAGACTTGACATTACCATGGCAAAACACAATAAGGTCATCAGCAAAGCATAAATGAGTAATCTTACATTCTTTGGTTCTCCAATGGAACTTAAAGTCAGGATGGTTTGAGCCTTTTGCAAGAATCAATGAGAAGGCTTCCACAACAATAACAAAGAGATAAGGGGACAAAGGATCTCCCTGCCTTGAAATAACCACTCAGAACACCATTCACCTCGACAGAAAATTTAGCAGAGGATACACTGGCCTTAATCCTGAAAATGAACTTAGGATGGAAGTCACTGTTTCAAAATTAAGGAAATACTAGTATTAGGTAGACTTTGGCTCATATCAAATTAATGTGGTAACCTTGTAGTGCAATAAGTTATTACATTGATGTGACATTTTTTTGTTTAGCACATTGATCGATTACATGTATGAGCCAATTACATGTGTAATAAGATTATACATACATAATTATATTTTTTTTTGTGATGAAAATTTTGCAGGATTGGGAACTGATGAGAAGGCTATAATAGCAATACTTGGTCACAGAAATGCAGCTCAAAGGAAGATGATAAGGGAAGCTTATGAAGAGATTTATAAAGAAGATTTAATCAAGCGTCTCGAATCAGAGCTGTCAGGCCACTTTGAGGTCAGCGCTATATATAATTTCACACAACATGCAGTTTAATGTGATATTTCTATATATTTCACTGGTGTTTCCCATTTGCAACTGCATATTTGTTAAAATATCTATTCACAACAAATTCATTCATTAATAAATTAGAGGGATCTTTACTCTCGAGTCTAGCGTTAATATATAGAATCTGATGCGAATTTTATTAAATTTATAAAATAAGATTAAAAATGCAAAATAATTAAATTAAAAAGGGCGAAAGGAACTTCTGTGACTTATTCTTGAAGTTGTCACATGAGACTCGCCCTTTATAGAGTAAATGTTTTGCATCATATTTAGCTAGTTTAAACTTTTTGAGTACATAAAGCAAATAAATTTTATGAAATCTGTTGAAGTTTAACAAATTTTCCCTTTTATCTCTTACAAATTCTATATTCTTTTAAAAGCCTTATATCATATAGTTATCGAAAATGAAACTATTTGTTGACACTGTTCGTGATCAATTTTAACTGTTTGCCCCATGAATTGCTAATTTGTTATATATTGATTAAGAACTAATCAGTTCATTAATTAGTTAGAACTTAGAAGGGATCCATAACGGATGAATCAGATGAATTAAAATGAGGCAATTTAAAATAAGTTGCATTTTATATAACAAAAGTTGTTTGATTGGAAACAAATGTCATTGCATCTTTATATGAATGCAACTTGTTTCTATAGACTACCCAAATGGTTGCACTTTTATATAGGACATAACTACAAACAACACCTACATTGATAACGTTGAATTTCCCCCACCCACCCACCCACCCCCCACCCACCCACCCACCCTTCCTTCAAATGAGTATGAAAGCGAGTGTATCGATGGATCTTGGATCCGATTGAACGAGAAGTCGTGTTAGTAAATGTAGCAATAAAGCAAACAATTCCCGATTATCGTGTGATCGTTGAAATTGCATGCATAAGGTCCCCTGAAGAGCTCTTGGCTGTGAAGCGCGCATATCAAAATCGCTACAAGCATTCCTTGGAAGAAGATTTGGCTTCCCATACCTCTGGCGATATTCGAAAGGCATGTAAACTTTCAACAACAATTTCCTACATTTTTGTGAAGCCTATATATCATATAAACATGTTTAAATCTTTTGGTTAATGATGTTGGTGTGCTTATGGATTGTGTTAATTAATGATGTTGGTGTGCTTATGGATTGTGTTACAGCTTTTGGTTGCACTGGTGGGCATACATAGGTACAATGGTGATGAAATTAATGCAAGATTGGCAAATTCAGAGGCTGATGTTCTTAGCAAAGCAATCAGAGAAAATGTGCTAAATCATGAAGAGATTATTAGAATTGTAACTACAAGGAGCAGGGCACAACTAATGGCAACTCTGAACCACTATAAAGATGATCATGGCACTTCAATCACTAAGGTAAAAGCTAAAATTTCCTATTCTTTCAGAACACACAAAAAAAAGCGCGCACACACACATCTCTCTTTTTACCACAGAAATTTGATGAATAAATTTTTATTTTTCACACTTTTATGTGCTTGTGAAACAAAATGCTGATCGGAAATGCCTCTTTAGGGTCGAAAATATTTTACTATCTTTTAAGATGATCATGAACTACTTTTCGACATACAAATTAATAAAATGAAAAAGAAATGTCAGTCTCTAGTTTAGCCTCTCCTATGAAAAAAATTTGAAGCAGCCCCTTTAGCTAGGCAATAAAGTTGAAAGCTAGTGGGATTAAAGTTATAAGAACATAAGCAATAATCAAGTTTCATTTTCGATAGTTTATATATAAGTACTAAAGATTTATTTTATTTTCATTTTCAGCATTTGGTGGATGAACCAGCTAATGAGTACCTATTAGCATTACGTATTGCTATTCGATGCCTAGTTGACCCGAAAAAGTATTATGAAAAGGTAAAACTTTCTGAGTCAGGGTGATAAGAGTTCCCTGATAACCCTGATTTCCACCAGACTATTTTGAACTATTTGTATATCTCAGGTACTGCGTACGGCTATCAATAAGCCAGGGACCGATGAAGATGCATTGACTCGGGTGATTGTTACGAGAGCTGAGGAGGACTTGAAGGAGATAAAAGAGCTTTACCACAAGAGAAACAGTGTATCTCTTGATCATGCCATTTCCAAGGAGACTTCAGGGGATTACAAGGCCTTCCTCCTGACTTTGCTAGGGAAGGAAGATTAGTACTAACAATTCTTCTCTATCAGCATTTCCCCTTTATATTTTATGTTATAATAAATTTGGTCGGCCTATGGTGCTGGAAAAACTTTATCTATTTTGGCTTGTTTTAAACTTGTTTCAATAACTGAATTTTCTATCGTATGCAAAATTTATGGAGTTTAATTTGAATTTGTTTGTTTGGGTTTATAAAGACTAAAATGCAAAGCTGTCTTGTTAACTGTTGATAGATTTCACAATTAATATATGCGTGCAAGTATATACGGCCAACAAGTAATAAAGTGAAAGTAGAGTATCGTTCCAAACATCAAGTACTAGTTCTTAACCAAACTAATTTTATTTAAACAATCGATTTACTGTTGTGAATTAAAATATATAATTAAATTACTACTACTACCACTAGTTGAAAATTAGGTTATGAAGATTTAAGATCACAACTTCACTTATTGTTTCACTTATATTAAAACACTTCTTATTAATTATGCTCACTATTCTGGATTGTTAATCAAGAACTTATTAGTATTTATAACCACCTTCTGATGCATCACAAACATATTAATCCAAATTCACAGTTGATAGAATTGAATCAAACACCATAATTAATTAATTCACTATATTCCTATGTGAATTACAATTAAAAAAGTTTTAAAGCACATGTTCACTATCAGATTATATGCGGCGTAAAGGCATATCCTTATCTTAAACACAAATCACTAATTCCAACACTATGCAGAAAACACAATCACATGGTATTGTTATCAGATCTGAATCTATATTTCATCTCCCGAATTCATTAAGTTTATCATGGTAATTGTTAGCTAGACAATTAAACAATTAAACGCAATCATAATAGACAATCCATAGAATAGATCACAGTAATTAACAGAGAAGCATACTAAAATAAGCTATGCAATAAGATCAGTTGCAATCTTAAACAAGAATTTAGCTCATAATCATTGAATTAAAATCAAGAATCCACAACTGAATATACATTAAAAGATAAAAGTAAGATTAGAGAAGAGAATAAAATATGTTGTCAACAGTCTTGAGACTTCTCTTCCACTCCTGCTTTGAATCTTCAATGCTCTTAAAGTTGCTTCAATGTTCTTAAAGTTGTTTTGCATCTTCAATGTTCCTAAATCTATTGAAGTGTATCTCTAATTAATCTCCTATTCTATGCCTCACATCATGTATTTATAGGTTACAAGTTCAATTTCTAACTTAGGAGGAAACCCAATCCAATTTGGAGTAAAAAAAAAGTATCAAAATTCGCCCAAAAACGCGTCCCAACTTGATTTGGCCCGACCCTAGTGCCCCAGCGCTGCTCACAAAATTGGAAATCTGCCTCTGGGCACCCCGGCGCTATAAATGTACTAGAAATGGGCACCTCGACGCTGGGCTCTTTTCGGAAATTTTTTGCTCTGACGTCCTTTGGAAAAATGACCATAACTTCTTTGTCTGAACTCTGATTTCGATGATTCAAGATATTCTGGAAAGAGGAGACGTAGATCTACAACTTTCATTCTTTGAGTTTTTAAAAATACAGGGTGGAGCAATGCCGAAATTGGCCATGAAGTGGCTGTTATGTAAATGGCAAGCCAAAAATACGAATCTAGCCACCCTAAACATCGATCCAAGTAACGTTTATCCTAATTCCTACAAAACAAAGTAAAATACGCATGAGTAGACACAAAAACTTCAAAACTTCTAAAAGATTAAACTCAAACGCACTTAATTTATGAGTATAAAACCCACTCATCATTAACATCAAGATTCGTCCATTTGAAACACACTGAGGAGTCTGACGGTCGGAGCCGCCGGGGATAGCTCCGGTGTGAGAATAAGTACAGGCTAAAGAATAAGTTAATAATGGAGACTTAATGTTTTAGTGTTCAATGAGATGTTTCCTGTGAATTATGGTATAATCATGTATTTATAGTGATCGCACCTCCTTGTTGCTCCGTCCTCGAGTTGGAATGGGTCTCCTTATTATAATAGTTACCATACTAGGATAGAAGTTTTTAAATATGGAAGTAGAACTCAATCCAGACTGTTCTCATAAAAGTAGAAAGTCAACCATAATCAAAATTATGAATTCCTTAAAGATCCAGTCTCCCGATAAATATGAATCTTCACATGAAAAAGTTCCACCACGTGAGATGGATCCCATCTAATCCACCGGGATCAATAAATCATACCTCAATATTTCCCCCCACTCTTTTGTTATAATGCGCCATATAACAAGAGAGTACAAAAATCAAATATGACCAATAATTAAATAATAAATGAGAGAGCACATCTTCTAAAGTCGGACAATCGTTTCTGTATCTCACATGCTCAACTGGACCCCACCATCATTAACATCAGCTGTAATTTGGGAAACATGCGTACACAAAAGGTCACATCAAATAACACATTTTACTCAAAAAAGAACCGCCATATTTCAGATCTAAGATTTTTAAAAGAATTGTCTCCTCTATTCTTCTCTGCAACAATTTTTTTCGGCTAATCTCCACCATCATCCACCAAACTTCGATCAAGAATGGCGAACAACACTTCTCAAACCACCACCCCCACTACCCTTCCTACTGTAAATTCCACCAATCATACAACCGAAGTGATCCCTACCACCACCACTGCAACTCAAAACCCAGAACCACAATTGCCCCAAAACACCATCACCACCGACTTCACACCAGCAGTCTCACCTCAGCTACTCCATCACCTATTCAGGCTGAAGCTGATATTGTAGAAATGGATATGCAGGAGTATTCGTCAAAAAAAAGTATACTCCCATATCAACACCCATTCCTCCATCAATGAACAAACTTTTCACGATATATATCTGCCAACAAAACCTTATCCTCCACCAATATAAGCTCCGCATTCCAGAACCTTATGAGAGGATGTATTGCCGGCCGGACGGCTTGACCATTGTCCCTCTCTATGCCCTAAAGTATGGGATCAAATTTCCCCTCCACGAATTTATCTCCACCTTTCTCAGCCTCGTCGGCATCGTGTTTGCCCAATTGGTATCGAAGTCCTACATCTACCTCGTCTACTTCATTGCGTTTTGACACAAATGCAGAGTTCCAACGCCATTTTCGCCTGAACCTTGCGCCAATTCTCAAAAATATCGACCAGGGAAAAGAAACTGGAGGTCAAGGTTGCCCTCCTTGAGCTAAGAGTCCAGGCAGTGACGTCATGCCTTGAGAAAAAATGAAGCCTGCACGCAAACAATACCTACTATTGCCAGAGGTTGTCGCGCGAGCTGCAAACGATAAAATGGAAAGCTTCCGAGCTACCCAAATATAGGAAATAACTCTTGATAGACTTAACCGACCTGAAGGAAAAGAATGAAAAGTTAAAGAAGGTTATGGCTACCCTCCAAGCCCAAGTTTAAGACACGTATGCAAAAACATTGAACTTGGTGAAGGCCGACAATGCATTAAAGAAGGAATACGTAAAGTTAAAAGTCCAAGGCCCTCTGATGACAGAAGCTGCCAAACTCCAACTCATCACCGAATACAAAAAGTCTTATAGGCTTGTTGAAGAAGTTATGCAGCAATTTCCCGATGCATATTCGAGTGCTTAGGCAAAAGACAAAGAAAATCTAAAAGAATTCAGTTGGTTTGGATAGTTTTTTAACTCATAGATATTAGTCTAGCCGAATTAAATGGGTTAGACACATTTACTCAATACACTTAAGAACAGTTTATAAGTTCAAAACTTGCAACATGAATTAAAGAATATAATTGTGATTTCGAATCAAGCTTCAGAGTATGGATAATGTTTTTCCAAGAATTTAGATAACACAAGAGTTATTCTATAGAACGATTATACAATCAACAAGTGTATTTGCTCAAATATATATAGTTGATATAACAACAATTAGAAACTTGCACAATATTCAAGGTTGTGTAAGTTAGGGAACTTGTCTTTCACGTAGATTACAGTAAAAAAGCTTAACGTCACTTCAATGTCCTATATTATCATAGTTATGTATAAATATATTCATACATTAGTTATACATGCTTAATATATAAACCAACAATCTTATACACATATCCTACACATGTTTGATCATGCATGTTAAGCACATATATTCAGCCCTACCTTTTCTACACAATTAGGCCATCTAGTTGCATAATCAACATTGTTTTTGCTTTTGTACATTTATTTAGAAACCTTTTAGAAACTTTTGACATCTTGATTCTATATAGCCATTACATGTTTAAACACTTAAAACATCACTTTAATTCTGTATTATAGCTTAAGACATTAATTTACACATGTTTCAAGCTTCAGACTAAAGTTAAAACAGTTTGTCAACACTGCCATGTAGCGCAGTCGTGCTACATTTTGACATGGGAGTGACGCGGCCGCGCTACTCCCTGGTCAGTCCAGAGTTGAGTTTGAGTTTTCTTGTTTCCAGCTTATAACTTTCTAGCATACATGGATACTAATACATATCATATACACATGTTAAGAAGTCTTGGATTAGGTTTGATGTCTCTTATGTTCATTTTAAGTTTATTTTACCACGTTATGATTCTACTTTGAAATTTCCATTCAACAAGGCTAAACAAGTTCATTTCACAAAGGCTAACTATATTAACCAATAAACCACCTACTGATGCTAAATAGACCTTCAATACGCATGCTCAAAGTTATTTAACTCATTTATTCAAAGTTAACATAGTTTGACACTTGTAAACTCACTTTAAACCATGCTAGAATAGTTTATATCATGCCTAACTAGATGGGTGAACATATCAGTCATATTTAGATGCATAAAGAGTCCTAGCATGTCAGTTCATAAGGTCAGAATGCAATTAACACAATGTCCATCATTGTTTTCAAAACTCCAAGTTTTCTTTTTAAAAAATTCATACTTAAACCAAGTTAAGGTACTTATTATATGCAAAACAGCTTCGAACCACATGTCAGACCTATTTTATACATGACTAAGTTAAACCCACATGCCTAGTATATGAGATTGCAGCAAAAAGATCAATTTTCAAACTGAGGACCATCGACTGAGGAAGTGGCGCGGTCGTACCATTTCGGGACAGATTCAAAATGGACTTTGTTTCTGCAGAATCCAGAAAACATAACATATGATCCTTCTATCCAGAATATTCAGACCTACCACATTGATTCTAAAGCGTTCATGCATCTCAAATATCCAAATGTTAACAATTTCCAATTAATTTCCAAGAAATTTTTACTAAATTCTATGAATTTTATCTAATTTGAAATCATTACAAGGAAACACATTCTTACATTGTGATCATATATTTTACCAAGCTTTGCTATTCTATCAGTGATTCAAACTTACAGAAATATTGAGGTTGAGAATTATGTACCTTTGATGATCTCTTCTAAATAACAGAATACTTCTCCTTCTTTCTAAAATGCCCAAATGCAAGAGATGCTCTTACAATTCCTTCACCTCTCAAGCTCACTGACTCTCTCTTTCTATTCCAGAACTAATAATCTCATCAAACTAGAAGCTTGATTATTGAAGGGGGAGCTCTCATTTATAAGAAAGTTATTGCCCAATTGTTGTATTTTTCCCAAGAATTTAAACCAACAGAAAGAAAAAGAAGACATTGGTTTAAGAAATATTTGGTGGAAAGCATTACCAACTCTCCTGTAGCCATGCTCCCAGCCATCATCCAAATTTCTAATTTAGAAGATAGGTCATCATCCTAGAATGCGGCTAATGGGAAAATGGGACTGAAAATATGGGACTGAGTTTTAAATGTACTGCACTATTAAATTGGAACTCAACATACTAATATTAATTCCTTTTTGGGCTCACAAAGCCAAATCTAATGACTTGATATTATTACATTTGTTTACAATATTGGGCCATTATTATTTTACAATTAGTTGGGCTAGGATATAAATTAGGAACAATTACATATTCTATTACATTTTTAAAAATAATTACAACAATAGTTCACTCATAAAATATTTACACAATTAATACATTTTTATATTTATTTACAATATTAGTACAATTAGGATTCCTTAATTTAGGGAAT
Organism: Panax ginseng; assembly: GCA_020205605.1. Taxonomy (NCBI): domain Eukaryota; kingdom Viridiplantae; phylum Streptophyta; class Magnoliopsida; order Apiales; family Araliaceae; genus Panax; species Panax ginseng. The sequence continues at coordinate 127,501,165 of CM035145.1, forward strand.
TAGTATACAATTAGGATTCCTTAATTTAGGGGATTAATATTGATTTACTTATTAAATTAAGTAATTAATAAGTAAATTATATAGCACACCCTCTCTTTTCTTAATAAAAATCATGCTTCCTTCGCCTTTGTCAGTCTTCTCCTCCTCCACCATTAAGAGTCCCAACTTGTTAACGTCATCCTCCACCCTCCTCCACCATTAACGCCCTTCTCATCCGCCCTCCTCCACCATTAACGCCATCCTCCACCATTAACCTAGACAGTCCCCATCCTCCGCCCTCCTCCACCATTAACGCCCTTCTCCTCTGCCCTCCTCCACCATTAACGCCCTTCTCCTCCGCCTTCCTCCACCATTAACGCCATCCTCCACCTGCGATTTTTCATCAAGACAAATTCGTTTAATTTTTTATAAGACAGGTTGGTAGCCAAACATTCATACCAAGGTAACCAATTTAGTATTATTAGTTTTTAATTTATTTTTAAAAATCTATTATAGATTTTTTTTTATTTAATAAGGCTTGATTGGTAGCTAACACTTTATACAAATGTAACCAATTCAGCTTTTATTGGGTTACCAATTAATTAAAAAATCTATCAGACGTAGATTTTTTTTTATAATGCGATTTAGTAGCCAAACCTTAATACAAAGGTAACCAATTCAGTTTTATTGGGTTATCAATTAATTATAAAAAATCTATTATAGATTTCTTTTCATAGTGATGTTGGTAGCCAAACCTTAATACAAATGTAACCAACAAAAACTAAAATTGTTATCTTTGAAAGTTTTGGTTACCAACTGCACTGAAATTTCTCTTAGTTACCCACAAAAACTAAAATGGTTACCTTTGTATAAATATTTGGATACCAACTGCACTAAAATTTATCTTTTTCTCCTTTTAATTTCTGGATTAAATCAACCTTCATCACAATGGCAGCTGTGGCCGTAATTGATGAGGAGATCGGCGTCCATGGTGTTGAAGCGGCGGTGAGGGGGAGGAGGAAGATGACCGGCGAAGGGGAGGAGGAAGATGACGTTGCCAAACTTTGAATATTTGAATTTTAATTATTATTTTTTGAATTTGAATTTGTTGTTAGATCCAAGATATTTGAATTTGAATTATTAATTATGGTAGTTATTTCTCCTTGATTTTAGGTTTCCTTATTATTATGAATTGAATCCTAATTGCATACTAATTCCCTAATTAAGGAATCATAATTGCACTAATATTGTAAATAAATATAGAAATTGTATTAATTGTGTAAATATTTTATGAGTGCACTAATAGTGTAATTGTGACGCCCCCAAATCCAGGTTCTCTAACCTCAGATTCAGTGCTCACGATCCTATCATCATCATAAGCATTCTATAACTATTTCGAAATAATAAACATACATTGTTCATTATACAAAAGTCTCAAAACATGGTCCCAAGGTCTCTCTAACCTTAACTTTAAATACACTATTTATAATACAAATAGTTTACTCAAGAAATTCCATTAGATAATAACTAATTTAACATTCATTCTAAAATTACTCCTGGATCTTGCCCTTGCCCTTGTCCTTCGCATTAGATCCTTGGGCTTAACTCGAAAATAGAGGTCATGATATAGCAAGAGTAAGCAACTAATTTGCTTTCACAAGTTTAAAAAAGACAAAGGAGATATATCATGACTTAGAAAGAAATATTGCCTTCAATGTTCAACAATAATATAAGATTGTGAAGGAACATGAATTAATAATCAACAATTGAATATTCGATAATTGAATAACATGAATCGAGTGGTTTTGAATAACCATGAACATTTGCCAAGGTGCTCAAAGTGATTTAAAGCTGGACCTTTTAATAAGTTTTGGTATTCAAGGATCACTTTTCATACCCCGTGATTTATGCATAAACACTTAATAATCCGACATTGATATCATGCCTTAATCAAATTTGTCCATTTCTCGGTCAAGAGTTCTTACCATATCAATTAATAAGAACGAGTTATTTAAAATCCATTTGATTTAACAAATTTAGACATGCTTGATCTAGTTGATACAATTAGCATAGATCTATCCCATAAGCAGTTCATAAATGAAGAACTTTAATTTAATTCACGATTCAATGGCAAGTAGAAACAGAATTCGATTGCACAAAGTGCTAATTTCAATAATCAATAAAGGCGTGAATAATCATCAATAATTATTCACTAGCATGCTTTGAAAATAATAACTCAAGTTGAGTTAGGAAACTTGCCTTGATCAGAGGTTACAAATACTACGAAATAAATTTCTATCCACTATGTAGTTAAAATATCTTCCTTTGAGAGACCTATAATTAGTCTTTCAATTAGTCATCAGATAACATCGATTATGTAATCACATAGATATCATACATTACAATAAGTTCTTATAAACATTATCATGTCTAGATAGTGTTATTAACGACTACCTTTAATTCACATAATATTATTAACTTAGATAATATTAATTCACCTTCTAGTATTATTGGTTCACTAATAATACTTTAAATCATTTACTAACATTTTATTCACTTACTAATATTATTAATCATTTAATAATATTTTATCCCTTTACTAATATTATTAATCATTTAATAATATTTTATTCACTTACTAATATTATTAATCATTTAATAATATTTTATTCACTTACTAATATTATTAATCATTTAATAATATTTTATTTAATCTCGAATATTATTATTTAATAATAATACTCTAATCTAATATTTTTATTTACATAACAACATCATATTATAATATTATTAGTATTATAATAATATTCCAATGATTTATTAAATTAATAAACAATTTATTCTAATTGTTCATCCTTTAATAACCTCTTATTTAATATCCATAAAAGGTCATAAGTAATATTTATTATTATAAATTATCAAAATGCCCTAAGATAGTCATGATATAATATATTATGAGCATTCAAGCATAAAAATCATATTTTTCTCATTAAAGACATCATTTAACTATTTATTTCCTTTTATTCACAACCTAATCATTTTTAGGAAAAATAGAAAACTGATTCCAAAAATTCTCAGCTTCTGGATTTTAACAGAATATGAACCAACAATGATCCTCTAATTTTTCTAGAATTTTAGAAAATGATTTACTATTTTTAAAGTGCTCAAAACACTCAGATCTTGCTCTATTTTTAAAAAATTGAGTTTTGTTCAGAAACATCTGAAATTTTCAGGGTATGCTCTCCTAACATATATGAAGCTACTGTAAAAATTTTGGAATTTTCCAGTGTATACACAGTGAGATATTCGTAGGATAATATTTATGGAGTCCTTTACGGAAATAGTCATTACGCACAATATATAACTCGAAACGTGTCCGTTTTTTTTTCCTAACGCGTAGATAACTTCATAAGGTACCTCTGTAATATTTTTCCAGATTTTTACAAGACAAGGAACTAGCCGAAACAGCCTCATGAAAAACAAGTCAGTAGCTGATTTTGGATTTCAAGGCTTTAGCATATAAAGTGGACTGTTTTGGGAAAAATAATCTTAAACATTCCAAAACATGCTAGATTTGTGATCTACCACTTGGGTTTACTAGATAACTCATGTATCTAGCAGCCCCCTTCGACGGATCATAATTCCAAGTTGTAGAACTTGAGTTACACAAGATTTAGTGGAAGAAAAACAAGAGTTTTCACCCTTGGAGAACATATGCTCATTTTCTTCCTCTAAGTCTTTGATCTAACACTCAAGATACTTAGTTCCATGCATGATGGTATGTATAACTAGTGTATCTTGAGTAGTTGTACATAACCCCATCAAAACTCAAGCTATCAAAACAAGGTAAGAGAAGAAGATGAAGGTACATTATACCTTGACTTAGTGGCTACCTTCCTTGATTTTCCAAAGTAACTAATAAACTTAGGGGGCATAAACCACTAGAACTCCTATAATTCTTCTTCCTATGGCTGAAATTCTCTCTTTCTTTTCTCTCTTTGAAGTTGGCTAGCTTGGGAGCAAGAGGTAGAAGAAGAAGATGAAGAAGATGGAGAGAAAATGAAATGTTGGAATACGAATGAAGTGTTGGAAGAATGAATGTGAATTCAAAATGTAATGGGCAATTCATTATTAATTCTCCCACAATCATTTTGTTGCCCATTAGGTAAAACACTTTGTTTATTACTTACCTTAGGTTAAACATGATTAAATGTGCATAATGGAGTGGCAACCAATGGGAGCCTTACAACATTGTCCTTATGTTTAATCATGTCTACTAATGGACAAGCTAGATTAATTATTCCACTTAGGATCCTCATAATATCCACCATTTAGCTTTTATTTTAAATGCCCAATTTTGATTAATCAAATGTCTAGAATACCCCCAATCAAGTGGGCTAAGTATTGGATTACATTTTATTTTCCTTGGGCTTTTCTTTTAATTGATTTGGGCTAGATAAAAACATAGTCCAACAATTTTAATAATGTTACCCAATTTGATAATTTAGGGCTTTCATCTCCAATCATATGAAGTTTAATTACTTATACATATGATTTTATCTCATAACCTAATTAGATTTACAAGAATTAGGTTTAAAATTATTAGTCACTTGAAATACTAAGTTTACCCACTTAAGTTAGTATACATATAAAATACTAACTTTTTCGTGTTACCATAACCCTTAGGTTATTTAATATCCTTACCTAATGTATAATTAGGTCACAAGGCTTTCATTTTTAATGAAATCCATAAATGTATGTATCCATATATAACACAAAGTAAAAAAAAATGTACATACATTCATGGTGACTTAAAATTCACGGTTATTACAGTAATTACTTTCTAAATGTTGTATATTATTGTAAAGGACCCAAATTAGTTGGGTACTAACAACTCATTATTTTTCATAAATTATTATTCTAATTACACCCAAATACCATAATGATAGTTAATATCAAACATTTATTTCCTAAAAATTAATTCGCTTCCATAATTTTAAAATAAACATTTTATTGATTCATCATGAATCATTATGCCACACAAGACTTATTTATGCAAGCTTAGTAAAATACATAACTCAAGCTTATTTTCACAATATAGTCTTACATAATAATTATTCTCATATTATAATCTTATTATTAATATCACATTTTATCTTTCATGTATAATGCAATTTTATTAACTATTCAAATGATCACACCACACGTATAATTGCACATAACAAATATATAATTAAAATAATAATAATAATAATAATTAGTCCATCATATTATTCAATCATCTCTTAATCAATTTAATTAATTGATCACTTAGTCCATTATTATGCCACACTAGACATATCTCATACGCTTAATCAAGCTCATCATCATTGCTACCACATTACTTACTTATCACAAGCTTAATTCAATTTAAATTGAATTACCACATTTCATGACACACAAAAATATAAATGTGTTTAAAATAAATATTCAAACATCTTTATTTTCACTATTAATATTATTTGTAAAATTCACGGGTATTACATATGGCATCTGATTCCCCCTCCCCGAATTCATCTCATCCTTTTTAGGATTAATTGGTACTGGGTTCGCGTAATTAATGCCGAACTCATACATTTATTTGACTACATTCATTACCTTCTGTCATGAATTGAAAATCGCCCTAGGACTAGATTTCTTTTTCGCACTATTCACCCTATCAAAAAGTGGAGAATCCAAATTTCGCCACCTAGGCCTTCACCCTAGGACAATCACTCCCATAAAAACACTATCCAGCAACTAGGGCTCTAAATGGTAACAGAAAAGTTCGTATCCGTCCGCATCTGTATTCAAAAAAGCGGATATTATTCATATTCGAAAAAAAGATATATTCTTATTCGGTTTAAAGGTATTCGCAAATAAACGGATACAAATACGGATATAGACGTATTAGTATTCTCCGTATTTGTATTCGTTTAACATCCGACCGTAAATATATTCGACAGATAATCGGATATCAGTATAATTTGGATATATATATAAATTATATATATATATATATATATATATATATATATATATTATAATAAGCAAAATAATTTTTTTAAAGTGGCCTTCCTTATATAATAATTAGTTTTCACTATCATACGAAAATTGTTTTAAAAATATATCATTTCACTTCTAAAAAAATAGGAAATAACACTTTTATTATAATATTAATAAGCTAAAATAAATTGATTTAAGTATAGTTAATGGATTTTTACTATTATAAAGTTAAAATATTTAAAATGTATCATTTAACAAAAAAATTATATACTAGAAGAAGAAAACTATAGCTATTAGCTTGTTATAAAGTTTTTACTTTCAAAACTTACTTGCAATGCTGGGAAGCAGTAACAATGAATAATATAATTTTATTGTTAAAATATGTTTAAGTCCAGATTAATTTAAAATTAATCTAGAAGGGGGTTGAATGATTAATTCCCGTTTATGAATTTTCGGGTGTAGGGAGTATTTATCACTTTTATTTGCCCAATGATTTAGAAATTAGAAGTCCAAATATTTAAAATAACTCCAAAGTAAATTTTGGATCAAGTTGGATTAACTAACTGTTAGTTGTCACATATACATTATAACTAACACTCTCCATAAATATAATGTGATAAAATAAACTTTTTAGAACTAAATTGTAATTTATGTATTGAGTATAAATTATAAATAAAAGTCCCCATAAACATATTATTAATGTTTTAACCAAGTATTTGAGAAAAAATAATTAAATATTCAATGTAAACTTTTGAATCTAATTATAAATTATAAATATTCATACACACTACAGTATTACTCCACACACATAAATGGACATCTACTAATTAATGGATATCTAAACATTAATAAGTAGAGCATTCATTTTAAAATTTAGGATTTCAAAAATGATGAAAACTTATTTGAATTGCAATTTAGAACATTGATAATTGTATTTAAATATTTATTAAAAATAAATAAATTACATTCATTTATTAATAAACTATATTTTAAAACTCATTATTTTTTTTCATTCTAGTTATAGTTAGGACTGTAAATGGTAACCGAAAAATTCATATTCGTCCGCATCCGTATTAAAAAAAAATGGATATTATTCATATTCGAAAAATATTATCCGTATTCAGTTTAAAGGTATCCGCAAATAAACGGATATGTATACTACTGTATTCGAATCCGTATATATCCGTTTATACCCCTACTAGCAATAAAGGATGGCACTCACAATCTATCTAATAAAATACAAATGATTTTGAATTTCCCGCTCACTCAATAAATTATTTGGGCCGTCCAAAGTTTGAGATAAATCCTACCGTCCATACAGTGCCGGAGGCACGAGACACATCTAGTGAATTTATATCAAAGGATACGACTTGAAGCTCTTGCTGACCTGGGCTTCTCCAAATGACCCGATTCTCAAAGTTACCCAATTCCCAAAAAAGATAATCAAAGTTTCTTTGAGCATTCTACAATCAAATGAAGAAAATTGAATGGCCCATCAAAGTACTCGTTTAAAAAACTGAATATCCACATAATAAAGAAGTTACATTCGTTCGGTAGAACTGAATAAGTAACATACGAATTCTCGTTTCGGGAAATTGAAAATTCACGCAAATATAAGGATTGTTCGTTTCGGAAACTGAACATCCTTAAATGTTAACAAAGAAGATATTCGTTCGGCAGAACTGAATAACCATTTAAACAATTAGAAGAAGGCATTCGTTTAGAAAATTGAATAACCTTGTAAGAAATATGTGTTCCACTACAAGAAAATCGACTATTTCCGATAGACTTATCCTCGACAAAATAGATTCCGTCGATATTAACCTATTTTGGACGAAATAATCCGTCAATTATAATTCCCTCGAAACTATTATAATTCCGACGAAATTTCGTCGAAAGTATTAGGCCCTCCGCGGCGCCATCTTTCCCGCCAGCTCGAAACCTAATTTCGACGAAATAAGAGTTATTACCGAGAGAATGTCCGTCGAAATTAACTTAATTCCGAGAGATTATTGCCGACAAAAATTCCGTCAAAAATAACCAATAAAACATAATCAGACGTCCTCTTCTCCAACGACTCACACTCTCACTCCCTCACACACTCTCTCTCTCTCTCTCTCTCTCTTCTCACTCCCCCGGCCACCGGTTCCTTTCAATATCATTATGATTTTTTTTTTTACCAGAATAGTGAAATAGAAGGTACTATAAGAAAGATGTACTACTTTCCAAATCACCCCCGACACCCGACAGACATTCGACATGCTGAGTTGCTCTCTTTTCATAAATTAATTCTTTAAATAAATCAAAATTTATCACTTTTTTTTTTTTGTGATGCAAAGAGAGTTTAGATTTCGTATCCTCCACAAAAATAACGGATTACAAATTAAAGTTTGGACCTAAAGTAGGGTTTATAATTCTAATGCAACCCAAAGCACACCAAAACAATACAAACAAATGACACATAATAATAATACCTGGAGGGGAGGGGGAATTTGAACCATGCCATGACCTGTTACGCTCAAAATATATATGGGACTGGCCTAGTAATTGCATATATCAAGCAATTTTCTAGCAGCAAGTAATGACTTAATTAATTAAAGACATTAAAATCAACTATATTTCCTTTTTTCCCCTTCCCTTTAATATTTGGAATTCTTTTGAGAACATACCTGATAAAAGGTCTTGTGAATTTTGTTATCTTTGATTAATTAACCCCACCCATTCTCATAATCAACCTTCATTACTTCTATAATCATTTATTTAACACAAGGAACCTTTAAATCACAGTTACTTGTGGCTACAAATGAAAATGTCTCCTAGAACTGGAATTTGAAAAAGTAGAGCAACTATGCAACCTATCAAAATCAAAGGTGCTTCATATATATGATGAGAAAATCTGGAAATATGTTTATTAGCACAAAGAACAAAGGCTGAGAGAATCCAAATCGTAAAGGTCTTTGTAAAGATAACTGGAGAAGCGGGAAGCTAAATTGAATATACATGATATCGAGGCATTGTTACTCATCATCTTTGTACGGATACTCCTCAGGAACTTGCTTTAGAAGTTTCACCTGCAACTCAAATGCATCATCTCCTCTAAGCATATCACGAACCCATGTGACTTCAGTCTTCATCGACACCTGAAAATAGGGAGAATAATATGATGTAATTTGGTGTAGCAATAATCCTTAGGCTTGATATCATTAAACAAGAGTACTTGAAACCAAAAATCTGCCAAGCATAATGGATCTACACCATTACCCATCAAAGGATAAAAAATGGAGTATTTGTTTTATTCAGTTTCCAATCTGTATACCTAAAACAATTTCATAAAAAAACCTTATTACATACAATTAAGTCTTCGTCTCACAATGTCAATTAATTCAAAATCACTATTGACGCGAAACAGCAAATTGAACTCGTGTGCCACAGTCACGCTCATTTTTGAGAATCTGTTTTGAGTAACCTCAAGTTCGCTATTTCAAAAAATGGGGCCAAAACAAACTTACCAAAAAAATATATAGAAGCTCTCTAAGAGTCGACTAAAACTTTCTTCCATAAATAAGAAAACTCACAGGGAAGTTAATTATATTTAAAGAAGCAAAATAGGTCATTTTAGGTTAACGAGTGCTTCACGGTTTTTTTAATGAAATAGTGTTTTCTAGTAATTTGGGCCCTAATATCAAAATTTATAGCATTAAAGAGTTTAGAGCAAGAACTTTTTAGGTTATACCTTCTTATACGTAGTCTATAAATGAAGGAGAAAGGCAGGGGGAGTCTTAGATGGGAAAACACTTTTTCACTTTTATGTTAGAATGACAATAAAATATTAGGGAAACATGGAACAGAAAAACTTTCTTGAGAAAAGAAGGGGGGGTGTCAAGAGAATGGTGCAGTCCACTAAAACACGTATGGGGATCAGGAACACAACCATATATTTAGTTAAATATTCTTTAGATTTTTCTATTGGGTAAAAATGATGTTATTAGGTACTAAAATAATTGACGATAGAGGGTAATTGTAATAATTAGATATTTTAATAATTAAATTAGGAATTAAGATTTCCTTACACATTCAGAGTTTGGTTTTCCTATTCCATAACAGATTTGATTTTACCTAATCCCTTATCGTTTGGGATTTTAATAATTATCGTTTGCTTTTATCACACCACAATAAAGGGGGGCATGCCATATCGCGTAAATTCTGTTCCTCCAGTGAACTAGCCAGCTGCTAACATGTTTCATAACTTGTGTGCCATATATGACTGATATCTAGAAGATACGGTTTACCATCAGAATTGCATAATTCATAAGAAAATAAATGTTCAATAAACAATGATTATGTAGTTAGGTAGTATTTTAAGTGACAAGCCAAAAAGAATTACAGAGCAGATGTCAACATTTATTATAAAAGTGAAAAGCCTAACCATCTCTAGAGCTCCTCTGACAACTCCACTTAAGATGTTGCAGTAGTAAAGACCTTGACAAGTATCAGGAAGCTCAACAAAGTCTACTAGTGGATTATCGTCCAATATAAGGCTGCATCTTGTTCCCTCGGCATCCCAATTGGTCACAGATGCTGTAACCCCTAAAAACATTTTGAAACCAACCTGTTCACAAGAAATGTTTAACATTACACTCAAATGCTCCAATCAGCCTATGACAAGATAGCCTATGACAACATGAAGATGTTAATTTGTTAAACTGAAAAGGCTTTACATTTTAATGTAGGAAAATATGGGCAAGCTAGACACTAAATGTTGTGATGAAAACATAACAAGATCCATATACTTTTTAAGAAATAATTATATTTTGATCTAGAAAACAGTGGGAGTATACCCCTACTACTATAAACTCAACCTCATCCAAATGTCATAGAATTACAAGTATAAGAGTGGAAAAATGATACACAAAAAGATCAAGTTACTAACGTATTTTGTAAAACCTCACAAACTGATCTGATCCTACATCAGTACCCCTTTTATATGTTTTCAATGAGTAAACCATACATAACCCACTACAGAGCACTAAAATGGAGTGCAATCGGGGTAGTATATTCAGTTTATCTAAATTCATGCTTTGCCTCACTTTAAAGAAATGATAGGTAGATTCTTTGCCCCACATCCCAAACACAAACAATTAACTAGAGTCCATAACTAGAGCAATAAACTGACTTGCATTCTTACTAAGTGGAGCGCCATACAGAAACAGACATTCAGCAGGTACGTTATAACATTTCTATTTCTATGTGGATAATAATTCGATACATATCAACTCCAATACTATTGGAACAATTAAAGCAAGGGATAACTCAATAAAAAAGTTGAGGTGAAAAACTCAACCATGACTATGGAACTATGAATATATGATTTTAATAGTAAGGCAAACAGAGACCTTTGCAATTACTTCAGCAGTTTCCCTGAAGTCAACACATGTAGAGACATTGGATTTAGCAAGAAACTCGTCAATTAGCCGAATTCCGATATTATAACCCCTGCAATGATAGAAAGATAATCAAATGGGGGTATGATCGGACTCACACGAAGTAGTCCTCCTAACTACTTTTTCACAAAACCCTTAAGTTTAAAAAGCAGCATGTCAACTAATCTAACAAAAAGCAGTAGACTTTACACACATACATACAAATAAATATAGTACGAGAAAAAAATCACATTTGATCAAGTTGTTTGTTGACTTCTTCAACCTCCTCCAGATCCGTAATCAATTGTCTGACGATTGCACCGTACGTTAGAGTGAAAAGCTCAGAATTCTGACCACAAAAAATAAATATATGAAATAAAATAAAATAAATCACACACCAACAACAATCAAACATTACGAATTCGGCTAAAAACCAAGTTTAATTTCTCGGAATGATAATTGGAAATTAAGCAAAAGTTGGAGTTTGTAGTTTACTTACCACTCTCTCAACACTAGCGAAAATGGCATCCCCAGATCTGGGAGCTACTGGAGCCATGAGAATATTGTTTCGTGTCGAGTCTCTTCAGATTGTATGTGATTTTTTGTTCAAGAAGTGAAATAAAGCAACTGCCTCACTTGCTAGTTTTGGTACTAGGTTCGGTTCAGATCGGCTCCAATAAAAAAATACTTTTGAGCCTACTATTTTTGTTCTGACGCCGAAAAGCAACCCTAGGCGTAATCTGTAGGCTTTAGCCTTTAAACAACCAAGGATAGGCAAGTTAGATCCAATGACCCCAAAACAAAAATTATGCATATATTGCTTAAGAAATGCACTAATTACCGCATGTCGATAAATATTTCATCCATTCCAAAAAAAAAAGAAGCTCATTTACAAAATTTCTAAATATGAAGTTTATATTTATCTTAATTCAACACTATTTTAAAATATTTTATCATATGATTAGGGATTAATAATTTTATGAACTATTTATTTAATCATTTATAAGGTTATTTATAATAAATTATATAATCTCATTTATTAATAAATGTGGGATTAATAGTCCCTCATTTTAAACTGTCAAAGGCTTAATGAGACTAATAGTCCCACATAAAGTAATGTGGACTAATAGTCCCTCTTCAAAGAATTAAGGGATGTATTCAATTAAGATTTTTAAAAACTTTTTTTATGTGACAAACTTTTGTAGAATTTGTGGATTTTAATGACTTTTAAAGACTTTAAAGACTTTTTTAAAATAACTTTTATAGATTCCATGAAATAAGTAACAGACTTTTATAAACTTTTTATCAAGACTGTGATAGACTTTTATATACTTGTAATATATAAAATTGAAAGATTATTAGATTTAAGATTAAAATTTTGCTACACAGTTAAATTATTTATTATATTTTTAGTACATATATTATAAATAATAATCCACTGTTTATGATAACAACTTTCAGAGAACATATTACACAAAAATTTCAAGTTCTGAAAATATTATTTTATCTAAGCATTAAAATACATATATATTATAATATATTTATTACATGGCTTCTAATCATTCAATTATTATGTAAGACCCTGAATTTTATGAAATAAAAGTATTCAATTTTTCTATTCAGTAAATGGTTAAATTGATAAAAAGCAAAGTTAAATGGTGCTATATGAAATTTTTTCAAAATAAGCAAGTGGCTATAAAATACTTATTGTTGTTTGGGAATATTCGTTTTTGGTCGTGGAATATTCTTTTTGTTTCGAAGAATATCCGCATTTAATTGCTAGATCATCTCTGGGGCCCCATAACGGAATAACTCAGTAGGATGAAGAAACGACAAAATTGAATAACTGGTAGAAGTTGTTACCATTAACATTGTTGGAATACCCTTTGGTTAAAATACAATGTCTGGCGTGGTTGCACAAAGAGTTAGACACCAGTATTGCAGTGATTGTTGAATTATTGATTCTTACGTAAGAAGGCACTACTCAATAATTGTTACGAAGAATTCTTGCTCAATATTTTATTTTATTGGTTCAATAATTGTTGCGTTGATATTTTATATTATTGTTGTTTTAATAATTGTCATCAAGACAAGATATCTCCATTATCGGATCAATAATTCATATTATTTGAATAATATTATTAGATATCATTATTGGCAATGTCTAGAAAGTTTCATCAAGGAGAGATTTGGTCACCTAATTGCGGCGCCATGATAAGGAGAAATCTTTATCTGAAAGCCCCTCTTTCCGGAACCGCTGCTCGGTTGTCATTATTGTGATTACGTAATATTATTTATGAATAATTAATTATTGATTTATATGATAATGAAATATTTATTTGATGTGGATATAAATGATGGATTTATTTATGTGGTTATAAATGAAAGAGTTAATGTTGAGGTATTTTATCAAGATTTTGTCTGATTCGAGGTATTAAAAGATCAAATCATTGTTCTTCTGACTTTTATGTGTGAGTTATAATTTTTAATCGACCGTTGGATCGTTGTGATTTTTGGATATGTTATACATATATAAGTTGAGTATATGTTCACAAATTTTAAACCGTTAAAAATGAACGAATGATTTGTTATGAATTTTAAGAGGTGGTGATTCAAAAATTAGGTTTATAAATGATTTTGGTGAAAATTCTAGAAATGGGTGGGCCCCACTTTTGGTTGTTAAATGATTTTTGGTTGGTGAAATAGTAATGTGTAAAGCTATCGAGTAGCAAAGTTAAGTCCGCCTTGCCGTGCTAACATTTTCCTATAAATAGAGGGCTAAGTTAGAATTAAAATTACACCGTAAAAAACATAAGTTTTCTCTTTTCTCTAGATTATCGAGTGTATTTTGTGAGTATTTAGATACTTGGTGAGTTGCTATTCATCGCTGCAAGTTTTCTTCAAATGTCATACATCCGATATCCAATCGGAAGTCTTCGTTCTTTTGAGGTAGGGGATAGTAAGGGATTGTAAGGAATAGTAATGGATGGTAAGGAATGCTATTTTCTTCGTAAAATGATATTATTTCTTTCAATATCATTATACCGAGAATATTGATATGAATATTACTGTGAAATTTCTACCTTTTTGTGTCGAGATTACTATTCACGTATACGACACTATTCACGATATCTGATTATTCACATATACTCTGCATTATTCATGTATATGACATTATTTACGATACTGTATTTTATGTATCTAATAATTTGAGTACTATTCATGAGTTACTATTCACGAGTTACTATTCATGAGTTACTATTCACGAAAGTTACTATTCACGTACTATTCACTTACAAAATTGGTTTATTTTTCCACGACCAAATTATCGTTGATTTATGAATCTTACTCTTGAAATTAAATGCAGTTGTTGATCATATTATTTTTATTATCATATATAACATTTTTATAACCCTGATGTTGAATTTCTCTTTCACTTGAGTGTAAAGATGGGTAGATTATTGGTATGATCATGACTATGGGTTCTCTTTGTCCAGTAGTGCAAAGATGAATTGTGACTAGTATGATCATGACCATTGAATTTACAATTGAATATTTTTAGCTTAAGTGCAAAGGTGAATTGATCAACATGGTTATAATTATGGTTTATATAGATTTTGAAATGATTATATATTTCTTTGAGATATGAATATCTTTGGCCGTAGTGTAAAGATGAATTATCGTTGAATATCTTTGGCCTGTAGTGAAAAGATGAATTATTGTTGAATATCTTTGGCCCGTAGTGCAAAGATGACCTGTTGTTGAATATCTTTGGCCTGTAGTGCAAAAATGACTTGTTGATGAATATCTTTGGCCTATAGTGCAAAGATAAATTTATTAGTATGATTATGAACATGAACTGTGATTTGGTATAACCATGATCTTTGATGTTTCAGGTGATGAAAATTATCTTTGTCCTGGATGAGAAAAGGAATTTAGAACTACAATTACGATTATGAGTTATACATGTGATTGTGGACATGAATTGTTGATTGATGTTACAGGGATAAAACATTGTTGGTGGACTTTTAACATGGAGAAGATAATAGATTTTATGGTCTATTTGACTCTTCTAATGGATTGCTCGTTCCGCTGCAACTATGGTTGAAAAGTTTTATCATCTACCATATGTTCTAAATCTCTGATTTATTATTGATGAAGGCTATTGATAATTTAATTATCTTTAGTCATGATATTCTTTACTGAGCTAGTTGTGCTCACCCTTTTGCTTCACAATTCCTTTCAGGTAATAAGAGTGTAGCTGGGTCGAGTGGGGGTAACAGGGGAATAGAACGGTGGTCATCATTTAGTAGTTATATTTGGTGAATCAAATAGGGTGAGGTGAACCAAACGTTGGAAGGGTGTTTTTCCACTATCATACAAGATATCTAAAGATATACAACCTCGTGTCATCATAAGACAGGATTGTGCACATCCACTTGCGGAGTATATCTACGAGCACTACCTATATGATCTTGGTGTTTGTTTGAAGTATAATTCTCAATTAGAGACAATGGAGATAATGATATGTCAAGAGAAGACTCACCATTGGAAAGAATATGATAGTAATCTTCTCGTTTTTCTTTGGGGTCTTTTGGGTCAACCAAGGATAATTCTGTGGGCATATGATATCTATCATAACCTAGACGCATGGCCTCCCATGTACGAAGGTTTCCTTGAGCACTTTCCAAAGATTCTAATTTCTAAAATAATTTTTGACTGTACCTTTATGTAAGGTGTCATTGTAACGTGCTATCCAAGGTTGGGACATGAGTCACAGTTGGTATATATTTGTATCAAAACTCATAACATTTATGTTGTTATATTTTGCACGTAAATTGTTGTAATAAAGTTGTAGTTGTTTTCTGTACCATGTATTTGGCGACTCAGAATGGGTTGGATGGAATGGACTTATTTTGGGGTTGTTACATATTAGCTCCATGATTTCATTTTTTTTCCTTCGCAGAAAACGAAATCCACACTTTTGTTTGAGCGTGTGATTCAATACCATATTAATTACTTTATATATATATATATATATATATATAGGGATGTCATCCATGACAACCGGTTGCCATTGACACTGTTCTAACAACCGCTTTTCGAACCGTTGATCAACTTATTGGAAGACTTAAATTGAAACATAAAATATGTCCAGCCGGCACAACTTGTACCGGCTTTTATTTTAATATAAGAGTTTCATATGGTCAACATCTTGTCAGTATATTTAAACAAAACGAATTTTTATTATTAAAAATACCGGTAGAACCACGACTTTTACCAACGTGCCTTTTTTTTAACATAACAATTAACTCTATAACACGATTTGCGTCTTAAGGTTCTACTTATGGGAAATCACTTTCATATGATATATTACAACTTTGAAAACACCGATTTGCACAAATATTCAAACTTCATATGATGTGACAATGTAATTCTCATCATTTCATATTTGAGAAATATAGGAGTTATTGGATGGATGTTATAACAAATACATATACAAGTCAAGTTATAGGAGTTAAAAATATTAAAATATTTTAATTTTTTTAAAAAACGTTAACTTTTTTGATATTAAAATATTAAAATATTTTAATTTTTTTTTTAAAAACGTTAATTTTTGATATTAAAAATATTTAAAAACGTTAATATTTTTATATTAAATAACGTTAATATTTTATTAATATTTTTTATATTAAAAAACGTTAATATTTTAAAAATATTATTTTTTTGATATGAGGTTAATATTAAAACGTTAATATTTTTTTGATATAAAAATATTAAAATATTTTTAATAAAAATATTAATTTTTTGATATTAAAATATTAAAAAACGTTAATATTTTTTATATTTAAAAAGCGTTAATTTTTTTATATTAAAAATGTTAATATTTTATTAATATTTTTGATATTAAAAAACGTAAATATTTTAAAAATATTAAATTAAAATATTTTAAAAATTTTAACTCCTATAATAACTTGTATATGTATTTGTTATAACATCCATCCAATAACTCCTATATTTCTCAAATATGAAATGATGAGAATTACATTGTCACATCATATGAAGTTTGAATATTTGTGCAAATCAGTGTTTTCAAAGTTGTAATATATCATATGAGCAGATTTCCCATATGTAGTAACCTTAAGACGCAAATCGGTGTTATAGAGTTATCGTTATGTTAAAAAGGCACAAAATGGCATAAGTTGTATTTACCGGTGTTTTTTAATAATAAAAATTCGTTTTGTTTAAATATACTGACAAGATGTTGACAATATGGAACTCTTATATTAAAATAAAAGTCGATACAAGTTGTTTCGGTTGGGCATATTTTATGTTTCAATCTAAGCCTTCCAATAAGTTGATCAACTATCCTAAAAGGGTTGTTAGAATAAAGGTCCATGGCAAATTATTGCCATGGATGGAATCCATATATATATATATATATATATTGTGAAACCCCAACTTTTTGAATAAAGGTGAATTTTCTATAAATATTATTTTTGAATATTATGGAGTGAAATTGATATAATGTTATAGTTGTGGGTAATATCTATAAATTTTGCATAGTATGCAAGTTGTTATATTATATTCGACTGGTCGAGGAATATTCGTTTAGCGAGGAATATTCGTATAATGGCTTAAATCATTGGTGGACCCCTAATGTAATTATTGCCGGATTGAAAAAACGACAAAAATATTTTTATGAAAATAACGGCAAAAGTTTTACTGAATTGATCTTTGTTGAACTACTCAAGAGTAAAAAGTATGCGAATGTCTGGCGTGGGTTGCATAGTAGCACACAGTATTGATTATTGATGCTTACGTGAGAAGTCATTCGCTTTTTGTTTAATTATTGCTATAGTAATTGTTGCATAAGATCTCACGTTATTTGATTCAATTATTGTCGATATTTATTATATTGTTAAAATCAATAATTGAGACGACAAAATTATTAATATTATTATTTGCAATATTAACGATGTCAGAAGTTACATCGAGGAGAGGTTTGGTCACCTAATCTTGGCATGCCAATAGGGAGAAATCCTTATTGGAAAGCCCTCTTTCCTGGGA
Source organism: Panax ginseng (assembly GCA_020205605.1). Classification (NCBI taxonomy): domain Eukaryota; kingdom Viridiplantae; phylum Streptophyta; class Magnoliopsida; order Apiales; family Araliaceae; genus Panax; species Panax ginseng. The sequence continues at coordinate 127,519,659 of CM035145.1, forward strand.
ACGACCTGGTCGATTTATATTGTGAATTGTAATAAAGATGATAAATGTTGTTAAAATTATTAAGGTAATTTTTATGAAGTTTGCTTATTTTATGGATTCCTATTTACCCATTTTTCAAAATAATTGGTAGAAAATTATTTAAAGGTGGGGTCCACATGTGGGGGCCATATGTGTTGGAAAAATAATTTTTGAAATGAAAGAGTATATGTATGGAAGTATATGTATGTATTAAGTATATGGTGGGAGAAAATGATATGGGAAAGTGATAGGTGTGTGATGTGTGTGTGAGTGGAAAATGGTAGAAAAGTGGTAGTGTGATAGTGATGTGTAATAGTGTAGTGAAATTGATTTTTGGGTGGGTGGGGGATTGATGTTGGTTATGGTGGAAAAAAATTAAGTGGTATTTATATAATATTGATATATATATATATATATATATATATATATTGAAAACATGTGTTTATATATATATATATATATATATTATATTTTAATTGTTGTTTTATGGTTGATTGAAGAAAATGTTCATCCGAATTTCTCAAAATTTCATCTGTGAGTTGAGCATTGATTGCATCAATAATTTTTCCTTGCACAGTGCCCTTCCATTCTCTTATAAATGAAGCTCATTCCTTCATTATTTCTTACGAATTCACTGAAACTAGAGAGAGAAAATTATAGAGAGAAAGAAGAAAAGTTTTCTGCTACTTAACTACTCTTATATTCAGTTCTTTTACGGTAAGGGGTGTTATTCTTTCTTATTCATGAAGAGAACTGTTGTTATTCCATTGCTTATTATTACATTGGAATAACTTTCAGTCATGATCTACCCTATACTTGGTGACATTCTTCTATTACTCTGTTGGAACATCTTGTCTGTGTGTTTTACACCGGACCTGGTTCTGTCTTTATTATTATTCCGTTGGAACATCCCATGCGTGTGTTTTACACAGGACTGGTTTATCTTATTATTATTACATTTGGAACATCCATGCGCTGTGTGTTTTACATCGGACTGGTTCCGTCTTCTTTATTATTATTACGTTGGAACATCCTGCTCGTGTGTTTTACAGGACTGGTTAAAATCTTTATTATTCTCGTTAGAACTTCACGCTTGTTGCAAATTTTGCTTGACTTGGTTCCGTTATTATTATTCTATTGGAATAACCCGTCTATGCGAAGGACCGCATGCATGGTGATTTCTTTTGTTATTCCATTCTTTATTATACTCAGTTGGTTAAAGTTTTGACTTCTATACTCCATGAAATTAGTAGAATATCCTTGATATTTGTGCTTCATCCAGTATCTTTTCATGAAAATATTCTTCTGATCATTCTTGAATTTTACTCTACAAAGCAGTATCATGTTGACAATTTGGACATTATTAGTTCCTGGATAAATTAATTCTTGAACTTGTTTTATTGAATTCTTATATCATTATCATCATCCTCATATTTATATTTTTGAAAGTCATCTCGTGGCTGTAGTGCGTAGATGGACTGGGTATGATTATGATATGACTAGGGATTATTGATTGTAATCATGACCGTAATGTTACAAATGATGTGGTAAAAGTTCTCATTGGCCCGTAGTGCATTGATGGATGATTATTGGCATGATCATGACCATTAATGAATACACAAATATTCTTGGCCGTAGAAGTGCATGGATAATTGTGGTCGTGATATTAAAGAATATCCTTGGCCGTAGTGTGGGGTGATTCGATGATGTGGAATATTTATTGTCGAGTCTCATTGATAATAGTGATGAAAAACCTTTTAAATCATAAAAGATAGTAGATTTTATTTTCTACTTGACTCTTTTAATGGATTGCTTGTGTTCGGCTTGATTAAACTTGATGTACATTATATTTTATCGGTTTAACATTGTTGGAGACTAATGATAATTTATTCGCATTATCTTAGTCATAATCTTTCTTCTTGGGCTAGTTGAGCTCACCCTTTCTTTCTTTATTCTCTTGAGGAAATGAGAATATAATTTGGGACGAGTCGGGAAGCGGAGTGATAGTCGAGGAGGATAGCATTAGTAGTTCTCACTTTATTACGTGAAATAGTGTGATAATAATTATAATGAGGACTTCTTTTGAGTTTGTATAATCTCTAGTAGACAATATTTGTATTCAAACTTCATAGTTTATGTTTTGTCAGTATATATATCTGACAGTTGTATTAATAAGTTGTATTTGAATTAATACCATATATCAGCGACCCAAGATGGGTGATGTGTACCTAATTTTGGGGCGTCACATATATAATCTGTGGACGCCCCCAAAATAGGTATACATCACCCATCTTTAAGTCGCCAGATACAAGGTACTAAATACAAATACAACATAATTATACAACAACGTGTAAAATACGACAAAACACAGTCATGAGTTTTAATACAAATATTGTCATCTGACAATATCCACACTCAATGGAGTCCTCATTACATTTATTATCACACTATTTCACAGAATAGTGAGGACTACTAATGCACCATCTAGGACCATCACTCTGTTCCCCGACTAGTCCTAGCTACGTTCTCATTTCCTGAAGAGAATAGTGAAAGAAATGGTGAGCTCAACTAGCCCAGTAAGAAATATTATGACTAATGCAAAATAAATTATCATTAGTCTTTAACAATGTTAAACTAATAAAATACAATAGACATCAAGTTTAACTGCAGCGGATCAAGCAATCCATTAGAAGAGTCAAGTAAGGTATAAAATCGACTATCTTCTATGATTTAAAAAGTTTTTCATCAACTTTATCGCTGAGACTCAACTTAATAAATAAAATCGAATCATCCCTGCTCCACGACCAAGGATATTCATGTAATCATCAAGGGTCATGACTATACCGAATAATCCCTAGTCATAATCATACCAACAACTGTCCACCAATGAACTACAGGCCAATGATGTAAGACCCCAACTTTTATAAATAAAGATGAATTTTCTATAAATATCATTTTTGAATATTATGGAATGAATTTGATATAATGTTATAGTTGTGGGTAATATTTATAAATTTTGTAAAAGCATGCAAGTTGTTATATAATATTCGATTGGTCTGGGAATATTCGTTTTAACAGGAATATTAAATGCAACGGCACAATCATTTGTGGACCCCTATTAACGGAATTATTGTCGGATTGAGAAAGCGACAAAAATATTTTTATGAAAATAACGGCGGAAGTTTTACCAGATTAATCATTGTTGAACTACTCATTAGTAAAGAAATGTGAATACGCGTGGTTGCGTAGTATTACCGGTATTGATTATTGATGCTTATGTGAGAAGTCACCGCTTTTTGTTTATTATTTGGATTCCTATTTACCCATTTTTCAAAATTATCGGAAAGGAAGTTATAAAGTATATATATATATATATATATATATATATATATATTTGTCATGTGTGTGTGTGGTAGTGGGTTTTGGTGGGGAATTATTATCAAGTCGTGTATGTTATGTGGTGGTGGAATTAATGGTGATATTGGTGTGTATATATATATATATATATATATATATATATATATATATGTATAACAAGTGAGTGGGTGAGTGCTAGTGGTCCTGGTAGATGAAGTAAATTGGCAGGATGCAAAGTTTTCTTTTCAAGCTTGGACTTATTTGCTAAACTTTTCAAATCATCCATTATATTAATAACTTGTGACCTAGTATGCTTCCTAATTGATTAAAACTCCAAGATTTGCATGTGTTAATTTTTTTTTTCTCATTGGTCAATTACTTGACAAATGATTCACGAAGTGGGTAGGATTATTTCTAATATAGCATGTGTATATATTATATATATATATATATATATATATATATATATATATATATATATATATATATTATAAAATGTGGTTTTTTTGACAATGTTGAAAATCTAGCATATGTTGTCAGCCCGTGAATTTCAAACACTGTTGCGTCCGTGAGAAAAATCCTTACACAGTACCTTTCCATTTTTCTATAAATAGAAGCTCATTCCTTCATTATTTCTTACGAATTCACTGAAACTCTAGAGAGAGAAAACTATAGAGAGAAAGAAGAAAAGTATTCTGCTACTCTTATATCCAGTTTCTTTTAGGTAAGGGGTATTATTTCTTTTGTATTCATGAAGATAATTTCTGTTATTCCATTATTTATTATTCGGTTAGAATAACCTGTATACGCGGGCTACCCTATACTTGGTGAAATTCTTCTGTTATTCCATTCGTTATTATTCTGTTGGAATATCCTATCCGTACATGCGTTTCTGTGGGACTGATTTCGTCTTTATTATTCTATTGGAATACCATATACATGCGTTTTTACGCCGGACTCGATTAAATCTTTATTATTCTCGTTGGAATATCACGTCTGCGTATGCGTTTCACATGGGACATGAATTCCGTTAATTATTATTTCGTTGGAATAACGCTTGCCGCGTTCTATCGCATGCCCGATGATTTCTTTTGTTATTCTATTCCTTATTATACTCGGTTGGTTAAAGTTTTGACTTTTATACTCCATGAAATTAGTGGAATATCCTTGATATTTCGCTTCATCCGATATCTTTTCATGGAAATATTCTTACGAGCATTCTTGAATTTTACTCTACAAAGCAAAGATCATGTTGACAATTTGGGCGTTATTGGTTCTGGATAAATTAATTCTTGAAATTGTTTTATTGAATTCTTATATCATTGTCATCATCCTCATGTTTATATTTTGTTGAAAGTCATACGTGGCCTATAGGGCATAGATGGACTTGGTATGATTATGACCGAGGATTATTGATTGTAATCGTGGACCGTAATGTTACAAATGATGTGGTAAAAGTCCTTTTGGCCGTAGTGCATTGATGGACAGTTGTTGGCATGATTATGACCATTAATGAATACACGAATGTCCTTGGCCTGTAGTGCATGGATAATTTATGGTTATGACAATAAAGAATATCCTTGGCCGTAGTGCAAGGGTGATTCGATGATGTGGATTATTTATTGTCGAGTCTCGATTGATAAAAGTCATGAAAAACCTTTTAAATCATAGAAGATAGTAGATTTTATTCTCTACTTGACTCTTCTAATGGATTGCTTTGTTCATTATTTATTAAACTTTATGTTTGTTATATTGTATCGGTTTAACACTTTATTTAAGGCTAATGATAATTTATTACGCATTATCTTAGTCATAATATTTCTTACTAGGCTAGTTGAGCTCACCCTTTCTTTTACCGTTTCTTCAGAAATGAGAACGTAATGGGACGAAGTCTGGGAGCGGAGTGATGGTGGGATGATAGTATGCGATTGCCAGATAAAACAAAAGTTATTCCAATCAGTAATAATAAGAATGGAATAATGGAAGAATTTCACCAAGTATAGGGTATCCGCGATACTGAGTTATTCAAATGTAATAATAAAAATGGAATAATGAAGTTCTCTTCACTTAATAAGAAAGAAAGAATACCCCTTACGAGTATAACAAATAATATCCCTACCTTAGAAGAACTCGGATATTGGAAAAGTGAAGTAGCGAGAATACTTTTCTTCTTCTCTCTAGAGTTTCAATTGAATTCGTAAGAAATAATGAAGGAATGAGCTTCTATTTATAGAAGAACCGAAAGTGGCTCTTGGTCTTAACGAAGGGTCAAAATGACTCTTGGTAATATTGAAGAGACAACTACTATTTACGAAGGGGCAATTAACTCTTGAAACACCGAAGGGGCAAATAACTCTTGGAAAGCTGAAGGGACAAATAACTCTTGGAAAATCAAAGGGACAAATAACTCTTGAAAAAGCTCAAGGACAAGTTACTATTAAAACTTTAAATCAACGATCCATATTGATTTATTATTATAATTTCAACCAACGGTCTGAAAAATTAGCACATCTCCTCATAGAATAATATTGTACCCAAAAATGATTTGGACCGAAAAGAAATATATTTTACGGGTGAATAGTACCCCGTGAATAGTAACTCGTGAATAGTAACTCATGAATAGTAACTCGTGAATAGTAACTCGTTAATAGTAACTCATGAATAATAACTCATGAATAATAACTCATGAATAGTAAATCATGAATAGTACTCCGACACGAAAAGTGCTCCGAATACTCGATTGAACAATATAACCTCCAGACATCAATTATTATTGAAACAAATATCGATTTCTACTAACACTAATAATCCCAACACAATGGAACTATCAATTTCATCTTTAATCAACACGAACTTATTCATCATTAATATTATAACTCATAATATTTAACAACCAGGTCGTTCCCAGGAAAGAGGGGGCTTTCCGATAAGGATTTCTCTTTATTGGCGCGCAATTAGGTGACTAAACCTCTCCTTGACAGAACTTCTAGACATTATCAATATTGCAAATAATAATATGAATAACTTTGCCGTCTCAATTATTGATTTAATAATATATCATATTATGCAGATGATACTGTAACAATAATTGACTCAATAATATGAGAGATATGATGCAGCAATTACTGTAGCGATAATTGAGTATAACTGAGTGACTTCTCACGTAAGCATCAATAATCGATACCGTGTGCTACTATGCATCCATGCATATTTATCGTACTTTTACCATTGGGCGGTTCAACAGGTTTTAATTCAGTAACACCTCTACCGTTATTTTTATAGAAAGATAATTTTGTCGTTTTCTAACTACGACAATACTTCTGTTGTGGGGTCCACCAATGATTGTGCCGTCGTACAATATTCCCTGTTAAAATGAATATTCCCCGACCAAACGAATATTTTATAACAACTTGCATACTTTGCAAAATTTATAAATATTACCCACAACTATAACATTATATCAAATCCACACCATAATATTTAAAAAATTATTTCGAGAAATTTAAATCTTTATTCATAAAATTTGGGGTCTCACAATCTCCCCTCCTTATGAAATTTAGCCCTCGAAATTTACGTACGTACCTGGTATACCGAAGAGATGAGGATACCTTGACTTCATTTCAGATTCTAACTCTTGAGGTATAACCTTTGAGTGTTGAATACGATCCTTCGTATTCAAGATTTTAACACGTATCTCGTCATACGTTAAATCTTCTTCTATCTCGTCTATTTCTAATTTAATAATCTGGTTCGGGTCGTCCATATAATTACGTAACATCGATATGTGAAAAACGCTATGAACACGCGATATACTTGGCGGTAAAACGAGTCTATAGGCCACAGTTCCTACTCGATCAAGGATTTCAAATGGGCCAATAAAATCGAGGGTTGAGATAACACCTTCTTGAACCTTTTTCTTCACATTCATCAGTTCTGGGTGTGTAGCTTGAGCGGCCTTTAACTTTATCGATTAAAGTCGATTCTAATCGTATATTCGTTATCTTCACGTGGGTTCCTAGAGTCTTTAACTATATCTTCATCATTTGTAAGTCGTACGAAATGGGTCTTTGTGTTAACAACATCGCACTCGTAAACGTATACGATCTTCTACTCAACGTGTCAGCTACCACGTTCGCTCTTCCACGATGATATTGAATGGTACAATCATAATCTTCTACAGCTCGAGCCAACATCTTTGGCACATTACACATTCGTTTTGAGTGAAGAAAATATTTGAGGGTTTTAGAAATGGGTTTTGTACTGGGGTCAATACAAAATTCGATTTCACGCTCTAGGGGTAGACTAAGAAGTCTTCAAGAATACGTCAGGAAATTTATTAAAAATATCATTCAAAACTGTGACTCTCATCCAAGACTTGGATAACACGTCACAATGATACCTATCAATTTGTCATCGTCATTCACGACGTCGCCTATAGAAAATCTGGCTTCGGTGCATTTCACACAAGGAAGTCAACAACGAAAGGACCGGGGCTCTTTACTTATGGCTTGATATGACAATGATTGACTTTAGTGGTTTGGTTGCTTGAATTCGCATAATATGTTGGTTAGGAATATGAAAGCTAACAACCTTACGAAAAGCATGATGAGTAGTTAACCAATCGATTCCTAAAATCACATCAAAGGCAAGTATTTTCAAAGAGATAAGATCGACAGGTAACGTGAAAGTGTCGATTTGAATCAACAAGATCTATAAACAGTGGAGGTAATGAAGGTTTCTACTATCGAAGTTTCAACCAATAAGTCAAAGTCTAATTTCTTCGAAGTCAAATTTAAACGTTGAGCGCAAGCAAGAGAGATAAAAGAATGGGTAGAACTGGTATCTAATAAGATATAGACTTCGCAAGAATTTATAATTAACTAACCCGTGCTAACTTTGTTCGGGTTAGTCGCTTTTTGAGAAGTCACGAAAAACGCTCTCCCTAAAACCACCGACTTTGTTTTGTCCGTATCCGCCTTTGGTGTCACCGTCCTAGCTGGACTTGACTTCACTATATAACAAAATCAAGCTAAATGACCATCTCTTCTTGAAATTTCTCATTCTATTATCTTGTCCGTATCCGCCTTTGGTGTCAGCGTCCTAGCTGGACTTGCCACCGGTATGATTATTATCGTGTTGTTGGTCATTTCCTTTTGGTTGAGCTGACTCAACGGTCTCATGTGCTTCATTGCTTATCTCAATATTTTCAGATGTCATTCACAAACACTATCACAAAACAAGGGTTAATTAACATATCATATATTATCCCTATACTCTGACCGACCAGTTAAATACCAAATAAACTTAGGTAGGTCATACTAGCGAAGGAATTTCCTGTCTCTCCCCTCCTAGTTCTTGTCTCACATCTCAGCCAGGGATCATATCCCTAAGCTTTGATACCAACTGTGACGCCCCCAAAACAGGTATACATCACCCATCTTGAGTAGCCAGATACAAGGTACTGAATACAAATACAACATAATTATACAACAGTCGTGTAAAATACAACAAAACATAGGCTGTGAGTTTTAATATAAATATTGTCATCTAGACAATATCCACACTCAATAGAGTCCTCATTACATTTATTATCACACTATTTCACAGAATAGTGAGGACTACTAATGCACCATCTAGGACCATCACTCTGTTCCCCGACTAGTCCCAGCTACATTCTCATTTCTTGAAGAAAACAGTGAAAGAAAAGGTGAGCTCAACTAGCCCAGTAAGAAATATTATGACTAAGATATTGCAGAATAAATTATCATTAGTCTTCAACAATGTTAAACTGATAAAATACAATAGACATCAAGTTTAACTGCAGTGGATCAAGCAATCCATTAGAAGAGTCAAGTAAGGTATAAAATCTACTATCTTCTATGATTTAAAATTTTTTTCATCAACTTTATCAATGAGACTCAGCTTAATAAATAAAATCGAATCATCCCTGCTCCACGGCCAAGGATATTCATGTAATCATCAAGGGTTATGACTATACCGAATAATTCCTGGTAATAATCATACCAACAACTGTCCACCAATGAACTACAGGCCAATGAGGACTTTTACCACATCATTCGTCACATTACGGTCATGATTATACCGAATAATCCCTGGTCATAATCATACCAAGTCCATCTATGCACGTAAGCCAAAGATGACTTTCAACATAATATAAGCATGAGGATGATGACAATTCAATAAAACAAGTTCAAGAATAAATTTTTAAAGATTTATAAGTTAATTTATCCTGAACTCAATAACATCCAAATTGTCAACATGATACTGCTTTGTAGAGTAAAATTCTAGAATGCTCAGAAGAATATTTTCGTGAAAAGATACTGGATGAAGCACAAATATCAAGGATATTCAACTAATTTCATGGAGTATAGAAGCCAAAACTTTAACCAACTGAGTATAATAGAATATATATGAAACTGCAAATGGATTTTCACCCGCCATGTGGTAATCCACGTATACAGATCATTTCCACAATTTAATAAGGAATGAATACAAAGGATCATTCACCATGCATGTGGTAATCCACATAAGACGATGTTATTCCAATAGAATAAAAGAATAGAATAACAGAAGGATTCACCATGCGTGCGGATAGATGGCACAGTCAGGTAATTCCAACAGAATAATAAATAATGGAACTGTGTCCCGCGTAAACGCACAGTACGTGATATTAAACAGAATAATAAATAATGGAACCATATCCGTGTAAACGCATACTGTGATATTACGGCGTAATAATAAATAATGGAACTGTGTCTGGCAAAACGCATATACATGATATTAAACGAGAATAATAAAGAACATAATATTAGAAGAATTTCACTATGTATGCGGTGCTGCAGATAAACAAAGTTATTCAATGTAATAATAAGAATGGAATAATGGAAGAATTTCACCATGTATGTTGATTTGGCATATACAAAAGTTATTCCAACATAATAATAAAGAATGGAATAATTGAAGTTCTCTTCATGAATAAGAAAGAAATAATACCCCTTACGAGTACAATAAATAATCTCCCTTACCTTAGAAGAAACTAGATATTGGAGTAGTGAAGTAACAGAATACTTTTCTTCTTTCTCTCTATAGTTTCTTTCTCTAGAGTTTTAGTGAATTCGTAAGAAATAATGAAGGAATGAGCTTCTATTTATAGAAGAACTGAAAGTGGTTCTTGGTCTTAATGAAGGGTCAAAATGACTCTTGGTAATATTGAAGAGACAACTACTATTTACGAAGGGGCAATTAACTCTTGAAACATCGAAGGGGCAAATAACTCTTGGAAAGCTGAAGGGACAAATAACTCTTGGAAAACTGAAGGGACAAATAACTCTTGAAAAACTGAAGGGACAAGTTACTATTAAAACTTTAAATCAACGATCCATATTGATTTACTATTATAATTTCAACCAACGGTCTAAAAAATTAGCACATCTCCTCATGGAATAATATTGTACCCAAAAATGATTTGGACCGAAAAGAAATATATTTTACGGGTGAATAGTACCCCATGAATAGTAACTCATGAATAGTATCATGTTGACAATTTGGACGTTTTTGAATTTTGGATAAATTAAATTATAAATCTTTAAAAATTTATCATTTGCTTTCATTTAATTGAATTCTTAATCATTGTCATCATCATCATGCTTATATTGTGATGAAAGTCATCTTTGACTTATGTGCATAGATGGACTATTGATTGGTATGATTATGACAAGGGATTATTCGGTATAATCATGACCGTAACTTTATAAATGATGTGGTAAAAGTCCTCATTAGCCCGTAGTGCATTGATGGACAGTTGTTGGCATGATCATGACCATTGATGAAAACACGAATATCCATGGCCCGTAGTGCATGGATAATTCGTGGTTGTGTTACTAATTAATATTCTTGGCCCGTAGTGCAGGGATGATTCAATGATGTGGATTATTTATTAAGCTGAGTCTCAGCGATAAAATTGATGATAAACTTTTTAAATCATAGAAGATAGTAGATATCATGTTCTACTTGACTCTTCTAATGGATTGCTTGTTCCGCTGTAGTTAAACTTGATGTCTATTGTATTTTATCAGTTTAACACTATTGAAGGCTAACGATAATTTATTCTGCATTATCTTAGTCATAATATTTCTTACTGGGCTAGTTGAGCTCACCCTTTTGCTTTTATTGTTCTCTTCAGGAAATAAGAACGTAGCCGGGACTAGTCGGGGAATGGAGTGACAGTCCGAGATGGTTATTTTAGCAGTCCTCACTATTTAGTATGATAATAAATGTAATGAGGATTGAATTTGAGTTTGGATACTGTCTAGAAGATAATATTCCTGTTAAAACTCTAGCTCATGTGGTATAATTAAGTTTATATTTGTATTAAGTACCATGTATTTGGCGACTCAAGATGGGTGATGTATACCTATTTTTGGGGCGTCACAGTTGGTATCAAAGCTTAGAGATATGATCCATGGCTGAGATGTGAGACTAGAACTAGGAGGGAAGAGACGGGTAATTTCTTCGCTAGTATGACCTACCTAAGTTTAATTATTATTTAATTGGTCGGTCAGAATATAGGGATAATATGTAGCATGTCAATTAACCCTTATTGTGTGGCAGTGTTTGAAAATGACATCCGAGAATGTTGAGATAAGAAATGGACCACATGAGACCGTTTAGTCACCAACAATCAATACTCAGGATAATGTGTATCAGGAAGGCAATAATCCTCAGGTAAACAACAACACTGACCAAATAATTAACGACGGAATGTTCAGAGGCTTTTTGTAATTCATGCAACATCAGGCGAGAGAGACTCCTATCCAAAATGCAGGTGGAAACACTGGCAACTCACGGATGGTCACCGCTAAGCAGTTCAAGGAGCTGGGACCACCAGTGTTTTTGGGAGAGCCAAAACCACTTAAGGCGGAGACGTGGATAAAGTAGATCACCAATATATTTGATGTCTTGGGATGCTCTGAGGAGCAAAAGGTTCCCTTTACCACCTTCATGTTGCAAGGAGAGGCAGATTACTGGTGGGAATCTGTAAAGTGTACTCAACCTTCCTCACTTAAGATGTCTTGGGAGAAGTTCCAAGAACTGTTCAAGGACATGTACTTTCCCGAAAGTATTCGTCACATGAAGGAGGTAGAGTTCATTAAGCTGGAGCAAAATAATATGACCGTGTCGCAGTACGAAGCTATGTTTGCCGAGTTGTCCCGGTTTGCGTCCCACTTGGTTGATAATGAGGAGAGAATGACGCGGATGTTTCTAAGAGGTTTGAAACCTGAGATACATCAATACCTAATTTCTCACAAACTATGTTTGTATTCAGATGTTGTAAATAGGGCTTAGTTATTGGAACGTGATAATGAGTCAACACAACCAAGCGATAGCAGTCGGCAAATCGATAATACCGGTGGTAGCAGTCATCGAAGCGGTGACAACAAACGTGGAGGGAATCAACATGCCAAAAATGGTAACCACTTCGGTGGTAATCATGGCCAAGATAATAGAAGTGGAAATTTCAAGAAGAGGAAATTCAATAATGATGGAAAGATGTCAGCACCAGCACCTGTTGTTAAGGAAGGAGAACGACCACCGATCGTATGCTTTAAATGCTGAGGGGAGGGACACATCAGTCAAAACTGTATGCAGCAGTCCAAAACATGTTATAATTATGGAAGAAAATTTCACCTAGCTCGATTTTGTCGTGCACTGAAGCCAAGTTCAGCTGGAATGGAGGCACCAAAGGCCGTCCCAAAGAAGTCAAAGCCGGTAGTTTAAGGTAGAGCGTTTGTCGTGACCTCCCAAAAAGTGAGGAACCCGAACGAGGTTATCACGGTTAAGCTAATCATAAATTCTAGCGAAGTTTATACCTTATTTGATACCGGTTCTACCCATTCTTTTATTTCTCCTACTTGCGCTCAACGTTTAAATTTAACTCCGGAGAAATTAGACTTTGACTTATTTGTTGAAACTCCATTGGGAGAAACTTTTATTACATCCACTGTTTATAAGTCTTGTTTGATTCAAATCAGCAACCGCTCGTTACCTGTCGATCTTATCTCTTTAAAAATACTTGTATTTGATGTGATTTTAGGGATTGATTGGTTAACCACTCATCATGCAAAAATTGATTATTTTTGTAAAGTTGTTAGCTTTCATATTCCTAACCAACCTATTATGCAAATTCAAGCAACCAAACCACTAAAGTCAATCACCATCATATCAAGCCATAAAGCTACTCGTTTATTGAAAAATGGATGTCAAGCTTTATTAGCCCATGTCATGGATTTAAATAAAAATACGTCAGATTTGAATGATATTTCTTTTATTAATAAAAATCCTGACGTATTCCCTGAAGAACTTCCTGGCCTACCCCCAGAGCGTGAAGTCAAATTTTGTATCAACCTTGAACCCGATACAAAACCCATTTCCAAAGCCTCATATCGAATGACTCCTATTGAACTTCAGGAGTTAAAAACCCAACTGCAGGAATTGTTAGACATCAGTTTCATTCGTCCTAGTACATCTCCTTGGGGTGCTCCTGTTCTATTCGTAAAGAAGAAAGATGGAAGTATGTGACTTTGTATTGACTATCGGGAGTTGAATCATGTCACTATCAAAAATAGGTACCCGTTGCCTCGCATTGATGACCTATTTGACCATTTGCAAGGTGCCAAATTCTTTTCAAAGATCGATCTTCATTCCGGATATCATCAATTGAAGATTAAAACCGATGACATTCCAAAGATTACTTTTAGAACTCGGTATGGGCATTACGAATTCCTAGTCATATCTTTTGGATTGACTAATGCTCCTGCTGCCTTCATGGATCTGATGAACCGAGTATTCAAAGAATATTAGGATCACTTTGTGGTCGTCTTTATTGATGACATCCTCATTTACTCCAAAAGCCGTGAAGATCATGAGCAACACTTAAGGCTGATACTTCAAAAGCTTCGTGAAAACAAGATGTATGCCAAGTTGAAGAAATGCAAGTTCTGGCTTGAGGAAGTAACATTACTTGGGAATGTGATATCAAATCACGGAATATCTGTTGACCCAACAAAGATTGAAGCAATACAAAGCTGAGAGCAACCTAAGTTAGTGAACGAAGTACGTAGCTTTCTCGGCTTAGCTGGTTATTATCGGAGATTCGTAGAAGGGTTTTCTCGAATCACTACTCCATTAACTCAGTTGACTCGAAAAGATACAAAATTCGGTTGGAGTGAGGAATGTGAAAAGAGTTTTCAAAAACTTAAGAGGAGACTCATTTTAGCACCTGTTCTGACAATACCATCTGGTTCGGAGGGATTTGTCATCTACAGTGATGCTTCAGGCAGAGGGTTAGGATGTGTTCTCATGCAGCATGGGAAAGTCATAGCCTATGCCTCACGACAACTCAAAGAATATGAGAGGAATTATCCTACTCATGATCTAGAGTTTGCAGCAGTCATTTTTGCACTAAGGATCTGGAGGCATTACTTGTATGGGGAGAAGGTGGAGATCTATACAGATCATAAAAGCCTCAAATATTTCTTCACCCAAAAAGAACTCAACATGCGGCAATGACGTTGGCTCGAGTTGTTGAAAGATTATGATCATACCATTCAATACCATCTTGAAAAAGCGAACGTAGTAACTTATGCGTTGAGTAGAAGATCATATACGGGTCGAGTGTGATATTGTATGACTAACAAAGGATGAGGATAGAGATAAAGACTCTAGGGACCCACGTGATGATATCAAATATACGAGTAGAACCGACTTTAATCGATAAAGTTAAAGCTACTCAAGCTACATACCTGGAGTTGATGCGTATGAAGAAGAAAGTGCAAGAAGGTGCTATTTCGGAAGCAAAAATCGATGAAGAAGGAATACTTAGAGTCAACTCCATACTTTATGTTCCTAACGATTCTGATTTAAAGTATAAGATCATGATGGAGGCGCACAACACACCGTTTGCAATCCATCCTGGAAGTACCAAAATATATCATGATCTTCGACATACATTTTGGTGGAGCAATATGAAGAGAGAGATAGCGGAGTTTATCTTAAGGTGTTTAACGTGTCAAGGCGGAGCATCAAGTGCCAAAAGGTCCATTGCAACCACTTAAAATTCCAGAATGGAAGTGGGAGCACATTACCATGGATTTTGTTACTGGTCTTCCCAAGGTTTCTCAAGGCATAGATGCGATTTGGGTAATTGTTGATAGATTAACCAAGTCTGCTCATTTCTTACCTATACAAGAAACTTATACACTTGAACGTCTTACTCGTATTTATATATATGAGATTGTAAGACTGCATGGTATGCCAGTATCCATAGTTTCTGATCGAGACCCAAGATTCACTTCACGATTTTGGGTTAGTTTGCAAAAAGCTATGGGCATGGATTTACGATTCAGTTCGGCTTATCATCCTCAAACGGACGGGCAGTCGGAGAGGACTATTCAAACTCTTGAAGATCTATTAAGACTCTATGTCCTTGAATTCAAGGGAAGTTTGTAATAACCCGAGATTTTCTATATAAAATAAATAAGAAATTTTGCGTATAAATTTTTTTTTTTAATGACGAGACTAAGTGTCAAGTAAAGTGAATGATAAATGCGAATACATTTATTACTTGAAAAATTAGAAATAATTTTGGAATTATTAATTACCACAAATTATATGGTAATAAATTTACGTAGTAGAAATATTTTTATTAATTATTTTCCATGAAAACATGATTGGAAATAATATATGAAGTGATAATTAGATTTATATAATAAATATTTTATTATATGAATTGTTCGAGAATATTTAAGTTAATTATTTTAACTTGATTATTGATGTTGTGTACGAAGAATAAGTCGGACATGAGATCCAAACCACTGGATTGGGATTGTGATCAAGAGATGAGAATAATAATATTATATTATTTTACAATTACCATAATTATATCTTTGGGTATGTGCGATGATAATAATATTGAGCAATGACGGTCAATTAGGTCATAACATATTACCGTCTTTGTGAAACCCTAATTATTAAACTTCGGTTATGGGGTATTTACGAGTAGTATTGTGTATATGAAGTTCTTGTGAATAAGAATATCGGTAATTAGAAGAAACCCTAATTATCTTTGTTGTACATCGATAATTAGGACAAATCCTAATTATTATAACCCTAACTTAGGTTGAAATTAGAAAGCCTAACGACGTGTTAGTAACATACATAGATAATTAAAGAACCACTAATGGTCAATTAGAAACCCTAATTTTAATTAGGGTTTAATTTCGATGTTATTATTGTATAAGTGTTTTAATTTACCAAAGGATAGAAGTTAATTGGTAAATTATAAGAATTAAATCTAGTGATGAAATATTACATTTAATTGCCTTGTACAAGATTGCCCATACACTCTTAAACAAAGCCCAACCATCACCCATAACAAATCGAAGCAAGAATCAAGAATTTTTGGCAAAAGGGTATAAGAACACTAAACCTAGAAATCCTTTGATTCGATGTTATTTAATGCAATTGATTATTTAAAGTTGTGTAATAGAATGTTAATTGATTATATGAGTTGATAAATCAAAGACCCATAACATCAAAGTGCACGAATTTGAAGATTTAAGCAAGTTGGAAAAACCAGAATTACATTATTTTTCACCAAATGTTAGAGGCCATAACTCTTTGCTCGATCATGAGTTTTGTTCTTCAAAAGTTGTTATGTGTAGCCTGATATGTGGTCTTTAATCTTCAAAAAGAATCAAGTCCATATCATGTATAAATTAGAAGTTATAGATGGTCAAACATGGTTGACCGATCATGATAAACTTTTTTTTTGGCAGTCTGTAATGGGGACATTCTCGTCCACTTTTTGTGTTTTAAAAGGTCTGGACTTTTGATATGTTGTAGTGCACTGAGTTAGGAAGCCATAGGCTTTGGAATGACCTCATTCCGACCTCGGATGAGGGAATTACGGTGATTGGAAGGAAATGTGTCAAAACTTAAAGTCAGCAGCGGGATGTGCTATTCGGTACACTGTTTCGATCAATTAATGTTTTCAAAACCTTCTGGGCTTTTGGTATGTTATAGTACACCGAATAAGCTTTCCATAGACTCCGAAACGGACTAAATCCGATATCGGAGGAGAGAGTTATGACATTTCAAAGTAGTAGTGTCAAAACTTCCCAACAAGTGCGGTGCAGTCCATTTGAACGGAATTTCTGGGCTGATGTGTTCGGAATTTGGAAATGGTCAAAGAATAAAAGTTGTAGCCCCAGAAGTTAGCAGCGTGGGCTCAAGAATCGCTCAAAAATGTTTTAAAATGAAAGAGTTATGACTGTTTTAGCGGAAGAGGTAAAGCTGAAACGAGATTGAAAAGCTGTTATGAGCGTCCACTTTTGACGACCTTTGTTTGGGCTACCTAATGAACCCGAATTGGGTAATTCGTATTTTTAAAAATAGTCTTACATACCATGTATAACATATCCAAAAATCAGATTAATCGGAGTTATGAGCAATGCGTTAGAAAATCATAAAGTGATCTATTGAAAATTAGTATAAACCAAGTCCCACATCGACTAAATTGAGAACTTCACCATTTTCTAAACCTATAAATAGAAGGGCTTGACCTTTGTTTCATTCACCAACAATAAGGCCTCCAATTTTTGAGAAAGGCTTTTTGTTGTGGGAGAACTTTTATAAAGATCTCCTTAGTTAAATTTTGGCGTGGAGTGCGCATTCGATCTGTAGAATTCGTATTTTTTGGGTATGTTTCTTATTTAATTTTGTAATGTTATTATTTTTAATTGTTAGTTAAAGTTTGAATTTTTGAAGTTTAGTTAGTGTGTTGTTAATAAACTAGTTAGTTTACTATGTTTATTTTGGCTTGGAATTGATTATGTAAATGAGTTATTTGTGATGACTTTTAATATTTTGTGATGAATTTTATTAATTAATAATTATTAATGATATTAAAGTTATTTAATGATTATATTAAATAATTTAGTTTTAAAATGATTTTAATATTATAAAAATTATTTTATATGAAAATAAGGTATTTAAAAATATTTTAAGTTATAAAATATAACTTTTAATATTTAAATGATAATTTCATTAATAATTAAATATTAATGATATTAAGATAATATTAATGATATTTAGTTTATTTAATAATTATTATTAAATAAATAGTTTAAAAATGGTTTTATTTATTTAAAAACCATTTAAAGAGGATATTAAGGATTTAAAATATTTTAAGTTATAATTAATGACTTTTAATATTTGGATAAATAGTACATTAATATTTAAATATTAATGGTAATTATTTAAAATGATTTTATTGTTTTAAAAATCATTTAAGGTAATATAAATGTTTTAAAAATAGTTTGAGTTATTATAAATAACTTTTATATTTTAGCAATGGTTTCATTAATAGTTTTAGTATTAATTAAACTATTAATGATAATGGAATTGTTTAATGTTTAAATCATTTAATTATGATTAGATAATTGAAAGTTATAAATAAGCCAAACTAATTGACTTGAGAACCGATTATGAAGTTCTAAATTTGAAGAAGAACAATTATAATAATGGTTATATCACTATAGGCCCTTTAGTGATGATTTGAATTATTTTAAATTTTTCAATTTCGGAAATTTTGAAAATGATTAAAAATTAAGATGTCGATATTCTGAGAGGTTGAGGTATAAAATAAGAGTCTTAGACTCAAAGTATTTACCCGATAAAGTTGTTTCGGTATCCGACAAATGTCGAATCTCTATAATAGAAAGAAAAGGCTCTTGTAAGAGCATGGATGAGATATTTGAAAATGTATAAAAACATTTCAAGTATAGAATAGGAACTAAAAGTATGATCTTTGTGATTATGTGATTAGACTATATGTCAATCGTAATAGATAGTACTATGTGTTAAGATATATTGTTCTAATCGAGCGAATGATCCGATTATTGATAGGTTGTGATAAAGAGATAAAACCTAAGTTGAGATTTGTAATCGTTGAATCGAAAAAGTATCCTACCTTTGCATTTTCTTTATGCAATGGACATGAGTAAGAAGTTTGAGAATTATTCTATTCTGTCACATTATATACGCTTTGATTATCAACATGTTAGCTCGATATATATTACATTAAGTTGATTTCTAAATGGGTATACAAGTGTCCCCACTTGGATAACCATGGCATTTATTCACATGTTGATATACCTCCATCAATTACCCGTATCTGAGATATGTTGAATTACATATTATTGTTGAGCAAGATTAAAAACCTTGAGTTCGGAACCGAGCATGTATGAACATCCCTATATGGGAAGATTTTTGCGCCCATGGCGGATAGAGTGAGCGATGAATTTCGTTCAAGTTATGTAGTATTGATCAATCTGAGGTACAATGAGGTGATCACCCTCCGCGTGCTAAGTAAGCTAGAAGCGGTTTGCGGATGGATTTCTCGCCAAACCTTTTTGAAAATGAAAAGAATGTTCATAGTATGATTCTTAAACCCTATTCATGGTAGAGCGAGCCAAATTTAAATAATTTGGAAGAGATTTGTTATGTGATTTTTATCAAGATCTGATTACTTCACAACTTTTCGATTCGTTGTAGAAGTGTTATGTAAAGAGAATACTTATATTCTTTCAAACTTATATATATAATTGCTATTACTTCTTTGGGCACTCAAATGCTCATCCTTGCTTAAATTAAATGTTTTCGAGTTATGTATGAGCAACTGAAGGCTCGAGAACACGAACAAAGGAAAAGGAAAGGCGATCGAATAAGTGTGTATCATGAGTTAATGGTTATAGTTGTATTGGTATCTATTCAAGTATTATAAGGAATGTATTTGAAGGTCACGTGCACAGGGAAGTAAACTTTGATGTATGTAAATTAAGTTCGAATGTATTATTATTTTAGTATTATTCAACTTAAAGAAATGGTATCGTGGAGAGCAGGAGTTCGGGTTTCAAGTACTGGATTTGGAATTAAATCACGAAGTTGGTATCAAAGTTTGTTGGTTATGAAGCTTAGGTAGGAATACACGAGACTAATAACCGCAATGATTAGGATAAATATTAACTCATATAGAGTTAGTTGGTCGATAAGATTCAAAGATGAATCTCGAGAGTGTAAAGACATAGAGTTCCCTAACTCGATTATAAAGTTAAATAGTAGTGGGGAATAGATTGAGTCTAAAAAATGAAAGTGCGATTATGAGAGATCGTAAAATAAAGCGATCAAGATATAGAACTAAATCGTAATATATATACGATGAGATCACCCCATGATCGATAAGGGCTACGATGACGGAAGGAATCAATCGATGATTGGAAAGTTTACTGACAAGATTGCGTGTATGAATTATCTTACTATCAATTGGTACAGATCCGAAGAGAATTATAAATCTGAATTAAATTCGTATGGAGAATGGGGTTAGTGTTAGATGGGGATTCAATTGAGGACTCATGCTCGGCAAATTTGAGTTGTATGATTCTTCATTATGGGATTTGAATTGTACTTGGTGTAAAAACCACTTAGTTTAAAATCGATAATAATTGAAATGTCGTGTGTATTTATTTGTTATATGCACATTAAGAGGATGACTCCATTCTCGTGTGTATAACAGTAGATAGGTCATAGATAGAGAATATAAGATTAAGTTCGAGTTCTTAAAACTCATACCTATGAGACATTCTTCGACTCATAATTATATGAAATGTTTATGAACCCCTCAAATGAATGGACGCCTTAAAGGTCCTGACTAGGATAAGTTCTTAAACTCATATGATTGTGGCAATTTATGAACTCATAAGTGTGGTTTGATGAACTGGGTATAGTTTTGTGTGAATGGAGTGTTATGGATTACAGGAACAGATAGATTGTTAAGTAAATGATTTTTAGTGAAGGTGTTAGGTTTTCCTAAACTCCTAGCTATGCTAAACTTCAAAAATTTTGACATCAAGCTAAATACGCACTATGTGCTTTTGAAAACAAAAATGTAGACTCGTAATCATTTTTGAAACGGTTTAAAGTACGGTCTATGCTACTTATTTTGGCTAGACGCAAATGATTTGAAATATCAAAATTTGTTTTAATTATCACTCATGTACCATGTAACTTTCAAAAGAGATGATAAAAATGTGATGGAGTTGTAAATACTGAGGAATACTTAGTGTGAATTTGACTCAAGTCGTCGTTCCACTATTGTATGATGTGTTATGACAAAGTCATACAATGACGGCATCCTCAACGGATTGTTAATACAGTACGGCATCATGACGGCATTCTCGAAAATGTTTTTAAAAAGTTTAATTTGCCAACGGGGTTTGGCTACATCTAAATAATTCGATTGAATTGAATTATTGATATGAGTCTATGCTATTTGAATCAGCTAGACTAATGTTTATGAAAACTCTAAGTGTTCATTGAAAGAAATTTCCCGAACTAAATTGTTTTAGTGCGGAATCCTATGATAAGACTGAGGTGAACGATGTTGTTTGGATAAAATAATCCAATCTAATAGCGTAAATATTCGCTAGGCATGATTAATCGTTATGCATGGCGTAGGGTACAATAGGCTAATCACCTAAAGTACTATTAATGGTAGTTTACCTTCTTTGTGATTGTAAACATACGGGTAATGTTTTCTTGTATGAATACCGTTAAAACTATGTGTTCATGGTCTATATGACCCCTCAAAGACAATTTGAAAACTTTTACTCTTGTGAGAGGTGTATTGGGTAGCATGTGATGATATGTGTGAATGTTGTAAGCACAGATAGAGTTAGCCGAGAGTTATGAGGGAGGTTGGAGCGAGAGGAGATATTCAGATAAGGCGGTTGAAGGTTGAAATAGGCGTCAAAGACACCGGATACATACCTTAGACCAGGGCTTTAGTCATCACCTTCATGCGATTCGATCACGAGTAGATGGAGTCGCTTTTCGGCAGAGATAGGTGTTGATGAGAATTGAATAAATTTATCATCAATCAAAATAAGATATATAGAACTCTTGATTCTTTGTGTATATATACTATATGTTAATCGGGGTAACTTATGTATGTAGATGTACGGTGAGAAAGATATGTGGAATAAGAAGGATCGGATCTATACCCCAGAGCTAATATCAAGGCCAGCAATTTGAAATAGAAGCTCAAGAACCCAAATCGGGACGAGGTGGCTATAGTGGAAAACGTAGCATCGGATCCGAAATGGTGGATTTGACGGATAGTGATTCGAGACACTAAAGTTGAAGCGCACAAGCATCAACAGAGATCAGGATTTGGAGAACAAGGTTTTCTACTGTTGGAAAGGTGTGGGAGATTGAGATGTTGCTTAATATCCAATTTGCGTCAAGCATTGCTAGCAACAATGGAAGAAGCAGGATAAGCTCAAAATCCGAATTGACGGATGGGCGCCTCAAGCAACACCTCGTGTGCAACTCAGGAGGTAAGGGAAAAGAAAGGTAGAAGATCGACTTAGGAAAACCGATAAGAAGAAAGGGAAAAGATATGTTATATTTGTGGCCATGAGGACATACCTCTCCCCATTGCCCCAACTATAAGCAAGGTGGATGTTTTAATTGTGGAATGGAAGGACATCGAGCGAATGAATGTCCAGAAAAAGGTTTAGTAAATAAGTAGTATGGGTTATGTTGTGTTTATGTAATGTGTGTGATAAGTAATGAACTATTTTCAACTTTTATGTTAGTCAAGATTTTAAATCCCGACTTTCGTAGTCACAAAGGGATACATTTGTTGATTAAAAGCAGGATGTCTTTGTGTAAATATTCGATAAATGAATATGAATCTAAGTTTGAGAAATGAAACGAGTTTAATACATTAATCTTATGCAATAAGGTTTAAAATGTAAGGGTATAATTTATGGTTTTATTTAACGGATAATGCCACCAAGACGTCAAACTCGAAACCAAAAGGTAGAAAAATCTACTAATCTTTGGAGAACGGCTACCAGGCGATGCAAAATTTTGCAAACATGGTAGCTCAAAGCTATGCATCGTGGAATACCATTGCGAGGAACTAGCGATAACAATCGCAAAAGCAAAATTCAAAGACTTAATAGTAGGACCACGAATTCAGAGGATCGGTGACCTATAGAAGCCCGGACTTGGGTGAGCGAGATAGAGAAGGCGTTAAGTAATCGCTAAAGTAGATGAGGGCAAAAGACCGCTTTTGCCACTTATATGATGAAAGGGAAGCTAACTTTTGGTAGGAGGCAAATAAGACTCGAGGCGAGGAAAAGAAGAAATTACTTGGGATAGGTTTAAGGATTTATTTTTCAAAACTATCTCTCTGTTAGTATCACGATCTAGAATGGAGGTGAGATTCACGGAGTTAAAGCGAGGATAACATGACTTTATTGCGGAGTATGCCCCAAAATTTAATGAGTTGGCTAGGTTTGCTCCACATCAAGTGGATCAGGAGGCTAGGAAGGAAAGGAGATTTGAAAGTGGGCTTAAAACCACGGCTCTACAATAAGGTGTCGATCTTTGCAAATCAATACTTTTGCAAGACTCATGGAGAAGGCTATCATTCTTTGAGCAGGGAAGTGAGGCCATGAGCCTCTACCATAAGGAGAAGAAGAACAAAAGCAAGTCGGGAGGAGCAGTAAAGATAGAAAGTAGTAGTGGGAATAGGGGTGAGAAAAGAATGAGGAAATTTTACGAGAAAATGCAAGTAAAGCGGGAAGGTATAAAGAAGCGGTAGTGCGGCAAGAAGCTGCGGAAGAAGAACTCTGGCGCGAGTGTCGAAGAAGGGCAAGTTTGTATGCTACAAGTCTGAAGCAAGAGGGTCATATCTCCCAATCGCCTTAACTCAAGGATGATCGGTGGATGCTTCATATGTGGATCGATTGAGCATAAGGTGAGAATTGTCCTGAGAGGGAATGGAGGCAGGGGAGCGAAAATGAGGGAGAAGCGGTGGGGACGTTAGCAATTTGAGGACCAAACTCAACCAAGAACCCAACAAAAAGCAACTCAGGGTTTACAACATGACGGTCCAGGATACGGTGGCAGCTGGAAACAGAACTCCAGGTGCTATTTGAATAACTTATATATCTTATATTTCTGCTTAATCGGATAGACAAGTGTTATGATGAATAATTAAAGATTGGTTCGATCAAGTATGATCGAGATCTACGTACAATGATTATATGCTATGTGCCCTTCTGCATATGAGTTTTTAAAGCGGTGATTCCGGGGACGGAATCCTTATAAGGGATGGTGAATGTAATAACCCGAGATTTTCTATATAAAATAAATAAGAAATTTTGCGTATAAATTTTTTTTTAATGACGAGACTAAGTGTCAAGTAAAGTGAATGATAAATGCGAATACATTTATTACTTGAAAAATTAGAAATAATTTTGGAATTATTAATTACCACAAATTATATGGTAATAAATTTACGTAGTAGAAATATTTTATTAATTATTTTCCATGAAAACATGATTGGAAATAATATATGAAGTGATAATTAGATTTATATAATAAATATTTTATTATATGAATTGTTCGAATATTTAAATTAATTATTTTAACTTGATTATTGATGTTGTGTATACGAAGAATAAGTCGGACATGAGATCCAAACCACGGATTGAGATTGTGATCAAGAGATGAGAATAATAATATTATATTATTTTCTGATTACCATAATTATGTCTTTGGGTATGTGAGACGAGATAATATTGATTGATAATGACTGGCCAATTAGGTCATAACATATTACCGCGTTTGTGAAACCCTAATTATTAAACTTCGGTTATGGGGTATTTACGAGTAGTGATGTGTATATGAAGTTCTTTGTGAATAAGAATATCGGTAATTAGAAGAAACCCTAATGCATTTGTTGTACATCGATAATTAGGACAAATCCTAATTATTATAACCCTAACTTAGGTTGAAATTAGAAGCAGTAATTGACATTGTGTTAGTAACATACACGAGATAATTAAAGAACCACTAATGGTCAATTAGAAACCCTAATTTTAATTCTAGGGTTTAATTTACGATGCTATTGTATAAGTGTTTTAATTTACCAAAGGATAGAAGTTAATTGGTAAATTATAAGAATTAAATCTAGTGATGAAATATTACATTTAATTGCCTTGTACAAGATTGCCCATACACTCTTAAACAAAGCCCAACCATCACCCATAACAAATCAGAAGCAAGAATCAAGAATTTTTGGCAAAAAGGGTATAAGAACACTAAACCTAGAAATCCTTTGATTCGATGTTATTTAATGCAATTGATTATTTAAAGTTGTGTAATAGAATGTTAATTGATTATATGAGTTGATAAATCAAAGACCCATAACATCAAAGTGCACGAATTTGAAGATTTAAGCAAGTTGGAAAAACCGAATTCTGTTATTTTTCACCAAATGTCAGAGGCCATAACTCTTTGCTCGATCATGAGTTTTGTTCTTCAAAAGTTGTTATGTGTAGCCTGATATGTGGTCTTTAATCTTCAAAAAGAATCAAGTCCATATCATGTATAAATTAGAAGTTATAGATGGTCAAACATGGTTGACCGATCATGATAAACTTTTTTTTGGCGATCTGTAATGGGGACATTCTCGTCCACTTTTGTGTTTTAAAAGGTCTGGACTTTTGATATGTTGTAGTGCCTTTGAGTTAGGAAGCCATAGGCTTTGGAATGACCTCATTCCGACCTCGGATGAGGAATTACGGTGATTGGAAGGAAATGTGTCAAAACTTAAAGTCAAGACGGGATGTGCTATTCGGTACCTTTGTTTCGATCAATTAATGTTTTCAAAACCTTCTGGGCTTTTGGTATGTTATAGTACACCGAATAAGCTTTCCATAGACTCAAAGCGGACTAAATCCGATATCGGAGGAGAGAGTTATGACATTTCAAAGTAGTAGTGTCAAAACTTCCCAACAAGTGCGGTGCAGTCCATTTGAACGGAATTTCTGGGCTGATGTGTTCGGAATTTGGAAATGGTCAAAGAATAAAAGTTGTAGCCCCAGAAGTTAGCTTCAGCGTGGGCTCAAGAATCGCTCAAAAATGTTTTAAAATGAAAGAGTTATGACTGTTTTAGCGGAAGAGGTAAAGCTGAAAGCGAGATTGAAAAACTGTTATGAGCGTCCACTTTTGACGCCTTGTTTGGGCTACCTA
Source organism: Panax ginseng (assembly GCA_020205605.1). Lineage (NCBI taxonomy): Eukaryota > Viridiplantae > Streptophyta > Magnoliopsida > Apiales > Araliaceae > Panax > Panax ginseng. The sequence continues at coordinate 127,546,224 of CM035145.1, forward strand.
ATGAACCCGAATTGGGTAATTCAGTATTTTTAAAAATAGTCTTACATACCATGTATAACATATCCAAAATCAGATTAATCGGAGTTATGAGCAATGCGTTAGAAAATCATAAAGTGAGCTATTGAAAAATTAGTATAAACCAAGTCCCACATCGACTAAATTGAGAACTTCACCATTTTCTAAACCTATAAATAGAAGGGCTTGACCTTTGTTTCATTCACCAACAATAAGGCCTCCAATTTTGAGAAAGGTTTTGTTGTGGGAGAACTTTTTATAAAGATCTCCTTAGTTAAATTTTGGCGTGGAAGTCGCATTCGATACAGTAGAATTGTATTTTCGGGTATGTTTCTTATTTAATTTTTGTAATGTTATTATTTTTAATTGTTAGTTAAATTTTGAATTTTTGAAGTTTAGTTAGTGTGTTGTTAATAAACTAGTTAGTTTACTATGTTTATTTTGGCTTGGAATTGATTATGTAAATGAGTTATTTGTGATGACTTTTAATATTTTGTGATGAATTTTATTAATTAATAATTATTAATGATATTAAAGTTATTTAATGATTATATTAAATAATTTAGTTTTAAAATGATTTTAATATTATAAAAATTATTTTATATGAAAATAAGGTATTTAAAAATATTTTAAGTTATAAAATATAACTTTTAATATTTAAATGATAATTTCATTAATAATTAAATATTAATGATATTAAGATAATATTAATGATATTTAGTTTATTTAATAATTATTATTAAATAAATAGTTTAAAAATGGTTTTATTTATTTAAAAACCATTTAAAGAGGATATTAAGGATTTAAAAATATTTTAAGTTATAATTAATGACTTTTAATATTTGGATAAATAGTACATTAATATTTAAATATTAATGGTAATTATTTAAAATGATTTTATTGTTTTAAAATCATTTAAAGGTAATATAAATGTTTTAAAAATAGTTTGAGTTATTATAAATAACTTTTATATTTTAGCAATGGTTTCATTAATAGTTTAGTATTAATTAAACTATTAATGATAATGGAATTGTTTAATGTTTAAATCATTTAATTATGATTAGATAATTGAAAGTTATAATTTACCAAACTAGTGACTTGAGAACCGATTATGAAGTTCTAAATTTGAAGAAGAACAATTATAGTAATGATTTATATCACTATAGGCCCTTTAGTAATGATTTGAATTATTTTAAATTTTTCAATTTCGGAAATTTTGAAAATGATTAAAAATTAAGATGTCGATATTTACAGAGGTTGAGGTATAAAATAAGAGTCTTAGACTCGGTATTTGCCGATAAAGTTGTCGGTATCTTTAACAAATGTCGAATTCTATAATAGAAAGAAAAGGCTCTCTGTAAGAGCATGGATGAGATATTTGAAAAATGTATAAAAATATTTCAAGTATAGAATAGGAACTAAAAGTATGATCACTTTGTGATTATGTGATTAGACTATGTCTTGAATGTAATGTATGCGATCTTATGTGTTAAGATATATTGTTCTAATCGAAGCGAATGATCCGATTATTGATAGGTTGTGATAAAGAGATAAAACCTAAGTTGAGATTTGTAATCGGTGAATCAAAAAAGTATCCTACCTTTGCATTTTCTTTATGCAATGGACATGAGTAAGAAGTTTTAATTATTCTATTCTGTCATGCATTATATACGCTTTGATTATCAACATGTTAGCTACGATATATATTATGTTAAGTTGATTTCTAAATGGTTATACAAGTGTCCCCACTTGGATAACCATGGCATTTATTCACATGTTGATATACCTCATCGATTACCCGTATACGGATATGTTGAATTACATATTATTGTTGAGCAAGATTAAAACCTTCGGGTTTGGAACCGGGCATGTATGAACATCCCTATATGGGAAGATTTTTGCCCAAGACGGCGGATAGAGTGAGCGATGAATTTCGTTCAAGTTATGTAGTATTGATCATCTGAGGTACAACTGGTGATCACCCTCCGTGCTAGTAAGCTAGAAGCGGTTTGCGGATGGATTTACGCCAAACCTTTTTGAAAATGAAAAGAATGTTCATAGTATGATTCTTAAACCCTATTCATGGGTAGAGCGAGCCAAATTTAAATAATTTGGAAGAGATTTGTTATGTGATTTTTTATCAAGACTGATTACTTCACAACTTTCGATTCGTTGTAGAAGTGTTATGTAAAGAGAATACTTATATTCTTTCAACTTATATATATAATTGCTATTACTTCTTTGGGCACTCAAATGCTCATCCTTGCTTAAATTAAATGTTTTTCGGTTATGTATGAGCAAACCAAGGCTCGAGAGCACGAACAAAGGAAAAGGAAAGGCGATCGAATAAGTGTGTATCATGAGTTAATGGTTATAGTTGTATTGGTATCTATTCAAGTATTATAAGGAATGTATTTGAAGGTCACGCATGCTGGGAAGTAAACTTTGATGTATGTAAATTAAGTTCGAATGTATTATTATTTTAGTATTATTCAGCTTAAAGAAATGGTATCGTGGAGAACCGAGTTCGGGTTTCAAGTACCTGGATTTGGGGTCGTCACAAAGTTGGGACAAGTTCTTACCATTGGTGGAATTCCCCTACAATAATAGTTATCAATCAAGTATTGGCATGGCTTCATTCGAGGTGTTGTATGGATGTAAGTGTCATGCTCCAGTATGCTGGGATGAGGTGGGTGAAGCAACGTTATTGGGACCGGAATTGGTACGTATGACTACGGAGAAGATTCAAATGATCCGACAATGTATAAAAATCTCACAAGATCGACAAAAGAGTTATGCTAATATTCATCGAAGAGACGTGGAATTCAATGTTGGTGATCATGTGTTGTTACGTGTTGCATCATGGAAAGGAGTTACGAGATTTGGAAAGAGAGAAAATCTCAATCCTCGATTCATTGGCCCATTCGAAATCCTCGATCGAGTAGGAACTGTGGCATATAGACTCGCTTTACCGCCAAGTATGTCTTGTGTTCATAACGTTTTTCACATATCTATGTTATGTAAATATGGGGAAGACCCGAACCACATTCTTGAGTTAGAACCAGACGAAATAGCGGAAGATTTAACGTATAAAGAAGTACCTATTAAAATCTTGGATAAGAAGGAACGGTTATACCTCACGTCAAAGTTTTGTAGAGAAACCACGATGTTGAGGAAATGACCTGGGAGTTAGAATCTGAAATGAATTCAAGGTATCCTCACCTCTTCGACATACCAGGTACGTACCCTAATTTCGAGGATGAAATTTCATAAGAAGGGGAGGTTGTAAGACCCCAATTTTTATAATTAAAGATTAATTTTTCTCGAAATATATTTTTGAATATTATGGTGTGAATTTGATATAATGTTATAGTTGCGGGTAGTATTTATAAATTTTGCAAAGTATGCAAGTTGTCATAAAATATTCGATTGGTCGGAGAATATTCGTTTTAAACAGGAAATATTCGTACGACAGCACAATCATTGGTGGACCCCACAACGGAATTATTGTCGGAATGAGAAAACGACAGAGATATCTTTTTATAAAAATAACGGCGAAAATTTTATCGTTAACTGTTGGAATTCTTGGTGGTAAAAGTACAGTAATACACGTGGTTGCATAGTAACACACAGTATTGATTATTGATGCTTACGTGAGAAGTCACTTAGTTTATTTTAATTATTGCTACAGTAATTATTGCATAGTATCTCACGTTATTTGATTCAATTATTGTTAATATTTTATATTATTAAATCAATAATTGAGATGACAAGTTATTCATATTATTATCTGAATAATTAACAATGTCTAGAAAGTTCTGTCGAGGAGAGGTTTGGTCACCTAATTGCGCGCCAATAGGGAGAAATCCTTATTGGAAAGTCCCTTTTTTCCTGGGAACGATCTAGTTGTTAATATTGTGAGTTATAATAATGATGAATAAATGTTGTTAAAAATGTTGAGGGGATTTTTTATGAAGTATTTTTTGTAAGTTTGACGTATTATTTGGACCCCCACTTACTTATTTTTCTAAATAATCGGAAGGAAGTTATAAAGTGTATATATATATATATATATATTTTACATGTGTGTGTGTGGTGGGAAATAAAGGGGGGTGGGGGAAGATTACTTGGATGGAAGGGAATTTAGTTGTGATTTTGGAATTTCCGTGTGTGTGAGTGTGTGGGTGTGTGAAAGGAGTGTGGTGGTGGGAGAAAAGAAAGAGTGAAAGTGATGTGTGTGTGTATGAGTGATGTGTGTGTATGAGTGACGTGTGTGTGTATGATAGGGATGAGTGGTAGAAAAGTGGTGGTGGGTGATGTTGATATTTATATATATATATGTATATAGATGTTATAAAGGTTTGTTTTGTTCAAAAGTTGGCGTCCGTGAATTCGAAGAATTCAGCCCGTGAAAATCCTTCAACTGTTGTTCCGTGAAATATTCTAAATAGTATCCTTCCATTCTCCTATAAATAGGATGCTTAGTTTAGAATTGAAAATCACACCAGAACCAGAGAATTCTTCTTCTATAATCTTGAGCGTATTTCTTTAGAGTTTAAGAAAACATTGAGTGTTGAAAGCAGTGCAAATTTTCTTTAGGAATATCCCTATTATACCAGTTGGAATACTCTTCTTTTTAAGGTAAGGGATATTATTTTTATTCAATATTCCTAAGAAATAATATTTTTTTTCATACTATGTAGTATGTAAGTAATATTATTTCATTTCAGATTTTGAATTCTATACTCATTTTGTTAAAGTTTTGGCTTCTATACTCCATGAAATTAGTAGAATATACTTGAAATTTGCGCTTCATCCAGTATCTTTTCATGGAAATATTATTCTGAGCATTCTTAATAAATTTTAAGCTTTTCATGCCGGAGTACTATTCACGGGGTAGTATTCCTGAATTACTATTCACGGGATACTATTCACTTAGTTACTATTCACCCGAGGTACTATTCATAAAAAAATTGATTTGTTTTCGGTCCAAATCATTTTTGATACAATATTATTCTTGAATTTTACTCCACAAAGCAGTATCATGTTGACAATTTGGACGTTTTTGAATTCTGGATAAATTAAATTATAAATCTTTAAAAATTTATCCTTTGCTTTCATTTAATTGAATTCTTATATCATTATCATCATCATCGTGCTTATATTGTGATAAAAGTCATCTTTGGCTTACGTGCTTAGATGGACTGTTGATTGGTATGATTATGAGCAGGGATTATTCGGTATAATCATGACCGTAATATTATAAATGATGTGGTAAAAGTCCTCATTGGCCCGTAGTACATTGATGAACAGTTGTTGGCATGGTCATGACCATTGGTGAAAACACGAATATCCTTGGCTCGTAGTGCATGGATAATTCGTGGTTGTGATACTAATGAATATCCTTGGCCCGTAGTGCAGGGATGATTCGATGATGTGGATTATTTATTAAGTTGAGTCTCAGCGATAAAATTGATGATGAACTTTTTAAATAATAGAAGATAGTAGATATCATGTTCTACTTGACTCTTCTAATGGATTGCTTATTCCGCTGTAGTTAAACTTGATGTCTATTGTATTTTATCAGTTTAACACTATTGAAGGCTAACGATAATTTATTCTGCATTATCTTAGTCATAATATTTCTTACTGGGCTAGTTGAGCTCACCCTTTTACTTTCATTGTTCTCTTTAAGAAATAAGAACGTAGCCGGGACTAGTCGTGAAATGTAGTGACGGTCCGAGATGATTATTTTAGCAGTCCTCACTATTTAGTATGATAATAAATGTAATGAGGATTGAATTTTAGTTTGGATATTGTCTAGAAGATAATATTCCTGTTAAAACTCTCAGCTCATATGGTATAATTAAGTTTGTATTTGTATTAAGTACCATGTATTTGGCGACTCAAGATGGGTGATGTATACCTATTTTTGGGACGTCATAATTACACCACGAATTTACTGACGATCCGAATTTCCACTTTTGTTTTTAATATTTGGAAGTCTTTAGAGATGAGGTCAGACTTTGGATATGGTTTGATAGTTATAATTATTCTTCTAAAGTCTGTCAAACTCTACCATTTGATAGAAATCTAAAAAATCTATGACTTTTTGAATACCAAAATACTTTTATAGATTTTGTAAAAATCTTAATTTAATATCACCTAACTTTTAAAGACATTAAAAAAATTGTAATTGAATACCAGTTAAATTTTATAAACTCTTTAAATGTCTTGATTGAATACAACAAAACTTCTAAAATCTTTAAAAGTCTTTAAAAATCTTAATTGAATACACCCCCTAAATAGTCCGAAACAGTGTTAAATTTAGACAAATAATTTAATTCCAAATATTTTTTTTACAAACAAACATGACCTTAGAATATAATTTTGTTCCACATTTATCCTAATAGTTACGATGTGAATTTGTAGTTACAATGACAAATTTATAAAATATCATTTTATTTTATATTATTAGTGTTATTATTAATCATTATTATTTTATAAAGAAGGCCATTTTTATAGAATTAAAATAATTGACAAATATTGAAACTATTTTTTACCGACAAGGGACTATTATATAGTTTAATGAAACTTTTACCGCATAAAGTATTCTATTATTTTTACGCAAGTAGGTTTAAAGAATAGATGAACTATATTATGGGGGGAGAATGACTGAGCAAAAGTAAGAGATGAATTAGGTATGATATTGGAGATAAGTGAAATTATGGAGTAAAACAAGATAGTAATTTATATTAAGAAGAAAATGAAGGACATGATGTTTATATTAGGTATGATATAGGAGATGAGTGGAATTATGAAAATGAAGAAGGAAATTAAGAAGAAAATGAAGGACATGATGTTGATGAAGGTGGGTAGAGAGCAGTTGATGAAGGTGTGCAGGGACCTGTTGATGAAGGTTGGGAAAGAGCACCAACTAAAGCTTGAGAAGAAATTGACTTGGATTCTAATGAACCGCACACACCTGAAACAAGTGAGAATGAAGATGATGAGGTGAGACCAACCAATTTAAGAAAGAGAAAATATCTAAAGTTTAATCCAAAGACCGACATTAAAAATGTTAAATTTGCTGTTGGAATGAAATTTACTAACCATAAAGAATTTAAAGAGGCAGTGAAACAATATGCAATTGAAAAAAAAATACAATGTATGGTTTCTAAAAAATGCAAGGGATAAGGTACAAGTGAAGTGTGCACAGGGCTGTCCTCGGAATTTATGGGCAAGTGTGTTGAAACATGAGAACACTTTTACTGTTAATAGATATAACAATGTTCATAAGTGTACAAATAAACAGAAAAAATAGACAAATGCAAGATTTTTGTCCAACCACTATTATGATAAAATAAAATTATGTCCATCTTGGAAACTCTCAGAATTCCAATGGTAGAGTGTCACTGAGCCAGTGCACAGAGAAATAGCACTTAAGCGTGCTTATGTAAAAATGGATGATATATATGCACATTTATGGGACTATGAGAAGGAATTGAACATGGCTAACAAAGGTTCAATATTCGAAATTAAAGTGGATAAGCATTGACCAGAGGAACCAGGGATAATGTGTAAGACCCCAACTTTTATGAATAAAGATGAATTTTCTATAAATATCATTTTTGAATATTATGGAATGAATTTGATATAATATTATAGTTGTGGGTAATATTTATAAATTTTGCAAAGTACGTAAGTTGTTATATAATATTCGATTGGTCGGAGAATATTCATTTTAGCAGGGAATATTCGTACAACGACACAATCATTGGTGGACCCCACAACGAAATTATTGTCGGATTGAGAAAACGACAAAAATACTTTATGAAAATAACGGTAGGAAGTTTTACCGTTAAGCTGTTGAAACACCCGATTGTTAAAAGTACTGATAAAGTAGCGTAGTTACTTGAGAGTGGTACCTCGGTATTGATTATTGATGCTTACGTGAGAAGTCACTCGGTTTTGTTCAATTATTGTTACAGTAATTACGGCATAATATCTCACGTTATTTGATTCAATTATTGTCAATATTTTATAATCAATAATTGAGATGACAAAGTTATTAATATTATTATTTGCAATTTTAACGATGTCTAGAAGTTTTGTCAAGGAGAGGTTTGGTCACCTAATTGCGTGCCAATGGAGAGAAATCCTTATTGGAAAGCCCCCTCTTTCCTGGGAATGACCTGGTTGATTAATATTGTGAATTATAATAATGATGATGAGTTTTGTTTTATTAGTATTATTAATGTAATAAAAGCAAAAAACTTTTATATAAAAATGTAATACTTTTATAAAGTTATTCATTTTATTTGACTAATAGTAAAATCTTTTATATAAAGCAGAATACTTTTATAAAATTATCTGCATTTTATTAGACAATAATTAGAATAAATTATATTTTATTATGCATAGTGTTTGTATTGTGCCTGCATAGTGTTTGCATAGTAAAATCTTTTTATATAAAACAGAATACTTTTATAAAGTTATTTGTTTTATTAGGTTATAAATAGAATATATTATATTTTATTATAAACCAATCTGGACCTTTCATGAATTAGTTACTATGCAGTCCATTCATCTATAAATAAAAGCTCATTCCTTCATTATTTCTTACGAATTCACTAAAACTCTAGAGAGAGAAACTATAGAGAGAGTTCTTCTTATATAATCTTAAGCGTATTTCTTTAGAGTTTAAGAAAGTTTTGAGCGTAGTACAAGTTTTCTTTGAGTATATCCTCGCCTTACCAGTCAAAATACTCTTCTTTACGGTAAGGGATATTATTTGTTGTACTTGTTCGGGGTATTCCCTCTTTCTTATTGGTGAAATTCTTTTGTTATTCCATTCTTTATTATTACATTGGAATAACTTTTGTATATGTGGATATGCTATACTTGGTGAAATTCTTACATTATTCCATTATTTATTATTCATTGGAACATCACATGCATGCGTTTACGCATGACTGGTTCCGTTGTTTATTATTCCATTGGAACATCATCACATGCAATGCGTACGCATGACACAGTTCCATTATTTATTATTCGTTGGAATATCACATCATTGGTGCGTTGCTTACATGACTGGTTCCATTATTTATTATTACATTGGAATATCACCGCCGCATGCGTTACGCATGACACTGTTCCATTATTTATTATTCTATTGGAATAACCTATCATGCGATCTCTATCGCATGCCCGGTGATTTCTTTTGTTATTCCATTCTTTATTATACTCGGTTGGTTAAAGTTTTGACTTCTATACTCCATGAAATTAGTGGAATATCCTTGATATTTTGCGCCCGTCCGATATCTTTTCATGAAAATATTCTTCTGAGCATTCTTGAGTGTTACTCTACAAAGAAATATCATAATGACAATTTGGACATTATTAGTTCCTGGATAAATTAATTCTTCAACTTGTTTTATTGAATTCTTATATCATTGTCATCATCCTCATGTTTATATTATGTTGAAAGTCATCTGTGGCCTATAGTGCATATTTGTTATATTTTATCAGTTTAACACTATTGAAGGCTAATGATAATTTATTCTGCATTATCTTAGTCATAATATTTCTTACTGGGCTAGTTGAGCTCACCCTTTTTCTTTCATTGTTCTCTTCAGGAAATGAGAACGTAGCAGGGACTATTCGGGGAACAGAGTGATGGTCCAGATAATAGCATTAGTAGTCCTCACTATTCTATGAAATAGTGTGATAATAAATGTAATGAGGACCCCATTGAGTTTGTATATTGTCTAGATGATAATATTTGTATTAAAACTCACATCATATGTTTAGTCGTATTTTACACGACTGTTGTATAATTAAGTTGTATTTGAATTTTGTACCATATATTTGGCGACTCAGAATAGGTGATGTATACCGATTTTGGGGGCGTTACGGTTGGTATCAAAACTTAGGGATATGATCCCTGGCTAAAATGTGAGAATAGAACTAGGAGGGGAGAGACGGGGAATTCCTTCGCTAGTATGACCTACCTAAGTTTATTTGGTATTTAATTGGTCAGTCAGAATATAGGGATAATATGTTACATGTTAATTAACCTTTGTTTTGTGGCAGTATCTGAAAATGACATCCGAGAATGTTGAGAATAGCAATGGAGCACAGGCGATAGTTGATTCACCACATATCAATAATCAGGATAATGAGCATCAGGAAGGCGACAATCCTCATGCAAACAACAACAGTGACCAAATGATAAATGATGGAATGTTCAGAGGCTTTATGCAATTCATGCGAACAAAGAAAGTAGAGCGCGGCTCTGTCCAAAATGTAGGTGGAAACACTGGAAACTCTCGGACGGTCACCGCTAAACAGTTCAAGGAGCTGAGACCACCGGAGTTTATTAGAGAGCCAAAACCACTTAAGGCGGAAGCATGAATAAAGTAGATCACCAACATATTTGATGTCTTGGGATGCTCCGAGGAGCAAAAGGTTCCCTTTTCCGCCTTTATGTTGCGAGGAGAGGCAGATTACTGGTGGGAATCGGTAAAGTGTACTCAACTCCTGCATGACCGAAGATGTCTTGGGAGAAGTTCCAAGAACTATTCAACGACAAGTACTTTCCCGAAAGTATTCGTCACATAAAAGAGGTAGAGTTCATCAAGTTGGAGCAGAATAATATGACCGTGTCGCAATACGAAGCTAAGTGTACCGATTTGTCTCGGTTTGCGTCCCACTTGGTGGATAATGAAGAGAGAATGACGCTAATGTTTTTAAGAGGTTTAAAGCCGGAGATACGTCAACATCTTATTTCTCATAAACTGTGTTTGTATTCAGATGTTGTAAATATGGCTCAGTTAGTAGAGCGAGATAACGAGTCAACGCAACCAAAAGAGAGCAGCTGACAAAATGATAATACTAGTGAGAGCAGTCATCGAAGTGGTGACAACAAGTGTGGAGGGAATCAACAGGCCAGAAGTGGTAACCACTTCGGTGGTAATCAGGGCCAAAACAATAAGAATGGACATTTCAAGAAGAGGAGATTCAACAATGATGGAAAGATGTAAGACCAAAGACCCGTTGTTAAGGAAGGAGAGCGACCACCTATCATATGCTTCAAATGCGGAGGGAGGGACACATCGGTCAAAGCTGCGTGATGCCATCCAAAGCATGTTATAATTGTGGAAGAGAAGGTCACTTAGCCCGATTTTTTCGTTCACCGAAGACAAGTTCAGCTAGGATGGAGGCACCAAAGGCTGTCCCAGAAAAATCAAAGCCAGTAGTGCAAGGGAGAGCGTTTGTTATGACCTCCCAGAAAGCAAGGAACCCGAATGAGGTCATCACGGGTAAGCTTATCATAAACTCTAGTGAAGTCTATACTTTATTTGATACCAGTTCTACCCATTCTTTTATTTCTCCTACTTGTGGTCAACGATTAAATTTGACTCCGGAGAAATTAGACATTGACTTATTTATGGAAACTCCGTTGGGAGAAACTTTCATTATATCCACTGTTTATAAGTCTTGTTTGGTTCAAATCGGTACCCTCACATTACCTGTCGATCTTATTTCATTGAAAATACTTGCATTTGATATGATTCTAGGGATTGATTGGTTAACTACTCATCATGCTAAAATTGATTGTTTTCGTAAAGTTGTTAGCTTTCATATTCCTAATCAACCTATTATGCAAATTCAAGCAACCAAACCATTAAAATCAATCACGGTCATCTCAAGCCATAAAGCTATTCGTTTATTGAAAAACGGATGTCAAGCTTTCTTAGCTCATGTTACGGATCTAAACAAAAATACGTCAGTTTTGAATGATATTTCTATTGTTAATAAATTCCCTGATGTATTCCCTGAAGAACTTCATGGCCTACCCCCAGAGCGTGAAATTGAATTTTGTATCGACCTTGAACCCGGTACAAAACCCATTTCCAAAGCCCCATATCGAATGGCTCCTATTGAACTTCAGGAGTTAAAGACCCAATTGCAAGAATTGTTAGACATTGGTTTCATTCGCCCCTAAAGACGTCTCCTTGGGGTGCTCATGTTCTATTCATGAAGAAGAAAGATGGGAGTATGTGACTTTGTATTGATTATCGGGAGTTGAATCATGTCACCATCAAAAATAGGTACCCATTACAGCGTATTGATGACTGTTTGACGTTGCAAAGAGCCAAATTCTTTTCAAAGATTGATCTTCGTTAGGATATCACCAATTGAAGATTAGAACCGATGACATTCCAAAGACGGCCGGAACTCGATACGGGCATTATGAATTCCTAGTCATGTCCTTTGGATTGACTAATACTCCTGCTGCCTTCATGTATATGATGAACCGATTATTCAAGGAATATTTGGATCACTTTGTGGTCGTCTTTATTGATGACATCCTTATTTATTCCAAAAGCCGTGAAGATCATGAGCAACACTTGAGGCTGACACTCCAAAAGCTTCGTGAATACAAGCTTTATGCCAAGTTGAAGAAATGTGAGTTTTGGCTTGAGGAAGTAGCATTCCTTGGGCACGTAGTATCAAGTCATGGAATATCTGTTGACCCATCAAAGATTGAAGCAATTCAAAGCTGGGAGCAACCTAAATCAATGACCAAAGTACGTAGCTTTCTCGGGTTAGCTGGTTATTATCGGAGATTTGTGGAAGGATTTTCTCGAATAGCTACTCCATTAGCTCAGTTGACTCGGAAAGATACAAAGTTTGGTTGGAGCGAAGAATGTGAGAAGAGTTTTCAAGAACTCAAGAGGAGACTCATTTCAAGACTGTTCGACAATACCATCCGGCTTGGAGGATTTGTCATCTGATGATGCTTGAAGCAAAGGTTGGGATGTGTTCTCATGCAACATGGGAAAGTCATAGCCTATGCCTCAAGACAACTCAAAAAATATGAGAGAAATTATCCTACTCATGACCTAGAGTTAAAATGTTGTCTTCAGACTTAAAATTTGGAGGCATTACTTGTATGGGGAGAAGGTGGAGATCTTTACGGATCATAAAAGCCTCAAATATTTCTTCACTCAAAAGGAACTCAACATGCGACAACGACGTTGGCTTGAAGCTATTGAAAGATTATGATCATACCATCTAATAGCATCTGAAAAAAGCAAGCGTGGTAGGGGCGCATTGAGTAGAAGATCATATGCAAGTACGAGTGCAATATTGACAACACAAAGGCCCATTTTGTGTGACTTGCAAAGGATGAAAATAGAGTTAAAGACTCCAGGGACCCATGTGATGATGGCGAATATATGAGTAGAACCGACTTTAATTGATAAAGTTAAAGTTGCTCAAGCTATAGACCTGGAGCTGATGCGTATGAGGAAGAAAGTGCAAGAAGGTGCTATGCCGGAAGCAAGAATCGATGAAGAAGGAATACTTCGAGTCAACTCCAGACTTTGTGTTCCTAACGATCCTGATTTAAAGTATAAAATCATGATGGAGGCGCACAACACACCGTTTGCAATTCATCATGGGAGTACCAAAATGTATCATTATATTCGTCATACATTTTGGTTGAGCAATATGAAGAGAGAGATAGCGTTTTTATCTCAAGGTGTCTAACTTGTCAACGAGTTAAAGCGGGGCATCAAGTACCAAAAGGTCCATTGCAACCACTTGAAATTCCAAAATGGAAGTGGGAGCACATTACCATGGATTTCGTTACCGGTCTTCCTAAGGTTTCTCAAGGTGTAGATGCGATTTGGGTCATTGTTGATAGATTGACCAAGTCTGCTCATTTCTTACCGATAAGAGAAACTTATACACTTGAATATCTTGCTCGTATGTACATAAACGTGATTGTAAGACTGCATTGTATGCCAATATCTATAGTTTCTGATCGAGACCCAAGATTCACTTCACGATTTTGGGTTTAGTTTGCAGAAAGCTATGGGCGCATGATTCTGATTTAGCTCAGTATATCATCCTCGGATTTGGACGAGCAAATGGAGAGGACTATTCAAACTCTTGAAGATTTATTAAGACTCTGTGTCCTTGACTTCAAGGGAAGTAGGGATAAGTTCTTACCATTGGTGGAGTTTTCCTACAACAACAGTTATCAAGTCGGTATTGGCATGGCTCCATTTGAGGCATTGTATGGAAGAAAGTGTCATTCTCCAGTATGCTGGGATGAGGTGGGTGAAGCAACGTTGTTGGTACGTATGACTACGGAAAAGATTCAAATGATCCGACAACATATAAAAACCTCACAAGATCGACAAAGGAGTTATGTTGATCTTCATCAAAAGGACGTGGAATTCGATATAGGAGATCATGTGTTGTTACGTGTTGCTCCATGGAAAGGAGTTATGAGATTTTGAAAGAGAGGAAAGCTCAATCCTCGATTCATTGACCCATTTTTAATTCTCGATCGAGTAGGAACTATGGCCTATAGACTCGCTTTACCGCCAAGTATGTCTCGTGTTCATAACGTTTTTTCACATATCCATGTTACGTATATATGTGGAAGACCCGAACCACATTATTGAGTTAGAATTGGATGAAATAGCGGAAGATTTGACGTATGAAGAGGTTTCTGTTCAAATCTTGGATAAGAAGGAACATATTCTATGCTCCAAGGTTATACCTCAAGTCAAAGTTTTGTGGAGAAACCACGATGTTGAGGAAATGACTTGGGAGTTAGAATCTGAAATGAAATCAAGGTATCCTTACCTCTTCGATATACCAGGTACGTACCCTAATTTCGAGGGCAAAATTTCATAAGAAGGGGAGGTTGTAAGACCCCAACTTTTATTAATAAAGATGAATTTTCTATAAATATCATTTTGAATATTATGGAATGAATTTGATATAATGTTATAGTTGTGGGTAATATTTATAAATTTTGCAAAGTACACAAGTTGTTATATAATATTAGATTGGTGGGGAATATTCATTTTAGCGAGGTAATATTAAATACAATGGCACAATCATTGGTGGACTCCACAACGAAATTATTATTCGGATTGAGAAAATGACAAAAATACTTTATGAAAATAACGACGGAAGTTTTACTGATTAAGCTGTTGAAACACCCGGTGTTAAAAGTACAAGAAGACGCCGTAGTAGACCGCGATGGCATACGATATTGATTATTGATGCTTACGTGAGAAGTCACTCGTTTTGTTCAATTATTATTACGATGGCTCTTGACATAGTATCTCACGTTATTTGATTCAATTATTGTCAATATTTTATAATCAATAATTGAGATGACAAAGTTATTAATATTATTATT
This sequence comes from Panax ginseng, assembly GCA_020205605.1. Taxonomy (NCBI): domain Eukaryota; kingdom Viridiplantae; phylum Streptophyta; class Magnoliopsida; order Apiales; family Araliaceae; genus Panax; species Panax ginseng. The sequence continues at coordinate 127,561,474 of CM035145.1, forward strand.
TGCAATATTAACGATGTCTAGAAGTTACATCGAGGAGAGGTTTGGTCACCTAATTGCTTGCTAATGGGAGAAATCCTTATTGGAAAGCCCCTCTTTCACAGGAATGACACAGTGTCGATTAATATTGTGAATTATAATAATGATGATGAGTTTTGTTTTATTCATTATTATTAATATATTAAAATGAAAAGCTTTTTATATAAAGCAGTTATTTGTTTTATTAGATTATAAATAGAATATATTATATTTTATTGTAAACCAATGGACCGTTCATGAATTAGTTATTTATATCGGTCCATTCTTCTATAAATGAAGCTCATTCCTTCATTATTTCTTACGAATTCACTGAAACTCTAGAGAGAGAAACTATAGAGAGAGTTCTCCTTCTATAATCTTGAGCGTATTTCTTTAGAGTTTAAGAAAGCTTTGAGCGTAATACAAGTTTTCTTTGAGTATATCCTCGCCCTACCAGTCAAAATACTCTTCTTTACGGTAGTGGATATTATTTGTTGTACTCGTTCGGGGTATTCCTTCTTTCTTATTGGTGAAATTATTTTGTTATTCCATTCTTTATTATTACATTGGAATAACTCGTATCTGTGAGGATACCCTATACTTGGTGAAATTCTTCATTATTCCATTATTTATTATTACATTTGGAACATCCTCACATGCGTGCGTTTACGCATGACCTAGTTCCGTTGTTTATTATTTTGTTGGAACATCCTGTCTGTGCGTTTACGCATGACCTAGTTCCATTATTTATTATTCTGTTGGAATATTCTGTCGGTGCATTTACGCATGACCTGATTCCATTATTTATTATTACATTGGAATATCCTCGCCGATGCGTTTACGCATGACACCGTTCCATTATTTATTATTACATTTGAATATCACGCCGGTGCGTTTTGCATGACACGTTCCATTATTTATTATTCATTGGAATAAACTTTATGCGTCTTTGTCTATCGCATGCTGGTGATATCTTTTGTTATTCCATTCTTTATTATACTCGGTTGGTTAAAGTTTTGACTTCTATACTCCATGAAATTAGTGGAATATCCTTGATATTTGCGCTTCATCCGATATCTTTTCATGGAAATATTCTTACGAGCATACTTGAGTGTTACTCTACAAAGAAGTATCATGTTGACAATTTGGACATTATTAGTTCCTGGATAAATTAATTCTTGAACTTGTTTTATTGAATTCTTATATCATTGTCATCATCATCATGTTTATATTATGTTAAAAGCCATCTGTGGCCTGTAGTGCATAGATGGACTTGGTATGATTATGACCAGGGATTATTCGGTGTAATCATGACCGTAATGTTATAAATGATCTGGAAAAAGTCCTCATTGACCCGTAGTGCTTTGATGGATAGTTGTTGGCATGATCATGACCATTGATGAATACACTAATATCCTTGGCTGTGGTGCATGGATAATTTGTGGTTGTGATACTAATGAATATCCTTGGCCGTAGTGCAGGGATGATGTGGATTATTTATTAAAGTCGAGTCTCGTGATAAAAGTCATGAAAAACCTTTTAAATCATAGAAGATAGTAGATTTTATTCTCTACTTGACTCTTCTAATGGATTGCTTCTTCATTCGCTTGATTAAACTTGATATTTGTTATATTTTATCAGTTTAACACTATTGAAGGCTAATGATAATTTATTCTGCATTATCTTAGTCATAATATTTCTTCTTTGGGCTAATTGAGCTCCCCCTTTTGCTTTCATTGTTCTCTTCAGGAAATAAGAACGTAGCAGGGACTAGTCGGGGAACAGAGTGATGGTCCAGATAATAGCATTAGTAGTCCTCACTATTCTATGAAATAGTGTGATAATAAATGTAATGAGGACCCCATTGAGTTTGTATATTGTCTAGATGACAATATTTGTATTAAAACTCACATCATATGTTTAGTCGTATTTTACACGACTGTTGTATAATTAAGTTGTATTTGAATTTTGTACCATGTATTTGGCGACTCAGAATAGGTGATGTATACCGATTTTGGGGGTGTCACATAATGACTATATTATGGGGGAGAATGACTGAGCAAAAGTAAGAGATGAATTAGATATGATATAGGAGATGAGTGGAATTATGGAGTAAAACAAGATAGTAATTTATATTTTAATAACTTGATAATATTTTTTCTTAGGTATATGACTTCACCATGAGTGGTTCAACTCTCCCCATCACACTAGTATATAATTAAATACTAGGACCACTAAATAAAAATAACCATTTAGGTTATTTAATTCCAATACCTAATTTATAATTGGGTTATGTAACTTTCTATTTAATTTTTTTTATATAATAAATAAATATATATACTTAATATATTTATTTAATCACATACATACTTCACATAAGTCAAAAAGTATTTATCCTTATCATTCCTCTTGCTAAAATATATAGCACATGTAACGGGTCAAAATTATTGAGTCGTGATTCTGGGGACAGAATCCTTTTAAGGGAGGAAAGATGTGACGAACGAGATTTTTGTAATTTAATTCTTAATATTTATTGAATTAAATAAATAATTTCAATGATTTAATTATTAGATTAAAAAATTAATTGATGCAATTGTGATAGATTAATTTAATTATATGTGTTATATTAATTAAATTAATGTGGAGAATAATTATTATTCAAGTATGTAATTATGTGAGCTTATTGAATTAAAAGAAATATTTAATAAGCCTAATGTTATTTTAATTAATTTAATAATTAATTAAAGATTTAATAATTTGATATAAGTAATTAATGAGAAAATTAATTATATGACTATGTGAATTTATGAGAAATTATTATATTTTATTTATATTAAATTAAATAATATATTTGAGTTATTGTATAATTGAGTGTGACACGATTTAAGCTATAGTATAAGAGATTTATTAAATTAAATGATTTTGAAACAATTAATGCTTGCCAAACAAGGCCCTAGTAGTGGTTGGAAGCAGTTACCCATTATTGGGTTAACTGACCATAATGCGCGTCAGTTGATTATTTTTATACGTATTATGTTTTCTTTCTTATTATTTTGCTAAGTCTAGAGAATAATCAGAGAGAGTTTGTCAGAGAGATTTAAGATATTGAGAAGGAGATTAAGAGTGGGTAATTGAAGAAACATCTGAGTTTTCTAATCTACGCTTTAAACTCGTGGTAATCTTCTCCTTCCCAAATTCTAAATTTACGTGGTTTAGTTTTCATGAAAATGGCTTTCAAAGCTTTTGTAAAGTCTCTCTGTAATTGGGAAAGGGTATGATTATGAGTTTATGTATGTGTTAAATGTTACCATATCGTATTTGAATATATATATATATATATATATATATATATTATGTAAACCATATCTTCAATATCATAAAACATGTCGTATATGTTGCTCAAAACTTACAGAGTATGGGTTATGGCCATATGGCCTTATACGTGATTTTAATATGTCAAACATAAATGTTTTTGTAAAATTTCCACTCTTATTTGATTATGCATGTTGATACGAAGAGACCAAACCTTAAATGAACGGATTCGGTGTTATAACGAATCCGTAGTGTTAAATTTTATGTTTTTGTTCAAAACCTTCAAGAACACAAAGAACAATGATAATTTCATATTTTAATTCTGTAATTATGTGTTTTAAATGGTTAAAGTCACTCTATAAATGTTGGGTAATGAGTATATATGAATTCTAGTATATGGGTATGTCAAATTACATGTAAGAAATAACAAATTGGTAGAAATTGGCATGTTCTGCAATTTTTCGCGAACTGCAATTTCTGTAACTGGTTCGCCACTCCGCGGCGCCAATCCAACGCTTTTAAGACCCCAGCATGAACATTAAATGTCCAAATTGCAGTATACAACCAGCTAGCAACAAGATCATATAATGTTGTTAGAAGCAAGCAAAGACCACTCTCCAGAATGTTCAGAAATGACTTATTTTTTTAAATGTTCAAGTCTAGCAATGTAATAGCAACTTAATTTAATAAACATAGAAATATGTTAGAAGTATAATGATATGTTAAAATAGTTACTTAACATGTAAATAACATAATTGCATGTAGATTAAATTATTGAATACATAATTAGCTTGTTATTCGTGAAGTGTAAATTATGTGACAATGAATGTGATAAATTGACTAAGTATAGTCATAATCAAAGTTAGACAAAGAGAATGAACTTATGATGACTAATTACATTGTAATTAACTAGAGTTGTGAATGGAAATGATATGTAGGATTAATTTCAAGGAACGTGTTTATTTAAAGTGTAATCTACGCACGAGGCAAGTTTCCTAACCCTACTTGTTATCATTATTCAAGTTTATAAATCAAATTCATTTGTTATGTTAAAAATTAATTATCTTTTCAAAGTATGATTCTGTTATACAATAATTATTCTATTGTATACCTACTAAGATTGTTATTCATTTTAAATATCATTTATTGTGAACCTTGTAAGACTAGCGAATCCTTATTGATTCAACTAGTCCATAGTTGATGAACGTTCTAAATTCAGAACCCTTATTGATTTATCCAAACCAAATTTCCTTTGGTGTGGACTCTAATGTCAAACTGAGATGAACAACCCTGCAAAGGGATTTACTTATGCGTTAGCGTTAATATATTGTGCACAAGATGGTACTAAGGGTCGATCCCCAAAATGCGAGTAGAAAGGTCCATAGTCTTTATGATCGTTAAAGGTTTCAAGTATAACCCTTGTTAACCTAGGACATAGTTCAAGGTCTTATGACCCTCGTAAATCTTTTGATTCTTGTTACTCATTCTTGATTCAAAAGTTGAGCTTTTATTTCGTAAGTCTTTGATTCACTCGCATGTTATTATACATTGTTATTTCATTATTTTACTTGTGGGCAATAGTGCTCACTCTTGCGTAATAATAACATTACGAGTTAAGAAACTAAAGGTCCGACGAGCCTTCTACTACTAGCAAAGGCAAGGGCAAGATTAACAAGTGATGAAGACTTATTGTTTTATATGATGATGTATTTTCATTTAAGACTTAAGTTAATGATGTTGTTTAAGACTTATTTGTTTATGTTTTCATATTACATGATGTTTAAGGTTAGTATGACTCGGGATTATGTTTATTATTCAGATGTTGTAACCCCATAAAGGGAAGATTTATTTCTATCTATTGCATGGTTTGCATTTATTATGGGTAGATAGATAGATGATATTTGTACAGTGAATACCAAATCCCGTGGAATCGAAGTACCTAGATTTAGGGGTGTCACAAGTTGGTATCAGAGCTGTAGGTTATGAACCTTAGGTGGGGGAACAACCTTAGGTAGTAGCCTTATAGAAAGAACATAGTGATGGAAAACTATTATCGAGTTCTAGGAAATGAATTTTTGTAATTCATTGAAGATAATAAAAGACTTTATGTGCTTATGAGTTAAATTATGTGCTCACTAGTACGACTTAGTAACTAAAACTTGAAATTTTATTGTTAGGATGTTGGATGTTGGAGGAACTAGTCGAGCAGGGGAGGAGGAACCCCGAGTACCTACAGTACCTACAGAGGAGGAGCCTAGAGACATTCATGTCGTTAGGGAAGCAATTATGGCTAGAGGAGTCATCTCCATTAATCACCGTTGTTGGTCAGGAGCATGAACCTGAGACTGATCCTGAGGAGGATCCCGAGGATGAATTTGAAGAGGAAGAGGAAGAAGAGGAGTTTCCACAACACTCCATTGATGCTGAGATGTACGACACATTATACGACCATAACGTAGAGTTACGAAATGAGGTGCAGGATCTGACTGAGCGGGCGATTATTCAGCAGATTACTCTCGAACAGAAGGAGAGGGAGATTTCGACTCTTCACTCACGACTGGGAAATGTAGAATGGGATTTGGTCCACGAGAAGGGTCAAACCAAAGATAAGACCGCACAGATAGAAAAGTTGAAGAAGGAATTGAAGGAAAACTCTGAAAGGCTGAGCATAGGAGAGGAAGGCTGGGAAAGAGAGTCACGTCGTGCTGATCTTGCAGAAGAGGACGGTTGTGCAAAGAAGGTGAAGCTTGGGGAGACATACTCTACACTTAATCATGCAATGGATGAGGCCCAAGATTGAGTTTTAAGGTACCCCATCTAGTTCGAAGGACTTCCATTGTACATGCTGGATCGCAGGACGATGTCTCGTATCATGGAAGAGGAGCGTAGCAAGGCTATTCAGCGCCTTGATAGACAGTGATAGAATTTGTTTACTTATGTGATAAACTTGTCTATTATTTAGATGTAAATTTCGATGTAGTTATGAACAAAGGAATATTTTAATATTTAAATCTGTGATTCTTTATCTCGGGATAGTTGATGTAAATAAAGATGATGCTAAATCTCGATGTTAAAACTTTTGAATTGAATGAATATATATCAAGTTGTTTGAGATAATGTGTTCATAATTATATTAAATTGTTGAGTTAAGTCTTAACTATTTAGAGAATTTAATAGAGATTTAATAAGCATATATTTTAACAGAATTATGCCGCCAAGAAGAAGACAACAACGTCAACCAACTTAGGAAGAGTCAACAAATAACAACAATAATGCCAATGCTAATCCCGTTCAGCAGTTGGTTAACTTACTGACTGGAGCAATGAATAATCAACCTCAAGCTCCACCAAATACTACGTTTAAAGATTTCAAGGCGGTGGGACCGCCAGAGTTTAAAGGTTCCATGAACCCGATCGAGGCTCAAACGTGGGTTATGGAGATGGAGAAGGTTTTCGACGTTGCTAGGGTTAAAGAAGACCAGAAGACCGCTTTTACAACATTTATGCTAAAGTCTGAAGCTAGCTATTGGTGGAAAGCAAACAAAGTTCGTGGAGGTGAAGGTGTAATTACTTGGGAGAGATTCAAAGAGATGTTTTTCGAAATGTATTTCCCGACCAGCTCACAGAACCATATGGAGGTTCAATTTCTGGAATTGAAGTAGGGAAATATGAGCGTACCTGATTATGCGGCTAGATTCAACGAGTTGGCGAAGTTTCGCGCCAGTATCAAGTCAATACGCATGCGAGAGAGAAAAGCCAGAAGATTCGTACAAGGACTAAAGCCTTGGGTATATAGTAAAGTATCGATGTTTCAGATAAACACTTTTGCTGGAGTACTGGAAAAGGCCATCCTCGCTGAAGGTGGAAGCGATGCGGTGACCAAGTACAATCAAGATCAGAAGAAGAAGAAGACTGAAAGTGAAGGAAATAACAAGACTAGTGGAAATGGCACAGGAGGTGGTTATTTTAATCAGAAGAAGAGGTGGAATGAAAACTCATCATCGGGGAATCATTACGGAAGTCAGAAGAAAAGAATCAAAGCATGCCCGACCTGCGGGAAAGCTCATCTGGGAGTTTGTATGAAGGGAAAAAGAGTGTGCTACAATTGTGGTCAGGAAGGCCACATAGCACCTAACTGTCCTAACCCAAAGAAGGGTGCTTGTTTCACTTCGGTTCAAAGGACCATCCGAAAGAGATCTGCCCTAAGAAGGGATCGGGAGGGCGGGGATCGGGGAGGAAACGGGGAAACAATAAAGTGGAAATGCCTTAACTATCACCGGACCAACCGCAATAAAACCGAACCAACCGCCTGGGACTTTTAACATGACGGTGCGCAGATGCGATTCGGTCTCGTGATGTGGTGTCGTATCATTCGATCAATAAAATTAATGCTTATGTATTATTTGATTCGGGTGCTACTTGTTCCTTCATATCCGATGACTTTGCTAATAGTTTAGATTTGCTTAAAGATGAGTTGGAATATCCCAAGAACATAGAAATTACGAATAGAGAGATAATCCCTGTTAAGTACGTGTATAAGAACTGTAGAGTGGATATTAAGGATAATATCATGAACGTAGATCTTATCCCTATTCGACTTGGGGAATTTGACGTTATATTGGGAATGGACTGATTATTCAATTACAGGGCTGTAATTGATTGCCAAAAGAAGTGTATTAACCTTATAACTTCGTCAAAGGTTGTGTTTTATGGTAGCAAGTCGCCTAGACAAGCGAGTTGTCTGACGATGATGCAGTCCAGGAAGTTATTAAGACAAGGCTGTGTAGGATACTTAGCTTATATAGTCGACAGTTGAAAAGAGAATCCGAAGGTAGAAGAAATACCGATTGTGAGGGACTTCGTCGACGTATTTCCAAACGATTTGCCAGGACTTCCACCAGATAGAGATGTAGATTTCGTGATCGATTTGGCGCCCAGAACCGCTCCAATATCGAAGGCACTATACCGAATGGCACCAGTAGAGATGAAAGAACTAATGGTACAACTACAAGAATTGTTGGACAAGAAGTACATTCAACCGAGCGCATCGCCGTGGGGAACACCGGTGTTGTTTGTGAAAAAGAAGGATGGATCGATGTGGCTCTACATTGACTACAGAGAACTGAATAAGGTCACGATTAAGAACAGATATCTATTATCGAGGATCGACGACCTGTTTGATTAATTGAAGGGAGCGAGATACTTTTCCAAGATAGACTTGAGAAGCGATTATCATCAACTGAAGGTGAGACCAGAGGATGTACTGATAACAGTGTTCAGAACGCGATATGGTCACTATGAATTTTTAGTAATGTCGTTTGGTCTTATGAATGCTCCTGCAGCATTTATGGGACTAATGAATGGTGTGTTCAAGCCGTTTTTGGACAAGTTCGTAGTGGTATTTATAGATGACATTTTGGTTTATTCGAAAACCAAGGAAGAACATGAAGAGCATTTGAGATTAACATTGGAAGTATTGAGAAGGGAAAAATTGCATGCCAAGTTTTCGAAATGCAATTTTGGATTAAATGAGTGCAATTTCTTAAGCAAGTGATCGCTAAAAACGGAATTTCGGTAGATCCATCCAAAGTCGAAGCCGTGATTAACTGGGATCAGCCGAGGACGCCATCAGAAGTACTAAGTTTTCTTGGATTGGCAGGATATTATAAAAGGTTCATACAAGACTTTTCCAAGATCGCAACTCCGTTAACGAATTTAACTAGAAAAGCTGTGAAATTTGTTTGGACGGAGAAGTGTGAAGAAAGCTTTCAAGAATTAAAGAAGAGGTTGAGTACAACACCTGTGTTGTCTCTTCCGGACGATACAGGAAATTTTGTTGTTTATAGTGATGCATCGCATAAAGGACTTGGCTGTGTGCTGATGCAAAATGGCAAAGTCATTGCGTATACATCACGACAATTGAAGGATTACGAGAAGGGATATCCGACCCACAACTTGAAGTTAGCTGCAGTTTTTTTTGCTTTGAAAATTTGGAGGCACTATCTCTACGGGGAGAAGTGTGAAATATATACGGACCACAAGAGTCTGAAATATATTTTCACGCAAAAGGATTTAAATATGCGTCAAAGAAGATGGTTGGAATTAATTAAGGATTATGACTTTGAAATTTTATACCGTCCGGGTAAAGCAAATATGGTTGCCGACGCCTTAAGTAGAAAGGGTCGGGAGAAATTGATGATGTTGACTGCTCAGGAGGAGCTAATTTCAGAAATGGAGAAAATAGAGTTGGAAGTGAAGTATCCTTTGAAAATTAATGAGAAGCTATTTTAGATGCAATCTGGTACAACCCTACTAGATAAAGTTAAAGAGGCTCAACTTCAGGACGATGAATGAAAAAAGGTGACAAAGAAGATATCTGAAGGAACTGAACCAAGATTCAAGCTGGATAAGGAAGGAATACTGAGATTCGAGAATAGAATTTGGGTACCACCAGTCACAGAGATTAAGGAAGACATTTTGAGCGAGGCTCATAGTTCACGATATTCGATTCACCCTGGTAGTACCAAGATGTATCAAGATCTTCAACAACATTTCTGGTGGCCGAATTTGAAACGTGATGTTGCGCGGGAATGTGTTGCCAAGTGTCCGACATTCGCCGAAAGTGAAAGCAGAACATCAGAGACCGAGTGGATTGCTACAACCGTTGGAGATCCCAAAATGGAAATGGGAACATATTACAATGGACTTCGTGGTTGGCCTTCCGATGACTCAGAAAGGCTACGACGCAGTATGGGTTATCGTTGACCGACTGACGAAATCCAAACACTTCCTTCCGATCAAAATAAGATTCAACTTAGATCAGTTGGCAAGGTTATACGTAAAAGAGATTGTTTCGAGGCACAGAGTGCCGGTGTCAATTGTTTCCGATAGGGATCCGCGCTTCACATCAAATTTTTGGAAACGTCTTCAGGAATGCATGGGTACGCAATTGCGAATGAGTACATCATACCACCCTCAAACAGACGGACAGAGCGAAAGAATGATTCAGACGTTAGAAGGTATGCTAAGAGCCTGTGTGATGGACTTTAAAGGAAATTAGGATGATCATCTACCGTTAGTAGAGTTCGGCTAAAACAACAGTTACCACGCTAGTATAGGCATGCCACCTTATGAAGCGTTATATGGCAGAAAATGCAGAACTCCACTTTATTGGGATGTAGTTGGCGAAAGACAATTGATAAGGCCATAATTGGTACAGCAGATAGCGAAAATAGTCAAAGTCATCCGATCACGACTGGTAGCAGCTCAAGATAGACAGAAGAAATACGCTGATCCACATCGTAAAAATATCAAATTTGAATAAGGTAGTTATGTTTTCTTGAAGGTCTCTCCCTGGAAAGGGAAGATCAGGTTCGGAAAGAAAGGGAAATTAAGCCCAAGATTCATTGGACCATTTGAAGTACTTCGAAGAATCGCAGAAGTCGCGTACGAGGTAGCCTTACCTCCAACACTCGAGAATGTCCACAACGTCTTCCATGTTTTTGTGTTACGACCCTACAAAGCCGATTACAAGCATGTAATTGAATACGAACCCCTACATTTTGAAAAAGACTTATTTTACGAAGAAATTTCTGTTCAAATTGTCGACAGAAAAGAACAAGTTCTCAGAAATAAAGTAATACCTTCTGTTAAGGTAATTTGGAGGAACCACAACGTTTAAGAAGCTACGTGGGAACTCGAAGAGAATATGATGAAGAATTACCCCTCATTTATTTACTTAAATTATGTGTAAGCGATTCTGGGGATAAAATCTTTGTAAGGGGGGGGAAATGTATGGTCGAGAAAGGCGTGATTTAACGAGATTTTTGTAATTTAATTCTTAATATTTATTGAATTAAGTAAATAATTTCAATGATTTAATTATTAGATTAAATAATTAATTGATGCATTGTGATAGATTAATTTAATTATATGTGTTATATTAATTAAATTAATGAGGAGAATAATTATTATTCAAGTATGTAATTATGTGAGCTTATTAAATTAAAAGAAATATTTAATAAGCCTAATGTTATTTTAATTAATTTAATAATTAATTAAAGATTTAATAATTTGATATAAGTAATTAATGAGAAAATTAATTATATGACTATGTGAATTTATGAGAAATTATTATATTTTATTTATATTAAATTAAATAATATATTTGAGTTATTGTATAATTGGGTGTGACACTATTTAAACTATAGTATAAGATATTTATTAAATTAAATGATTTTGAATCAATTAAGGCTTGCCAAACAAGGCCCTAGTAGTGGTTGGAAGCAGTTACCCATTATTGGGTTAGTTAATCACCATAATCTTGTGGCGATTGATTATTTTTATCGTATTATTACATTTTCTTTCTTATTATTTTGCTAAGTCTAGAGAATAATTAGAGAAAGTTTGTTAGAGAGATTTAAGATATTGAGAAGGAGATTAAGAGTGGGTAATTGAAGAAACATCTGAGTTTTCTAATCTATGCTTTACACTTAGGGTAATCTTCTCCTTCCCAAATTCTAAATTTACGTGGTTTAGTTTTCATGAAAATGGCTTTCAAAGCTTTTGTAAAGTCTCTGTAATTGGGAAAGGGTATGATTATGAATATCTCTATGTGAATTACAATTGAAGAAGGTTTAAGAACAAGTTCTCTATTCGATTACATGCGGTGTCAAGCATATCTCTACCTTAACACTCATCAAGTTTAAGCTACTAACAAAATCCTGAAACACATCTTATCATGATCAGATCTAAATCTATACTTCATCTCTCGAGTTCATATAGATTATCACAGTAATTGATGGCCAGTCAAATAAACAATTAAGTCCAAACCACAATAGACAATTCTCATGATAGAACATAATAATTGATAATGAAGCATATTAAAATAAACTACACAATAAGATCCATTGTAATCTCAAACAAAGAATTAGTTCATTGAATTAAAACTAAGAATCCACACTTGAAATAACATTAAAAGATAAAAATAAGAGTAGAGTAAAGAATTGAATATGTTGTCAGCAAATCTCCATCTTCCTCAAGCTCCTGCTCTTGATCTTCAATGGTCTTCGAGTTGCTTCAATCTCCAAAACTATTTAGAACTAGTGTTTTGATCTAATTTACTCTAATCTAATCTAATGGAATCATATTTCCCTTCTAATCTCCCTAATTTCCCCTAATCCTTATTATTCTCCTACTTTTATAAGCCTTTTTACATGTCTTTAAGTCCTCTTGGAAGTCCTTGAGTCAATTGGATCGAAAACAATCCTTCCCGAACTCAAATTTGGCCAAAAACCACTTCTTTTACGCGTACCCCAGCCCCGACGGGGGTCTAGTCTTGTCAAGGGCCCTCCCCGTGCTATAATCTTGTTTTTTTTTGTTGGTACCCCCTTTATTTGGGGTTTTACTAAGGAAAAGCCCACCCCGGCGGGCTTCATTTTCTATCACAGTATCCTCTGGTAAAATGGCCATAACCTTTGATCCGGGAGGAGTGTGTTAAATGTTACCATATCGTATTTGATTATATATATATATATATATATATTATGTAAACCATATCTTCAATATCATAAAACATGTCGTATATGTTGCTCAAAACTTACAGAGTATGGGTTATGGCCATATGGCCTCATACGTGATTTTAATATGTCAAACATAAATGTTTTTGTAAATTTCCACTCTTATTTGATTATGCATGTTGATCTGAAGAGACCAAACCTTAAATGAAGCGGATTCGGTGTTATAACTTGAATCCGTAAGTGTTAAATTTTATGTTTTTGTTCAAAACCTTCAAGAACACAAAGAACAATGATAATTTCATATTTTAATTTACGTAATTATGTGTTTTAAATGGTTAAAGTCACTCTATAAATGTTGGGTAATGAGTATATATGAATTCTAGTATATGGGTATGTCAAATTACATGTAAGAAATAACAAATTGGTAGAAATTGGCATGTTCTGCAATTTTTTATGAATCGCAATTTACATTCTTCGTCATTACCACTTGGTGCCAGATCCAACGCCTTAAGACCCACGCCGCAACACCAAATGTCCAATTGCGGTATGCTGGCGCCTTATTGCGAATACGAAGATCAGAAATATAATAGCTGGCATGGCCGCCTCTCGAAATGTTCGAGAAATGACTTATTTTTTTAAATGTTCAAGTCTAGCAATGCAATAGCAACTTAATTTAATAAACATAGAAATATGTTAGAAGTATAATGAGATGTTAAAATAGTTACTTAACATGTAAATAACATAATTGTATGTAGATTGAATTATTGAATACATAATTAGCTTGTTATTCGTGAAGTGTAAATTATGTGACAATGAATGTGATAAATTGACCAGGTATAGTCATAATCAAAGTTAGATAAAGAGAATGAACTTATGATGACTAATTACATTGTAATTAACTAGAGTTGTGAATGGAAATGATATGTAGGATTAATTTCAAGGAACGTGTTTATTTAAAGTGTAATCTACGCACGAGGCAAGTTTTCTAACCCTACTTGTTATCATTATTCAAGTTTATAAATCAAATTCATTTGTTATGTTAAAGATTAATTATCTTTTCAAAGTATGATTCTGTTATACAATAATTATTCTATTGTATACCTACTGAGATTGTTATTCATTTTAAATATCATTTATTGTGAACCTTGTTAGACTAGCGAATCCTTATTGATTCAACTATTCCATAGTTGATGAATGTTCTAAATTCAGAACCCTTATTGATTTATCCAAACCAAACTTCCTTTGGTGCGGACTCTAATGTCAAACTGAGATGAACAACCCTGCAAAGGGATTTACTTATGCGTTTGTGTTAAGATATTATACACAGTATGGTACTAAGGTGATCCCCTAAAAGTCACAGTAGAAAGGTCCATAGTCTTATGACATTAAAGGTTTCAAGTATAACCCTTGTTAACCTAGGACATAGTTCAAGGTCTTATGACCCTCAGAAATCTTTTGATTCTTGTTACTCATTCTTGATTCAAAAGTTGAGCTTTTATTTCAGAAGTCTTTGCTTCACTCGCATGTTATTATACATTGTTATTTCATTATTTTACTTGTGGGCAATAGTGCTCACTCTTGCGTAATAATAACGTTACAGTTAAGAACGAAAGGTCCGACGAGCCTTCTACTAGCAAAGGCAAGGGCAAGATTAACAAGTGATGAAGACTTATTGTTTTATATGATGATGTATTTCTGTTTAAGACTTAAGTTAATGATGTTGTTTAAGACTTATTTGTTTATGTTTTCGCACAGATGTTTAAGGTTAGTATGACATGGGATTATGTTTATTATTCAGATGTTGTAACCCCATAAGGGGAAGATTTATTTCTATCTATTGCATGGTTTGCATTTATTATGGGTAGATAGATAGATGATATTTGTACAGTGAACACCAAATCCCATGGAATCGAAGTACCTGGATTTGGGGGTGTCACAACACGTCACTAAATATATATATGTACATATACATATACACATTCACTTTATCCTTATAATATCTCTTTATTGAAATTTATTTCCTTAATAAATTTCCCACATTCATAATCTATTTCTTTCTTTTCAAAATTTCAATCATTCTCATAATTTCTTTTATTAATTCACATAAAGTTAAAGGTAACATAATACCTTATTATTAACTTACTTCCAAAGATAATTTCATTTTAGGTTTTGAATTTTGTAATCCTTATTTTCTCAATTCTATTCAAATAGTAAACCATATAGGTTCTTCTTTAAATTTTTTTAAATCAATCCCCTATTTCCACTCTAGGTTTTATTTTTTAACCTTT
The DNA here is from genome assembly GCA_020205605.1 of Panax ginseng. NCBI lineage: Eukaryota > Viridiplantae > Streptophyta > Magnoliopsida > Apiales > Araliaceae > Panax > Panax ginseng. Next base: position 127,576,606 of record CM035145.1, read on the forward strand.
AATTAAATCATTCAAGATCTTATGAATTTTCGGGACATCACAATTCTAAATCTCCAAAACGCTCATCAACCAAGTACTAGTTGAATCAATAACTATTGAAGAGTTTGGTTACAAGCGAGTTATATCAATGAATCAATAATTGATAGGATATCAATGGTTTATAAGCTGAACAAGTATTAGTCATCGACTATACACTTTCAAAACTGTATAGGTACATAAGCAAACCAAAGGAAATTTGGTTTGGACTGACTGATAATTTAGAGTTTAGAACATTCATCAACTAAGGATTAGTTGAATCAATAAAGAATCGCTAGTCAACTAAGAGAACTTGTTGAATCAATAACAAGTTAGGAACAAGAACTTGCATAAAGAAAGATTAGGGTTAGAGAACTTGCTTAATAAAGGATTAGGGTAAATGAACTTGCGTAAGCATAAACAAGATAGAAATAGATAACTTGTTCAATGATAAGTAGAGTTAAGGATGCTCATATAAGAGATTAAGATTAAAGAACTTGCATAAGTATAAACAAGATAACGATAAAAAGAAATCCTTGCAGAATAATAAAGTAGCAAAGGTTAGCACTACAAGGAAAAACCTTATTTCCGACAGAACATTCCCTCGGAAATAAGCCTATTCCGTTGGAAGTAGATTATTTCCGACGAAATATTCCGTCAGAAATTCGGTCGTATATATACGCGTCAAAGATAAGGTCCGTCGCACCTATCTAATATATGAAGGACTTATCTCCGACTGAATTTCGTCGAGCATAATCTATTTACGACGGAACAAATACGACGAAATAATATCACCGAGTATAAGCTTAATTTATTCACGACGGAAAATTCCCTTAGAAATAGGATATTTCTGACTGAAAATAAAAATTTGTTAATAATTATTGAAATTTGGTTGATCCTTAAATCCGACGAAAATTCTATCAGAAATAGCTTATTCCCTAGGAAATAACATTTTTTTAAAAAATATATTTTTAAAGTGTAGTTTCCAGGTGTTTAAACCCATTTATGTACGTGTAACCTATTTTATCCCAATACAAACATAAATATAAACATGTATCACACATTCAAATATTCAACTTGTTTTATCCCAATATAGACAGTAATATAAACCTGTATCACACATTCAAATATTCAACGTAGCGCTAGAAACGATATTAACACATCAACCAAAATGTAATCTACTAACTGATTATCATCAACATCACTAAGCTAACAATTACAAATATAAGTTAATGTTCCATAAATGATAAACAATATTATTTACAATACTTATATAGACGCAATTAGACTACAATATGTTAGTTCCCAGTAGGCATAATATAGATCTAGAAGGGGGGGTTGAATAGATCCTTTTTAATTTCAAATTCTTTTTCCCTTTTATTTTGTATAGCTAATGTTTTAGCATATGACAAACATAAGAATCTTTTCAAGCACAACAGAATAAGTAAAAGATCCCCTTCATTGATATATTCATAATCATACATACATTGTTCTTAGAGTTAGTTCAGTTGTAAGCAGTTAAAACATACATAGAAGTTAATGTACATAATATAAATGACATAAGGTAAAAGACACAAGGGGTTTTAAGTGGTTCAGAGACACAAGCTCCTAATCCACTCTTCTGCTTTCAACTAGCAGGGCAGCACCCTGAATCACTAAGATTCTGGGAGCTGTCGTTTACACTCCTAAATTAACCTCACTTTCACTTTACAAATTTAAACAATTAGCACAATAGTAAGCAAGGATCGATCCCACAGAGAGTGATTTGTTTTATATTTATCCTATGATTTCTAATAAAAAGGGGATTATGAATTAATTAACTAAATTAACAAGAATAAACTAATAAGAATAAACAATGAATAAAAAAGCTTCAGTTCTTCACTTCAGTATCTCCTTTTTATAACAATAGATTAATAAAGTGTAACATTATTTACCCTTCAATGAAACTAATAGTCCTAGGTAACAACAAGCTCTGCTACCCGAAACTCCCCTTAGATTGTCACTCAATGAAACAAGCTCTTCACAAGATTCTAACAATTATATAACCTAGAATAAGCTTTCTAGATTTAATATAATAACAACATTATGAACTAGGGAATTAGACTATTCCAAGCAACAAACACATAAGCTCGGATTGTTTAACTTGTCTTCTGATAATCATAGCAATACTCAAAAGCTTGTCCACAATTAGGTATTACTAATTACTACTTGTGATTAGAAACAATATCAATTACACGTAATATTATTCCTTGATCTAGCATATGATATTCGTTAACCAACTCAATCCTGCAGAAATCAAATCAGTTAAACCAAATAGCATTCAGAAATTAAATCAGATTATCAAGAATGAATTTCATGTGAGAAGGAATAAATAATGAATACTCAATTAACCATTAATTATAAATAAGGTTCAACATCCCTTAGAACTGTATAAAAAGAACTTAGCTCATATCTTCAATCCTCCAATGTTGTAGATGAGAGAATGTAGTAGATGATTGAATCCCTAAAACCCTGACTAGCATCCTCTATTTATAGTGCTAGACAAAGTCCTAAATCCTATAGGAAGTAGAAATCCAAATCCTAAAAGGAATTACAAATCATAACTAGTTTCCATAAATAAATAGAATCTAATTTGGAAATAAATCTTAGTAAAAGTAAATCCTAAAGCTAATAAAAATAATAATCCCATTCCATGTTGAAATCTGTCAAAATATGCATTTAGAAACTTTCCAAAAATCCAAGTTTTCCAATTTTCGCGCTCAAATTCGCTGGGGCGAATTTCCATTTTCTGTTACGACATCCTTTGGTAAAATGAGCAAAACTTTTGATTTGGGAGGAATTACGGGTCTCGCTACCTATCAAAACGAAGATAACGACGAGATATACAACTTTCATTCTTTGAGAATTGACAGATTCTGGCTGAATCAAGGTCTATATGAGGCTCCAAGTGACTGCTATGCAAATTGCAACTTCCAAACTTTGAGGTTCAACTTCTGTCTGGTAAAAAGATCATAACTTCTTCATACGAACTCCGATTGGGACGATTCAAGATCTTCCGGAAAGCTAAAGAAGAGCTCTACATTAAAATCCAAGTCCCAAGCCAAGACCATGCATCCAACTTAATGCTAAAAACCCTGCAATTTTCATTGTTTCCTAATTTCAGCTCCAATTCCTCCTGAAATCATTAAACATCTTAATAAGCTCATATGCACATGAAACATGCAATAAAACTAAATATAATAGAGTCAAAATAAATGAATAATATGCACTTATCAAATTCCCCCACACTTAGCCTTTTACACGTCTTCGTGTAAACCAAAAGTTTAATTTCCAGAAAAAATTCTATTCAAACATCATGTCAAAAGATTTCAAGGTACAAATCATGATTATCAACACTAAATTTGCAAAAATCTAATCAACGCCTTATCAATCAACTCATAATTACCAACTTTACCATTTCACCATTGAATTTCATTAAATCAAACTATAACCACATAAGTAACTTTCCCAAAATCATCATACTTACTTAACTTAGTTACCATGGAGCAAAAACCGTGCACACTGACTCACAACCAAGAACAATTTTTTCTTGCTTTTTAAGTTTTTTCATAGAACCTTCTTTTTAGCACAGATGAATGTATTTTCATGCTTCTTTTTTTCGTATATATATTTTTTCTTTTCTTGACATGTGCAATGTCTCCTTTTCTTAGGCTTTTCAGAGTTACCCATTAGCGAACTTTCCACCAACGACTCCCAAACCAGATGATCTTAGGGCGCTAGGTGTAGAGACACCCCTAAGGCTTACTTATTCAAGTAACAAAGGCCACAAAAGTCGACTAGTCAAGCTGTTTTTATCCATCGCACTTTTTAGCGTGAATACCGATGCTTCCTGAGGCTTAGGTACCCAGTTATTTCGCACAATGGACATTGAAGCAGATTTTCAATTTTTTTCATTCATCATTATTTCACATGGTTCTGTAACAACATAAGCAAGTTAAACAGTTCTAAATCATGAAATCAGTGCACATAGACAACTCCACAAATAACTTAGCCAAATAAACATGTTTCTCATATTCAAGTACTCATGTATCACAAATTCAATTTAAATCAATTACTATGGATCGTGGCTTAGTTTTCATCATTCATTAACAAATTAAGCATCAAACAGATTCTGAATTTTAGCATCAATTTTCAATCTTTGACTTTAACCTTCGAACACATAGGCAAATAGAACCATGGAACCAAAATTTTCAAAAAGTTTCAAAAGCATTAATTTTTTAAATTTCCCATCAAAATCAGATCAATATTCCTAAATAAAATAAAAACCTAAATCTTCCCCCCACACTCAAACCTTACATTGTCCCCAATGTAATAAAATCATGCAAAGAAGAAAATACTACTAGCTAATATGCAAAAAAAAAAAAAAACTAAAAAGTGAAGGGATAAAAAAATCAAATCTGAGATCTTGGGTTGCCTCCCAAGCAGCTGCCCTTGTTTATCGTCATTAGCTTGACATCATCCTTCTCATTCTATGTAATTGGACTTGTGAACTTCAAGTGGACTGGTAACATCTTCAATTCTTCATTAGGAGCATCCTTCAGATCTTGATTTTGTTCCATTCCAGCCCTCAAATCCTCTTTGTATATTTGCTCAAGAAATTCCTGCACTGTAGAGTCAACAACATCAATAGCAAAAATAGAATTAACATTACCAAGATACCTCTTAACTTTATATATACCGAACCGGACATGTGCGTCGTCTAATTCCACATGTAAGGTCCCATGGTGTTTATCATCGTGTGTTGTTGCTGGTACAAGGAAAGTATTATCATCTATGTCCTCCTTATAGAAATCTGCAGGAATTATTAATTCTTCCATCTCTACTTCTTGTTCATCATTTTCAGACTTTGAATACCTGATTTCTTCAAATTTAGCAGTAGTCTCGAGCACATCCAAATGGTTTCCACTAGTGAACTCATTCTCATCTTTAAGTTTTTGTTCCCTATTCGCCATTTCTTCAAGGAATTTTTCATTAGACTCTATATACCACGTTGCATTCTTTCCAACTTTCCAATTCCTTGTTAGAACTTGGGGAAAAGGTAGTTTCGGTTCGTAAATTGAAAGAGGTGGTAATTTGTGCTTGAGTACATCACTGTTGCCTATTTCACTATTGTTGGACTTGCTTTGTATTGACTTTTCTTGCTATTGATCCTCTGTACCACATCTCAATGTTATGGCACTTACATTTTCAACAGTTTGAGAAAGTGACCTTCCTACTATGGTTGCAAGTTGACCAACTTGGTCCCTCAAATCTTGAACAGAAGTTCTTGTCTCCTGCTGGAATTGTTGTGTCTGACACATGAACTGTTGTGTTTGGTTCATGAATGCCTTGAACATATCCTCCATGAATGTCCTAGAATTGACAAGTACTTCTTGGTTTTTTGTGTGGTACTGAGGTTGAGCTTGCTGAATAACTTGTGTATTTCTTGCAGCCATTTGTCAAACCAAAGCAGTTAAATCAGAAATCTGTTGCTCTAAGTCTCTCGTGCTTACCCCATTTACCCTTTGTAGTGTGTGATCCATCTTAGTTCCATACTGCTGTGAGTTAGCTGCCATGTGTGCAATTAAGTTCTTTGCCGCTTCTGGAGTCTTGTCTACCAGTGCTCCTCCACTTGCTGCATCAATCATGCTTCTTTCCATTGGTAGCAACCCCTCATAGAAGTACTGGATCAAGTAATGTTCATCAATTCCATGAGGTGGACAGCTGGAACATAACTTCTTGAACCTTTCCCAATACTCATAGAGATTCTCTCCATTGAACTGCCTGATTCACATATCTCCTTTCTAAAATCGGTAACTCTTGATGCAGGAAAATACCTCTCCAAGAATAACCTTTGCATATCAGTCCATGATCGTATTGATCCAGAAGGTAGATAGTATAACCGATCTTTAGCCAAATCTGCTAATGAGAATGGAAAAGTCTAAGCTTGATCCGCTTCCTCTACCCGCGCCTTGTGCTTTCATCGTGGAACACACCATATGGAACTCCTTTAGATGCTTATATGGATTTTCACCTATAAGACCACGAAAAGTTGGCAAAAGATGAATTAGTCTAGAGTTAAGTTCAAAAACAACATCTAAAATAGGATACTCAATACAAAATGATGATTGATCAAGATCGAGAGTATCCAGTTCTTTTAAAGTCCTATTTTTGTTTGGCACCACCATCTTTTTCTCTTCAAGTGATGGAACAAGAGTTTCTTCTATATCTGCAGTTTTCTCTATCTCTTGAACAAATTTTAAGTCAATGGAGTGAGAGGATTAAGTTATAAAATAAAAACAAAAAAAAAATAATAAATAATAAAAATAAACGAAAACAAAGAATAAACAAAACAAATTACACTCCCCGGCAACGACGCCAAAATTTGGGAGCTGTCGTTTACACTCCTAAATTAACCTCACTTTCACTTTACAAATTTAAACAATTAGCACAATAGTAAGCAAGGATCGATCCCATAGAGAGTGATTTGTTTTATATTTATCCTATGATTTCTAATAAAAAGGGGATTGTGAATTAATTAACTAAATTAACAAGAATAAACTAATAAGAATAAACAATGAATAAAAAAGCTTCAGTTCTTCAGTTCAGTATCACCTTTTTATAACAATAGATTAATAAAGTGTAACATTATTTACCCTTCAATGAAATTAATAGTCCTAGGTAACAACAAGCTGCTTTGCAGAAACTCCCCTTAGATTGTCACTTTCAATGAAACAAGGTCTTCACAAGATTCTAACAATTATATAACCTAGAATAAGCTATCTAGATTTAATATAATAATGACATTAAGAACTAGGGAATTAGACTATTCCAAGCAACAAACACATAAGCTCGGATTGTTTAACTTGTCTTCTGATAATCATAGCAATACTCAAAAGCTTGTCCACAATTAGGTATTACTAATTACTACTTGTGATTAGAAACAATATCAATTACACGTAATATTATTCCTTGATCTAACATATGATATTCGTTAACCAACTCAATCCTGCAGTAAATCAAATCGGTTAAACCAAATAGCATTTGAAATTAAATCAGATTATCAAGAATGAATTTCATGTGAGAAGGAATAAATAATGAATACTCAATTAACCATTAATTATAAATAAGGTTCAACATCCCTTAGAACTGAATAAAAAGAACTTAGCTCATATCTTCAATCCTCCAATGTTGTAGATGAGAGAATGTAGTAGATGATTGAATCCCTAAAACCCTGACTAGCATCCTATATTTATAGTGCTAGACAAAGTCCTAAATCTTATAGGAAGTAGAAATCCAAATCCTAAAAGGAATTACAAATCATAACTAGTTTCCATAAATAAATAGAATCTAATTTGGAAATAAATCTTAGTAAAAGTAAATCCTAAAGCTAATAGAAATAATAATCCCATTCCATGTTGAAATCTGTCAAAATATGCATTTAGAAACTTTTCAAAAATTCAAGATTTTCCAATTTTCGCGCTCAAATTTGCTGGGGCGAATTTCTATTTTCTGTTACGACGTCCTTTAGTAAAATGAGTATACCTTTTGATCTGGGAGGAATTACGGGTCCTGCTACATATCAATATGAAGATATGGATGAGATCTACAACTTTTATTCTTTGAGAATTGACAGATTCGGGCTGCATCAAGGTCTATATGAGGCTCCAAGTGACTGCTATGCAAATTGCAACTTCTAAACTTTGAGGTTCAACTTCTGTCTGGTAAAAAGATCATAACTTCTTCATACGAACTCTGATTGGGACGATTCAAGATGTTTCGGAAAGCTAAAGAAGATCTCTATAATAAATTCCAAGTCCCAAGCCAAGACCATGCATCCAACTTAATGCTAAAAACCCTGCAATTTTCCTTTTTTCCTAATTTCAGTTCAATTCCTCCTGAAATCATTAATCACCTTAATAAGCTCATATACATATGAAACATGCAATAAAACTAAATATAATAGAGTCAAAATAAATGAATAATATGCACTCATCAGATTCCTTCAAGGCCAGCAGCCTTGGGACTTCAGTTCACTAAGAACTCTTCAAGGCCAACAGCCTTGGAACTTCTCTAGTTCCCTAGGAACTCTTCAAGTCCAGCAGACTTGGAACTTTATTTAGTCCCTCTAGACAAGGACCCCTCAAGCCCTGGCTTGTTGTTGTTGGTACTGAGCTGCTAAGATATCTTTAAGCTTGATCATCATTTGTACTTAGCAGCTTGGTGTGGTCCTCTTTGTATTCTACTTCGAGACTGGACCACATCATCTTTGGTGCAGTTGATCTTCTTCTGTTCTGCTCATCTTGATGTAGTGTCAGCTGTGCACCATCACCATTTCCTGAACCCTTCTTAAAATGTTTGCATACATGGTTCTGCACTTGCTCTTCTTCAGCTTTGGGTTCATGGTGAATCGTAGAGTGGCTCTTAAGATCTGCCTTGTGCTTTGCCACTCTTCTGAATGCTATCTTCTTGTCCTTCTCGGCTCTTAGCTTAGATGCCAATTCAAGTGGCATTCTCATCTTTGTTGAGTGAAGCTTTGGTCTGTTTAAGTCCTTCTACAAAGCTGCTTCACTTCCACCTTCGTAGTCTTATTGTCACTGAGACATGTTCTGTTTAAGCTCAGGTGGAACTCGTAGAGTCAACGTTAGCATTCTACCAACTCAACGATTCTGCAACATAGCAATCATCAGCAGCTTGATCGTTGAAGCTCTTGCTGATTTATACTCCTTTCCGATCCTCCCGTTGAAAAGTGGCCGTTGAAAGCTCTTTGAATTTCTTCGCAGATCTCGAGTTGTTTGGTGCATACTGCAGATGTGAAATGACATGACATTATGACACTGTAGTCTACTGTTTCACCTACCCCATCAAATATGTCACTTTAATGTCTCGGGTAGGTCGACGACTTTATTTCCTCCTTCTGATTTCTTGATCAGAGGTTGTCCTTTTGCATCGATGCTCTCAATAAGCTCTTGTTCGAATACCAACCTTACAGATTGAACCGTTGCCAATGCTTCAATCTTCAGATGACCGAACTCTATGATTCTGATACATATCTTCTTGGACCTGATCTTAGTGTCTGGTTGAGTGTTGCCCATTAACCGGTAGAGTTAACACTATGATCTTGAGAAGTGTTCATTGCATCTTCAATGTAGAACACATCTTCCTTCTCTTGTGTAGTGCTTCAACACTTTTGTTTGCCTCGGCAGCTCTCAGATACTGATAGCTTGACTTCTTTGTTCTGGCCCCTTCTGAATAGTAAGACACTTCAGATTTGTGGTGTGTCTAGCTCGCTTTCTCCTTGTGATCTCCCATTCAGTTATCATCAATGGACTGACCCAATGCTTAATCACTTTAGCCTTGTTCTTCAGAGGCTAACCAATATCTCTGTGTGTACTCCATCAGTTCTTTCTTTGTTCGGCAAACACTACGATCCTAGATATCTACAAGATCGTTGTCATCTTATCATATGAAAGCTATTTCACCTGCTGACTTTCCTTATTCAGCTACTGAAGTCTTCTTATGATCATCTTGTGGAAGACTTCATCTCGAACGGCTTCACAACTCATTATGGATGCTGATTGGGTTGATGCTTAGATCTTTTGTTAGCTTGCATGCCATTCGTTGAGTGCTCTCTGGTTTCATTTAGGTGGGATGTATCTTTGCATTTCCTACCAGAGGCTTAATTCCTTTGGATATTCTGGGAGTGTTCATTCGTTGAGAGTCGTATTTACTCTATGATTCTGCCTTGGCATTGTGAGCACATCTGTTGAGGTCTTAGTTATGACTCTCACGATTGACTTGGTTTGTGCGAAACACTACGACTCCGAGATTAGATCTTGACACTCTATGATTTCTGTCATTGTGCTTGTTGTCTTCATCTGATCTTGCTCAACTACGATCTCTGCCTCTGATATGATCAGTAGACTCTACGACTCTGAGTGTAGTCTACGATTCTTGACTTGGGCTTCGGCAGATGCTCGGTCGACTCGTAGGCAAGCTGTCTCTACGATTCTGAACATGACTTCCTCAGCAGACTATGGCTCTGAGGAAGTTCTCCTTGATACACTATGATCCTTCCTCGTCTCCCCTGGCAGTCTACGAACTCCGAGAGCTACAATCTTACAGACTACGATTCTGCCTAGATAGCTCTCGAGTTTTCCTTGACTGTCCTGGCAGACTACAATTTCTGGTGCAGTGCTCGACGATCAGACAAGCCTATCTATTACATCATAAGATCAACCCAACATGCTTGATCTTTCTATATTTATAGTCCTTGTACATCATTTCTTTTTAAGGACTTTACAAAGCTGTTTTGTTTATGTAAGATTAACCTAACACATTTGATCAATTCATTCCAAGTCCTTGTACATATGTTTCTATTATTTATCAAAGGACTTTATAGCTTTTCTTAATACAAGCATACTTGCATATTCATTCATATATATCATAATCAAATCATATGTAAATAGGAATATCATTCACATGCTTATTCCTGACAATCTCCCCCTATTTGATTATGACAAAAACAATAATTGCATATGCATGTTATGAATGAATCTTATATACAGTGAGCAATTGTATTTCTAAAATAGATAATCATAAATGTCATATATAAGAATGGAATTTATTACACTATGACATTTTACATCCTGGATCCAGAACATACCTAACTAGTTAGAGATGTACCTCTTTAGTTTCATGTATGCTTCCAGGATGTCTGTTGATCAACTATTCATCTATTTAATTTCTTTGCTCCTGCTCCCCTTGGGATGTGGACTTCATTTCTTCCTCTTCTTTTGGTTCCCCCTCAGCCTTTGCAAATACAAGGTCATCATCCTTTGGCTCCCCCTCAGATGATGACCCTGCTTCTTCTTCAATCTTCTTCTTTCTCTCCTTCTCTTGTTTCCTTCTGCCCTTTCTTGAGTGCCTCTTACTCTGCCTCTTTCCATGCCTCTTTTTCTCCCCCTTTTTGTCATTAATCACTTGGGAGAGCTGCTCCATGTTGGACATTAGTTGCTCTATCAGGTAGGAGGAGTTGGCAACTTCAAACTTGAGTTCTTGTTGGCTTAGCTAAAGTTGCACTGAGAAAGACTGATTCATGCTGTCAATCTTGTCATAGAGGACTTGGAGTTGTTCTTCATTGGCCTTTTGTGTTCGTAGAGCTTCTACCTTCTGATCATGTATGGCCCTCGGATAGATGTGATCTCTCTTTGATTTTGAGAGATACATCGCCCATCAGTAGCTTGAAGTCCGTTACGAAAGTGAATTATCTCCTCATCTTCTTTAGCACAATCTTTGACTCTTCATTGATTAGAGATATCTTCCTGACCAGCTCATCAGAATTCTTCAACAGCTCCTGCACCATAGGAATTTGGTCATCTGGTTGGGCAGCTTTTTGTTGAGCATCAGATTGGACTCTACGATTTTCATTCTTGGACAGATTTTCAAAAGTTGTAAAAATGAAAATCTGAAAGATCGTTGAGTGCCAATCGTTGTTGGAGGATGACAGCATGTTAGACATCTGTGCTTGAGTAGAGGGAAGCTCTTCAAACTGAACTTGATCATTTTCAGTGACAGAGAGAAGGGACTCTACGGTCGTGTCCTTGGTCATTATCCTTCTTCCATCAGAACCCACTCTACAATCATAGGGAATATAATGGTTGCCAGCATGTCGGTAGACTTTGTAGTGAGGCTAGTCTTTGATCATCATTGTTACAAAACTCTTTACCCTTGGGAAGTTTTGTGCCACTAGCTCCATGCTTGGAAATTGAGAGTAGCACTTACTGAAGGAACTTCCATCTCTTTCAGTATGTGCCTTTAGCCAAGGCATCCATTGAAAGAACCATGTCATCAGCAGATCATCAGGGTTGTAGAGAATTATCGTGCAGTCTAGCTCTATGTTGTTCCAGTTTTTGAACACATCATGTGCAGTCATCCTTACAACCTTGAGCTATTTATTTCCATATCTTACTCATCTTTCTGCTGGGAGTTCTTCTGGTTCATCAAAAACTTCTACCACTATTCTTCTACTGATTCTTGCTGGAGAGAGGACATGATAGTCTTCTAGTTCTTCTGATTCTTGATGTGCAGAATCAGAATGTTTCTCCATTTCTTCTCTTTCGGAGCCTGAAGCATTCTGATCAGATTCATCAGTGAATACTTCTTGTTGATCTTCATTACCAGACTCTTCTTCAATAATGTCTTCCTTGGATTCATCATCACTTACTTCAATGACTGCATTGGAGTGATCACTCTTCTTCTTGGAGGCAAATTTGGCTTGTAGTCTGTAACTCTTCCTTTTCCTTGAAGGTTCAGCTATGGAAGAGTCAGACTCTTCTTCCTCTTTAGACTCTGAAGCCTTTGGATCATCAGACGAACTTCCTTGAGGTTCAGCATTGGCAGAGGCATGTCCTTTTTCTTCAGAATCAACATCATTAGACCCATCATCTGGGCTGGTTGGAGCATTTGTATTTGGGGATGGAGTTGGGTCAGCTTGTATCTTTTCTTTATCATCAGAGTGAATGCTCTAAGAGTTAGCCACAGGGCTTGTGCATTCTTCTTCATCAATAGATGCTGCATTTTCTTCCATTAATACAGCTTCACCTTCATTACTGGATTTGGTCTGTGGGGACTCAGCCTTGAGACTATCGATTGCCTTCTCTTCTTCTGACTCTACGTTCTATTCTTTGTTAGATGGGCTTTCTTGGGAAACTGAGGTTAGTTTTTTTACCACCTTAGCTTTCTTTCTGGATGGCTCTTGAAGTAATCTGTTACTTCTCCTCTTTGTGGTCTCTGCAGTTGAGACCTTTACATCTTCATCCTTATCTTTTTTGGAGAGACTTCTTGGCAAGGACTCATCTTTCTTCAAGCCCTTGGATAACTTCCTTGCTGGTGTGGTTGCTGCCAGTGTAGAGTCACCAGACTCAGAGCTTTCTACCTCTTTTACCTTCCTCCTCTTCGCAGAGTTCTTTCTGCTGCTCCCTGTTGTTGTCAACCTTCGATTTTCCTTTGGGTTCTTCTTCTAGTTCACAAACAGTTGTGGAGACATTACTTTTTGAACATTTAAAGGCTCTTCTTCATCATTCTTGATTTTGCTTCCCAGTTTCTTCTTTAGCACTATACTCAACAGTCTTCCATGAAATATCTTTGTCAGGGGCTTTTCTGTAGACTTCTTCAACTCAGCCTTTTCTACCCATTTGGAGATCTGATTAAATAAGATAACTCCAAAGTTGATTCGCTTCTTCAGAACTATAGCAGACATGATTTTCAACTGCTGATCAAGCACCGTGTCATTTGCAGTGTCCTTGCATAGTATACATTTGCCCACTATCTCAGCAAGGAACTCGAATTCTTCCAGAAACTCCTTTTTCTTCATGTCCTTCAGATTAGGGTTTCTTTGGTACCGCATTAGCCTCTTGCCTTCTTCAATGTCGACTTCATCCAGGTTTATCAGACCTTGGTTAGGAAACCCTAAGCATTAATTGATGTCTGATGCTCTTATTTTCAGACTTAATCCTTTCACCTTCATGGTTAGAAGCCCATAATTTATTGAAGCGTTAGAGTAGAACTGCTTCACTAGCTCTGTATAGACTGGAGTGTCGGCCTCCAAGCACTCAGAGAACCCAACCTTTTTTACGAACTCAAGTATATCCTTGAACTTTGTTTCTGATTCTTCAAACTTTTTGAAGCCGAGTTGGATTCTTGTTATAACTCGCAATTCTGCCATTTGAAGAGTTCAAAGTATATGGGTATGTGATTCAACGAGATTTATGAGAGATGGCTGATTGTGATTTGGGCAAGGCTCTGGAAGGTTAATTGATTTTGGCTTTTGAGAGGATTCTAGGGTTTGAAAATGGGAGGGAGAGAGGTTCGATAGCTTCTGATAACTGTTTGCTAATTTGAATTTTCTTTTATGGTAGTTCCTTCTAACTCTGCATAAATAGTGATGTGCCAACCAACCATTGGTTGCACGATGCCCAGTAATGAGCTGTAACTCCCCCATTAACTCTTCTGTTTAATGTCTCTTTTTCAAAACAAATAGGCGTCAATGACGTGGATTGACCATTGACTATTTGGTTCATAGAGTAGCATTATAAGGCATCTATGGACTCTACATTTTCCTTTGTTGACTCAACGATCATCTTTTGAGAGACACTGCAGTGGATGGTTTTGACATTTATCCTCATCTTGATGCTGCATAGCTTGATTGTTGATGTACTCCGATCCAGTTTGGGCACTTGAGTTTTGAGATGCGTTTACATAATATCTTTCCAAACTGTGTTCGAACTTATCTCCTCTTAATCTGAATGGTTGAACAATTGTCTAGTTCTTCTGAGCTCCTCATGAGCTAGATTATCCTCTGGTAGGACTGCGATCGTTGAGTCTGCTTCTACGATCACTAAGGTTGCGCTACGATCATGGAGTTCTCTTCGACCTCGACTCTACGATCATTGACTGACTTGGTCCTTGAGATATACTTTACTTAGTATTCCTTCTAGGTTAGGGTAGCTTAGGAAGGGCTAACCTCTTAGAGTGAACTAAGGGTCAGGTTTATCCCTGAGGTGCTTTCCAGATGAAATACTTTAGAAGTAATTTGCACTGATATCTCATTTGACCTTTTCTGGTGGTGAGGTCCTTTACCAACTTTAGACAATTTGTATTTGCTGTAATCATGGTGTCTTCCTGCTCTTACACTACGATCAGATGTTTGATCGTAGGCTTTCCACGATTTTGAGTTGGGTGGCTGAAAGGTTATCAGTAGTACATTTTGAGACGTTCCTACTGACTATGGATCTTCATTTGGTTCATCAACCACAAAGTTTTGGGACTTTGTAATTGGTACACTGCTTCATAGAATATCTCAGTGCTGTTATTTCTTAACATATCATTGCTTCTCCATGTTCATACTATCTTTTTAGTGAGGTGTGATTTCCTTTTCCTCATGTGCGTTAGGAGGCATATTTGCATATTTCTTTCTTACTGGAATCACCACTGTCAGTCAAATCTATTTTCATCGTAGACATGGATATCTTCTGGACTGATCATTCTACGATCATTTGACAGCACTACGAACGTAGTCTTCTTTGTCAGCTTATGATCGTGGAGTTCTGCTCCACTAATGAGTTCCTCATGTTTGATGCTCGATGATCCTCTATGGTGTGCTTCCTTGAGGATTCTTCTATTATGACATGCTTTGCATGATGATTGAGCATCTAAGACCCTTTTTCATCTTTGGTTGAATGGCATGCTCTCATATAAAGATCAGCAGCCATGTGAGCTTTATTCAGATCAGCTCAGTAGGTCTTCAAGGATAGGCTTTGACATGTAGGAGTTATATGAATCATTTATGAATAGTCTTAAGCCTTCTACTGGTTGAATCTTTCTTTGACTGAAGTTTTTTGCTTCAGCATTCCTTAGTGTGGCCAGATAGACCAAGTACCTGCAGGTCAGATACATTTCTATTTTTGGTACCCACAATTAAATGGGTCCTGCTAGGTTAGTTTTCTAAATCCCCGTCCCTCATATATTTAGATAATCATCACATTTATCACCAACAGTCATATTCATGCATGCAACTAATTTAGATAATACATTTTGAGATGCATGATGGTGAGTGTGTGTAAGATTCATCATTTTAATAACACACTCTTTTTCTTTGATGGTTTCATCATTTGCTGGGTTATGTTCACAAGGTTTAAGTGTTCACAGAGTGAGAATCAACTCTACGATTTATGTGTATCTAGTTGATTCATGGAGGTGATCAGTTTCTATAAATTTTCAAGATACTCTTGTAGAACTGATCATATTCTATGGGTTATCAAACACTTAGAT
Source organism: Panax ginseng (assembly GCA_020205605.1). Classification (NCBI taxonomy): domain Eukaryota; kingdom Viridiplantae; phylum Streptophyta; class Magnoliopsida; order Apiales; family Araliaceae; genus Panax; species Panax ginseng. Next base: position 127,592,491 of record CM035145.1, read on the forward strand.
TCATACATACTAACCTATCAGCAAAGATTACTTCACATAAGATTAATTTAACCTGTGATGTTCTTATGACTTATTTCAGATTTCTTTCAAGATGTCATCTTCATCCTAAAATTTGGATGGAGAGAAAGTTTGTAAGCATTCGACTATCCACCCTTAGTGTACTTTCTCTCTTCACCTTTTTAGGTAGATTATGATTTCTTGAAAGAGTACTGTGTGTAACATGATGTACACAATTATCTTAGTGAGGAACCGTACCTTTCTGCTGTCTGTTTCTTAACAATCATTTATCTTAGATGTACTGAGGTTAGGCATGGATGTGCATAGATTGTCATTTTCTCCTGACAGCTTGTTTCTCAAGTTGACCTTTAATCAATCAGCCGTGGTCTTGAAGATGCAGGCTAAGAAAATCTCAGCATCTTTAGTTCTTTGACATCCTTGAGTTTACCAGGTTTACATCCAGCTGTTGGTTGGCCAGACACATGTTTGAGAAGTTCTTCTTTCTTTTCTGGATAAGCATTTCTTAGCATGTATGGCCTTTTTATCTTTTCAGGCTGGTGGATGTTTGACTCTTTTCTGTGGATGTCTCTTGAGCTTTCTAGCATGGTCTTCAGACTAAAAGATTGACTGTGAGCAAGGATTGGTCTTGTTGATATGACAATCAAGAACATGGACTAATCTGAGCAGCTTCAGGTGTATATACACATTTACCTATACAAAATATTTCCAACATATGAGCTCATCTGCATATAACAAGTGACTTACTACTAAACTAAGTTTAGAACAATATTTGCGCCTAGGATCAGACTCAAAGCGATTAGCTTTTGAATATAGCATGAGAACGAAGCTCTGATACCAATTGTTAGTTCCCAGTAGGCACAATATAGATCTGAGGGGGGGGGTTGAATAGATCCTTTTTAATTTCAAATTCTTTTTCCCTTTTATTTTGTATAGCTAATGTTTTAGCATATGACAAACATAAGAATCTTTTCAAGCACATCGGAATAAGTAAAAGATCCCCTTCATTGATATATTCATAATCATACATATATTGTTCTTAGAGTTAGTTTAGTTGTAACCAGTTAAAACATACATAGCAGTTATAGCATTTAATGTACATAATATAAATGAGTAAAAGACATAAGGGATTTTAAGTGGTTCAGAGACACAAGCTCCTAATCCACTCTTCTTCTTTCAACTAGCAGGATTTCCACTAAGGAAGGCGGCACCACGAATCACTAAGATTCCTTCAAGGACAACGTGACCTTGGGACTTCATTCACTAAGAACTCTTCAAGGCCAATGACCTTGGAACTTCTCTAGTTCCCTAGGAACTCTTCAAGCCCTGAGCAGTTTGGAACTTCATTTAGTCCCTCCGGACAAGGACCCCTCAGGCCCTGGCTTCTTGTTTTTGTTCTTGTTGTTGGTGCTGAGCTGCTAAGATATCTTTAAGCTTGATCATCATTTGTACTTAGCAGCTTGGTGTGGTCCTCTTTGTATTCTACTTCGAGACTGGACCACATCATCTTTGGTGCAGTTGATCTTCTTCTGTTCTGCTCATCTTCATGTAGTGTCAGCTGTGCACCATCACCATTTCCTGAACCCTTCTTAAAATGTTTGCATACATGGTTCTGCACTTGCTCTTCTTCAGCTTTGGGTTCATAGTGAATCGTAGAGTGGCTCTTAAGATCTGCCTTGTGCTTTGCCACTCTTCTGAATGCTATCTTCTTGTCCTTCTCGGCTCTTAGCTTAGATGCCAATTCAAGTGGCATTCTCATCTTTGTTGAGTGAAGCTTTGGTCTGTTTAAGTCCTTTTACAAAGCTGCTTCACTTCCACCTTCGTAGTCTTATTGTCACTGAGACATGTTCTGTTTAAGCTCAGGTGGAACTCGTAGAGTCAACGTTAGCATTCTACCAACTCAACGATTCTGCAACATAGCAATCATCAGCAGCTTGATCGTTGAAGCTCTTGCTGATTTATACTCCTTTCCGATCCTCCCGTTGAAAAGTAGCCGTTGAAAGCTCTTTGAATTTCTTCATAGATCTCGAGTTGTTTGGTGCAGACTGTAGATGTGAAATGACATGACATTATGATACTGCAGTCTACTATTTAACCTACCCCTTCAGAGATGTCACTTTAATGTCTCGGGCAAGTCGACGACTTTATTTCCTCCTTTTGATTTCTTGATCAGAGGTTGTCCTTTTGCATCGATGCTGTCAATAAGCTCTTGTTCGAATACCAACCTTCAGATTGAACCGTTGCCAATGCTTCAATCTTCAGATGACCGAACTCTACGATTCTGATGCATATCTTCTTGGACCTGATCTTAGTGTCTGGTTGAGTGTTGCCCATTGACTGGTAGAGTCAACACTACGATCCTGAGAAGTGTTCATTGGATCTTCAATGTAGAACACCTCTTCCTTCTCTTGTGCAGTGCTTCAACACTTTTGTTTGCCTCGGCAGCTCTCAGATACTGATGGCTTGACTTCTTTATTCTGGCCCCTTCTGAATAGTAAGACACTTCAGATTTGTGGTGTGTCTAGCTCGCTTTCTCCTTGTGATCTCCCGTTCACTTATCATCAATGGACCGACCCAATGCTTAATCACTTTAGCCTTGTTCTTCAGAGGCTGACCAATATCTCTGTGTGTACTCCATCAGTTCTTTCTTTGTTTGGTAAAAACTATGATCCTGGATATCTACAAGATCGTTGTCATCTTATCACATGACAGCTATTGCACCTGCTGACTTTCCTTAGTCAGCTATTGAAGTCTTCTTATGATCATCTTGTGGAAGGCTTCATCTCGAACGGCTTCACAACTCAATCTGGATGTTGATTGGGTTGATGCTTAGATCTTCTGTTAGCTTGCATGCCATTCGTTGAGTGCTCTCTAGTTTCCTTTAGGTGGGATGTATCTTTGTATTTCTTACCAGAGGCTTCATTCCTTTGGATATTCTAGGAGTTCTCATTCGTTGAGAGTCGTATTTACTCTGCGATTCTGCCTTGGCATTGTGAGCACATCTGTGGAGGTCTTAGTTCTGCACTCCACGATTCAGTTTCGCCTGTGCAGACACTACGACTCTGAGATCAGATCTTGACACTCTACGATTTTTGTCGTTGTACTTGTTGTCTTCATCTGATCTTTCTCGACTACGATCTCTGCCTCTGATATAATCAGTAGACTCTAGGAGGGTAATCACCATCCAGAGCATCTCGCCGCTGAACGGGTCGAACTACTCCTGTGGTAATCTGGTACTCTCTGCGGAGGCCCCTGCTATAACCTCCTAAGTAAGCTGGTGAAGACTAGAACTACTAGGAAACTGCTAACGACGAAAGACTGGATCGATATGGAACCTATCCGACACGGCCGCTATCAGTCTCTGGAATAAATTATCATCCAAGTCAGCACCCGTATGAGATGGTCCGATATGTTCTCTCGGACGCTAGCGCAAGCTAGAGCCTACAAAATTATATTGGTCCATTACTAATAATAATTTATTAATGTGATAAATTATGATAGTTCCGTAAAACATAAAAAATATTATTACCTCCAGGTAGTGTATATGCGGGTATCCTCGGCAGGCCCACCGCTAGATACTAGTATGGGGATCCTGAGAATCGACCCATAGCCTCAGCTCATCATCTCGAGATAACTCAATCTAGGGAGTGGGGATGGTAGAATCTAATGGCTCAAAACCCCCCTAGCAGCCTCCAACTCAACTATACGCTGGTCCCGAAGCTTCTGAAATTGGTCCTGTAATTTATCATGTATACGCGAGTTAATTATATCATTTTATTAAAGATTGAATATTATTAAAAGCTAAATAGTAAGATGAGTTTTACTCGTATAGCTAATGTTGCCTGAGATAAAGGATGCTCACCCTTAGGCTCTATCCCAAAACTCTAATATGGTCGGATCTCGACCCAAGGTCCTCCTTAAGGCCTAATAAAGACATTCATTAAATAGATACTAAGTATTTGTGATAGAACTTGATAACTAAACAACTAAATAAAGCGCACTTACCGTCTTCGCCTCCTCGAACGACTGCGAACCAGTGGTGTGTACTATGCTGAGCTGGCCACGGTTATTCTTTGCCTGCTCAAACTTCTTCTTGAAGTCATCAGCATCCTAGTGAGCACACATAGGGTCAGAGACTATTGCGGGGCTAGTGATCTCTGATGGTGATCCTAGGCTGGTCCTCAACTGTCTGGGTTGCCCTCTATCGGGCTGCCACATATGTCATAATCACATCGTCGCCAGTTGACTGAGAGATACTCGAGTCATATCTATAATAAGTCTATAACAAAAGTTTAAAAGTTAGGAAAAATGAATTTTGTTGGCAACAACTATATACTAATATATAACTACCTAAGATAAACTTTTTAACTTACGTGAAAATCCCGCAAGACAATCTGCATAAAAGTGGCATCGTACCACGCGTACTGGCTATATCGCATGCACCCGGTCGAGAGGTACGTCAAACATATAACATGTAAGGTGTGTTTAGCTACCGGGTCTAGTACACTACAGTACAAATAGAACAATATGTGTTACGTTAATTGTGTCGTGCAATAAATGACAGAAATATTAAATTGTTACTACAATAATGGATTAACACTTACTGTCCAGAATCGACATCCACCAGTACTGTAAGTGGAGCTTTCGGTGGATGACCAAAGATACCGAGGTTAGTCCCTCGGTGTCGTCGACGAGCCGCATCTGTAATAATTAAAAAACTTGAGTCAATAAACATAATTTGATACAACTTTAGATATATTCAAATCCTAGTTCAGACAACTTACTAGCTCCTGAAGACGAGCCTCTATCATGGCTAGCGTCTCCCGATCCGGTTCGCCCAGCACCGCGGCGACCTCCACCGCTATGTCTAGCCATGACTATGCTACTGCAATAACCAAATTGGTAGATTATGAATTTAAATGTATATTACTTAAATATATGAATATGTATATATTAACATTGTGGTATTTACTAATTAGAAATCATTTTAGATTACGTACGTCATCAAAATCGTCAGATTCAACGTGTATATCATTGTCATGTTCGGTATATTCCTCATCCTTAGTTTTGAGATCAGTTTCGTCGTCGTTATCATCATCCTCAACGACTACGTAGTCATTCACGACGACTTTTTCCTCGACATCCTCATCGTCAGGTACATCAATGACATCAGTTGTCATCATATCTTCAGCATTTAACACTACCTGCCTGGGATTACTAACATCTTCTTGCAGCACCTCATCAATCCCAAACATATTATCAACATCAAATGCACGTGTTTTAGTTGTGACTACTGTATACCAGGGCTTCAACTATTTACGACATTAAGAGCATAATATACTTGAGTCGATTGACTGGCTAACACGAATATGTCATCAGATCTTAATACGAGCATGATATTTACGGTTGTGATTATAATACGATCAACTTTAACACCCTTTTCAGTATCAAACCAGTTGCACATAAATGTTACTACCTTTTTACCCCTTTGATAATTGAGCACAATCACATCCTATAAACGACCATAATAATTGGACTCAGAATCTTGGTAACAGCTTCCCAACACCACAACCCCATAATTGACTAATGTGAGTTCATTCAAGTCATCGACCCTATATCTGTACCCATTCACGATGCAGCTGAGAAAAGAATTAACAACTTTGTAAGGTCCTCATATGACATCTATAAAATGCTCAGAAATGTTATCTTCTTCATCTCTTTTCTTAAACCACTGTTAGAAATTAGCATTAGTGAATGCTTTCAATTCTACTACAGTTAAAGTTGGGTTTAGAAGCATACGCTTCCTCTTCGAAAGACTGAAAAAAATATTAGAATGACTTTAACATATAGATGAATACACTAATAAATTACATTAGATGAGACAAATAATTACATACATGAAGTATGATGATACTTCAGGCATATTTAGAAGCAAATATGTAGATACCATCTTCAAATCTTTATCTCTTAAGCAAGTCATCATCTCATGTTCAAATGGCTTAGTCGAATATGTGAATACATCCAACCCATCATCAACATGAGCTTGGGGATTGACGACCTCATTCCTACTTAAATGGTTGTGCTTCGTTGAGATAACATCGTCAAAATACAATGAGCAGAAGTTGACAAGCTCTTCTTTCGTATATCATTCAGCAATAGAACCCTCTGGATGAGTTTTGTTCTTAACTTTCTGTTTTAATCGACGCATATACCTAAAATACGTTTCGAAGATATATTATTTTATTATTAATATAAGCAACATAATGTAATTTTGTAGTATATATTGCCTCTCAAAAGGATACATCCACCGATATTGTACCGTTCCTCCAAGTTTGAGTTCATACGGTAAATGAATAGGCAGATGTTCCATCAATTCAAAGAATCCTGAAGGGAAGATCATTTTGAGCTTGCAAATGGTAAGCAAAATATTGTTCTCCATCTGCTCCACATCACTGTACTTTATTATAGTTGAGCAAAGTCCCCAAAGAAAGTTAAAAGTTCGGTCAATGCATCCATAACTTTTCTAGGTATCATCTCACGAAATGCAATTGGGATCAACTTCTGCATTAATATATGACAATTGTGGTTGCTCTTGAACCCATTAAATTTTAACTCTTCAACCTTACAGCATCGCGATATGTTTAACGCATATCCATATGGATGCTTCAACCCATTAATCCACTTCCACACTTCTTCAACTTGTTTCTTAGTAAGACAAAATGGAGCTTTAGGTTTTGTATTGTTAGGGCAAAGCCACAATTCTGGTCTTATGTTCAATGCCTCCAAATATTTTCGTGCATTATCATTGTCTTTGGTTTTACCACTCGCATCTAACATGATGTAAAACAAGTTCTCGAAAACATTCTTTTCTATATGCATGACATCTATACAATGACGAACTGAAAGTGTGACCCAATACGGAAACTCAAACCATATGGGCGAGCGTGTCCAATTATGAGTCTTCCCGTACCTGACTGCTCTTAATTTACTTTGCTCCTTCCCCGAAAAAGAAAAAATTCAGATCGGTCAAGCATCCCAAGACCTCACTACCCGACAGTCGACCAACAACCCCCTTCTTCTCTGTCTTTCTGTTGAACTGTGTAGACATTTTTCTGTAATTGTGATCAAGAGGCAATAATCTACGAGCAGTTCCACAAAAACTACATTTTTGCCTATGCTACAACTGATTGCCTTGCACATCCCCCATACACACTGGACATGACAACTTCCCTTGAGTTGACCATCCACTAACCATCTCAAGAGCGGAAAAGTCAGTGATAGTCCATAACAAGGCTGCCTTCATCACAAAATTCTCGCATATCGATTTATCATACGTCTGGACCCCTATTTCCCACAACGTCTTTAATTAATCTACTAACGGCCTGAGGTACACATTAATGTCTTTTGTAGGACTTTTATCCCCCGATATGAGTAAAGTCAAGAACAAATACGGATCCTGTGACGCCCCCAAATTCAGACCAAACTTGTCTCAAATTTGGTTGTCACATACTAACTCTAATAAAAATCAACATCTCACACAACGAAATATTAGAATAAATTACAATGTTATAACATAATTATTCTTGTCCCAAGGGTTTGTAACTTAACATCTCTTACAATACCTCCAACATAATTAAACATAATTTAGATATAACTAGTACATATCACATCTTATGTCATTACAAGAATATAATAATCTCTACTGACATAAGCTACTCAGTAGCCTTGCCCTTACCCTTAACAATGCCTGAGGGGCCGCCTTGCTCTGCCTTAACTGAAATGTTTTTAGGAAAAGCAAAAATGAGCAACAAATTTGCCCAGCAAGTAATATAGCAATAAACGTACTCACTGTAGTTTTATATTTTGCTTGGGTACAACAATAAGGATAGTTCAAGATAGCAAGAAGTATCAATAATTATCAACAATAGTCGCTATGGACAGAAAATTTCAATAATATTCAATGATTAATCAATTTAAGATTTCAAAGTAATGAATACTGAGCAGTCATTAAGGACTAAGAACTTCTCCTAGAATTAACAACAATAAACTGATAATTCCATAAAATGAGTACAACAGGTGATCAGCCTAAAGTACCCTATGTCAATGCATTACATTTAATCTTTCTCAAGTGCGCATGTCTGTTTCCCGACAATATATAATTCCCCTCCCAAGAGGGTTGTTCATCTCAGTTATAAGAGTCCGCACCAAGTTAATTTGGTTTGGATAGCTTTCGATCAAATATCAATAGTCTAGCCGAAATAATGGCTTAGACAGTTTTCTTTCACAATATATATATGAATAGCTATCGTTCGGAATCAAGGGTTGTAAACAATTTCATTTCTATATTACGAAGTATTATACTTTCAAAGTTCTACTTGTACGATCAATAATAGTACAAGTTCAAATAATGTTCAATAAAGAGTAAGGTTCGAGTACTTGCCTCAAACGTAGTTTACCAAAATATAGCTTATCAACACCCTTTCGAATCCTAACATAATATAGTTACGTGTATAGGATTTTCATTAGTTACATAAGCTCACATATGTAAGTTCAAACGTACACATAAACGTCTAACTTAGTTGTATAATCTATATATATTACATCACATATCTTACATCCTCATAGCACAAAATCAGATTGTATGACACCACAAAGTCCAACAACGCATTTTCAAATCATTGCTTTATAGTTTGCAAATACCTTTTCAAACTTCATTCTCGAAAGTTATAATTTCTTATTAACTCATTCGATTCTATTACTTAGCATGCTTCTTACCACATTGGATAGTATACTAGTCACATAACACAAGTTAAAGTAACCATATAAGCATGCTTTGAACATCGACACAAATGTAATCCAGTAACCAATTGCAGGATGATTACAATTTGCATACTGCTAGAAGCTTAGGGGACTACACAATGCTACTGTTGTCCTCTAGCTCCGCCGAGTTGAGCTTCTGCTCTCCTAGTTTCAGTCCAACTCTAAATACCTATACACTTATACTTTAACATACATACATGCTAGAGGTTCTCACATAAGCATATGACCATTCTTGAGTTCATTTTTACAAGTTTTAGTTTATTATTTTCATGAAATTAAAGCATAAAGGGGTCATGTAGTCAGCATGCTTTATAACTTGGCTATATGTTCACATAGAGATCACATAATCTGTCAACACACATGCTCATAGTATTCATATCATAAATTTATACTTAGCATCGTTTAGTACTTTGAAACATGCTTTAATCTCATGCTTGGTCTACTACCGTTATATCAAACATATAAGAACCATGTTTAGAGACATAATGATCATAAAAATGTCATCTTAAATCTTCAGAATCTATTTTCTCATACTTAATGCACTTGGTTTGAAAAACATATTCAAGTTTGCTTTTGAAATCATTTTAAACTTGAACGATGCAATTCAAAACATACAAGACAACTTTAAAGCTCTTATCATATGTAGTCAAGTCATGTTATCATCCTCACAAGATCAGAACATACATCATATAATATTCATGTACATTAGCTTTGTTATATCAAGCTTTTCTTGAAAACTTATCTACATAAGATCTAACAAGTTTACTCATGAGCAAAGGAATTATAAACTCTATATCATGCTCAATTATGTTTGAAATCCGTCATGTATATAAACTACTAAGTTCAGAACTTGTAGAGTATGTATTCCATTAAAGTTTGTTTTCAAAATTTTCTCTTTCTTTAGTACATACATACTACCCTCAATCAACTCATTCATGTTATGCCAAGGAACCTAAATCTTCATGTTAAACTGATTTCTATGCATGTTTAATTCACACCAGTATGATAAATTTAACCAGCTTGAAAACAGAAAGCAAAATCATATTTTAGGGTCCGGCAATTTCTGCTACAAGAGATCCTAGTATAATCGGGCACAATCATACTTCACCGGCGAGCGAAGCAATAACTTGCTCTGTTTTGCAGAGCATCAACCAACAATGATTCTAATTTGTTAAAACATGTTTAATTTCATCATTAAGGGTTCCATACATGTACACATACTTCCTAAACACATGATAGCATGCTAATTCACATTGATTAACAGAGAATTTCAAGAAATTCTAAGAATTTGGCAAAACCCAACTAAGTACCGAAGTTAGGATTTTTATACCTCTTGAAGCTTAGTATACTTAGTTTCTCCCTTCTGAGACTGCTAGCCTCTTCTTGGAACAACAAACACTCATTTTCAAATTATCAGAGTCTTCACAGACAAACAAAAGCAACGTAAACACTGAGAATTGGACTGCTATTTATAGAAGAAATTTGGACTGGGAATTTACTTTGCATGGAAGTTTGAAACCAGAATGTAGAAGGAAAACACACTGGTTCACAATGGGTTGCTCAACCACCCACCATCAGCCATCTTTCTAGCCAATGATTGCTTATTTGGAAGTTACGTATTTAGGCTATACGTTACTGTTCATGTACTATTTGAGCAACTGATGAGCTAAATTTCCAACAACGTGATTAATTTGTTCAGTTCAGTTACTTTACTTCCCAAAAATGTAATTTTAATGTACAATTGTTACTATATTAGGAAAATTAGGGATTATTTATGTACTTACATCATATAATTCATGTACATTATGTACAGATAATAAAATAACGCAGTTAGATATTATTGTCCGGGTATCTTCCATAAATATTTTTACTACTTACATAACCACATAATAACATTATTTAATATTAAATGTTTATTTAAACATTTAATTCCTTTCCCAATTTCTAGAATTCATAGTTACTTACTTATTTCTATATTAAAGATTACATATGATTTCATTGTACTACTTGGTACTTCATGTCATTAAAATGTATTCTTATCATATAATTTTATTCATGTCCCACATTACAATAATGTTCCATTTCATTTCTATAGTAAAACTAACTTTCCCAGATCACATCGGTGCAAATTGCGCATTGCTACCGATTTATTACTTTAGAAGGCGCAATTGCTTACGGTCCCTAATGATGCTTGAATGGTTTAGCTCTAAGCCAGTTCCGACCTCTATCACCACACTAGTTTTACAGGACACGAATTAACTTCCATATTGGTGATATTACTAGTTAGAAGCTTATTCATTCCATATATGGAATCACATAATTACACGTAATTAATCTTCCTCTTAGTAACTATTTCTCTTATAATTCACTTAGTGAATTTCCTCATTCCTCATTATGCCACGCAAGGCATTCCATAATTCTCAATATTCAATTACCTCTAATTGAATTACTCATCTGATTACACATCAATATTTATATTCAAATAAATATTCATTTTCTTAATATATCAACATAATTATTTATTCATGAAATTCATGGTTCTATAGATCCCTCATGCACATTGACGGTGGAAGATTATAAGCTACCATAATGACTGGCCAAACATAGTAAGGCTGGGTAAAATTATTAAAAGGGAAAAATCCATCCGTAGCCATGCCGAACCTAACATTTCTGACTTCCTCCGCAAAAAAAAATTCATCAAATCTCTTTCATTTATCTCCATCAACTGGGTGAGTCAGCTGACCAGGCACGACATCCCTTGTTCTATTCTAACTCATATGTTGAGCCATATGGGACGACATGACTAGCTGTTGAAGTCTCGGTGCAAGAGGAAAGTACCATAAGATCTTCTTGGGAACATATTTCTCCTTCCCCCCACATTTTTTCACCTTGTAGCGAGGCAAGCTGTATATATCACATTGTTCCTTATCTCTGTCCACCCCATAATATAACATGCAATCCTGCTCACAAAAATCAATTTTCCAATACCCCATATTTAACCGCTTGACCATCTTCTTCACTTCGTAATAATTTGCGGGAAGAGTATGATCCTTGGGTAAGAACTGTCCAATTAGAGTAAGAAAATCATTGATACCTCTTTCACTACAGTCATGTTCATTCTTGAAGTGTAAGAGCTAAGTCACTGCAGAAAGCTTGGTGTGCTTGACATTTTTAGATACAACGAGACCCCCGATTCAGATAGCAACTTGTAAAAGACATCAGCTGTATCATTTGGCACTTGCTGAGCACTGCTTGAAGAATGCTCATTTTCAGTCCAATCAATATTGGTAGGGCCATAAGCATCGATCAACATCTCCACGTCATCATAGTTCTCGACATATGAATCCCGTTGAATTAGTTGTTCTACATTATTGTCGATCACTTCTCTCAACTCAGTTGATTCCCCGTGATGAGTCCATATGAAGTACCCATCCACAAAGCCACTTGAAAATAAGTCAAACTTAATCTCGTTGGGTTTCTTCCATATCAGGTTTTTACACTTGACACACAAACATCATATCTTTCCGTTCGGATCATCAGCATGTTCTATTTCTTTGTTCAAGAAATTAGACACCCCATCATGATAAGCTGAGACTAATCCCCTCGCATCACTGGATATTCTATGGTACATCTAACTCTGGTCGGCTGACATCTTTAACTACACAAAAGAAGTATTCAGTATAGGGATATTCATTGCATAAATTAGATTTCCCTAGTATCTCCACTCTACAGGATAGGGGTAAGGCTTCTATCCCGTTCTTGGATGTGTCTCGTCACTAGTGCCAACACGTTGAGTACGTTTTAAGAAAATTTCAGTAACACCTCCCCATGGTCTCCAAGTACACGAAATAGACTAAGATAACTTAATCTAAGTATGTACTCGAAGAACATGTAGAGATAACAATCAAAAAATCATCAAAACAACAAAACGCATCTGCTTCAGACATTGGCACCTACCTAAGTGAGAGACATAACATCCAAAGAATAAAATTCCAAATGGGGACTATTCGACATTCACTCCTACTGAATGAATATCAAACGGGTTTCTAAGTTCCAAAGTATGATTGAACAGAGAGTATTATTTAGTTTATTGAAGATTCGGGATGTCACATCCTTCTCTCCTTATAAGGATTCCATCCTCGGAATCACCAAAACCTCCCTTACTCAATTTTTATTGAATCTCCTTTAAAAATTTATCATTGAATAACTCAACTAATTCGTCATATTCCCTTAAAATAGGTTTAATAATTCCTATTCAATTCATTTTCTCAATAAATTCTCATAAGCTTTATTTTATAACATTCACTTAAACTCAATTATATTTTGAGTATTATATATTATTTAACCCCTTCATTATCTTTTTCTAAGTATCATTACCACATACTCAATTCATAATCACTCGAGATATTACATTCACCCATTCTTCTAAGAATTTCGTCCTCGAAATTTTTAACTTACTAATCTTCCTTCATTCAATTCATCAAAATAGATTTTGAGTTAATATTTATTCACTAGATTCTATAATCAAATTTTTTCTCTAAATATCTTTCTAAAATCATCGCATTCTTTACATCTTTCTCTTTTAAAAATTTTACATTATCCTTTGATAACTTCATCCCTTCTCTCATCATAATTTCTTTTCTTTTTTGGAATGATTATGTTTTGCTTAATTTTCTCATCATTATATACCACATTCTACAGCTTACTTCCTTCTAAGGAATATCCTCCTTTCCACTTTCACCTTTCAGAATAATAAGAATCTTCTAAGGAATATCTTCAACATTTTCATTGCATAATATAATTCAACAAACAGTTATCAAATTCATATAGCAAATAGGAACTGAAAGTCTACTGCTTTTTGTTTGATTAGTTGACATGCTACTTTTTAAAATTAAGGGTTTTGTGAAAATGAAAGTAGTTAGGAGGACTACTTGGTGTGAGACTGATCATACCCCCATTTAGTTATCTTTTAATCATTGCAGGGGTTATAATATCGGAATACGGCTAATTGATGAGTTTCTCGCTAAATCCAATGTCTCTACATGTGTTGACTTTAGGGAGAATATTGAAGTAATTGCAAAGGTCTTTGTTTACTTTTACTATTAAAATAATATACTTATGATTCCATAATCATGGTTGAGTTTTTCACCTCAACTTTTTGATTGAGTTATCCCTTGATTTGATTGCTCCAAAAGTATTCGAGTTGATATATATCAAATTATTATCTCCATAAAAATATTATAACGTACCTGATGGATGTCTGTTTGTGTAGGGCGCCTCGCTTAGTAAGAATGCAAGTCAGCTTATTGCTCTAGTTATGGTGTCTAATATTATGAGTTTATGTTCATTGTCTTCACTCATGTGCCAATTCCCCCATGACACTCCTTCTTCATTTTTCTTTCCTTTTTATTTGTTTGTGTTTGGGATGTGGGGAAAAGAATCTACATATCATTTCTATAAAGTAAGGCAAAATATGAATTCAGATAACTGAATATACAACCCCGATTTCACTCCATTTTAGTTCTTTGTAGTGAGTTCTGTATGGTTTACTCATTGAAAACATATAAAAGGGGTACTGATGTAAGATCAGATCAGTTTGTGAGGTTTTATACAATACGTTAATAACTTAATCTTTTTGTGTATCATTTTTTACTCTTATACTTGTAAGGTTGAATGACACTTTTATCGCTCAAAGTTGCCACCCATTTTCAAAATCGTTCCTAAAGTTCAATTTTCGTCCCTGAGGTTGTCAATTTTCGCCCCCAAATTTGGGTATCCGTTACCTCAAATCTGGTGCGTTACGATACTATCTTCATCTGATTACTTATAACTTCCATTCATAATTTAATGAACACAACTTAGCTTTGATACCAAACAATATATTAATTCCTTTTCATTTCCAAGATCTATGAATCGATCCCAAAACTTTAATAAAATAATTTTCAATCTTGATCCTTAACCATTCCTGTAACAATCCGAAAATTTAAATTATAATTTTAAATATTTATGAAATTATATAAATATTTAATTAATGTGTTTATTGTAGAATAAATATTTCTTTAATTTGATTTGATTTGATTATTTATTTGTTGAATAAATAATTAACGAGTTAAGGAAATTGATATTCATGAGATAATATTTTAATATTTGGTTGATTAAATAAAATTATAATTATAAAGAAAATTATAATTATGTCGTATTGGTTTATGTGGTGAATTAATTTAATAAATTGTTATTAGAATTAATTAAATTGAATATTAAAATTTAATTAATTAAAGTGTGACCATAAACTATATTATAAAGGAGTTATTAAAATAAGTTAAGGGAGGTTAATTCAGTTTTTGCCAAACAAGGCTTAATGAATGTTAAGTCTTTAATTTAAATTTGTTTTACCAAACAAGGTGTAAGATTTTATGGGTTAATTTTTAGTTAGTTAGCCAAACAAGCCTTATGGCTTTTGAGTTTAAGATAAAAAAAACTGATGTCAGTTAAAGTTATAATTATATTATATACGTAATACATATATTCTTACCTATACGTTATATTGGGTTTAATACGTAAGTTAGAGTTTAGAATAGGGAGAAAGACTCAGAAGAAGAAAAAAGAAGAGAAGAAGAAAATTACAGAGAAAAGTAAGAGAGAATTGGGAGAAGTCTAGATAGAGGAATTGGGGAAAAAGAAAGCTTCATAATCAAAAGAATAACCATCATCTTCCAAAATTAAGGTATCCTCTTGCTTGTATTTTTCAAAAAGTTGTAGTTATATTCTCTTCTAAAAATTCTCTGTAAAAACTTTGTGAAGGTTGAATTGTTTATTGTATATAGCTTTATATGATAAATTGTTTGTTATAAAATTGTTTTCATAAGTTTATATATGAGTATAGTGAAAGAATTCATGTTAAGTATGTATTTTGTGAAGGAAATCATATTACACTGAATTGGTATGAATATATATGAATATGGCTTAGTTTAAAATAAAATTAAATCTAATTAGTTGTTTAATTTATAAATTGACTATTGAATTTGAAAGAGGATGAATAAACATAAGCATGGTATGTTGAATTAACTGTTTTGGCTGAAAAACGAAAGCACAGTGATGATTTTCACTAAAACTTTCAAAAAGTGAAGTTTTAGCAAAAATAGTAAAAATTAATAGTTGTAATTTGGATGTTTATGTTGTTTAGATGGCTAGAAACGTGTTAGAAAACATTAGATTATGTTTCTGTAAACCTATTATACCTTAGATAGGTTGGTATGGTTGTTAGAAAGGAGTTTGGAGGCCTAATTTGGCTTTCCGTAGTGTTACAGAGCATTAAATTGCAAAAACGCTGAAGTGACCCCTTGGTGGGCCCCCGATTGAAAATACCCGCCACCGGAGGGGGGGGTAGTCTGCTGTCGATTTTGGAAAAAAATTTGTGTAACATGGTTTACTAAAATGGGCATAACGTTTTCATACGAACTCCGATTGATGCAATTCAAGATGATCCGGAACGAGGACGAGTAGACCTATAACTTTTATTCTTTATTCTTTAAGTGTTTCAATTTGAAATCATTATAAAGGGTCAAAATGGTCATCTTTAGGACTGTTATGTATTTGGAGGGCGTCGGGATGCACGGATGCAAGTGCAATCCTTTGTGTATTAGTAATACCTAACGGTAACATGTTGGACATGTAATAGGATGTTATATCAAGTTTTTAATGTGTATGTGATGCAAAGACATGATTACTTAAGTAGTTGTAATAATGCTAAATAGTGATGTTCATGAAAAGATGTGATGTTGTTAGTGAGCTATATGAAACTAATATTAGTGTAACTAATGTGTATTGTCAATACATATGGTATGTGTAGGACTTGTGGTGAACGTGAGTAGTGATTGTTTAACCTACGCACGAGGAAAGTTCCCTAACCTTTGCTACTTTATTATTCAGCAAGGTTACTTTTCTTTATTACGTTATACTTATGCCAATTCTCTAACCCTAACCTCTTGTTTAACGATTTATTGTCATGCGAATTCTTTAACTCTCATTTATTGTTGAGCAAATTAGTTAATCTTTATTTCTTTATTTCAAACGAGATTACTTTGGTTATTCAAAGTCTGTAATGTTGTTTATTTAGTTACTAATAACTGTTGTTTGATCTTCGTTCTCCAATGTCATTGTACTATCTTACATTATTGTACAGAACTGTAAGTTGCCTAGCGATTCTTTACTAATTCAACTAATCCTTAGTTGATGAATGTTCTAAACTCTAAATTACCCTTGAAGTCAACCCAAACCAAACTTCCTTTGGTTTGCATATGTACTCACACAAATTTTGAAAGTATGTTGTCGATGATAACGTTTGTTCAACTTAGAAACTGTTAATACTCTAGAACTTATTGATTCATTGATATACCTTGTTCATGAACATATTATAATCAAACTCTTGAATAGTTATTTGTTTCTATCTGATTCAACCAGTACTTGGTTGATGATCATTCTAAAGATCTAGAATTCCTTGGAAGCTAATTCCCAACCAAACTTCATTTGGTTCGGAACCTGATAATCTAAGCTGAGATGAACAACCCTATTATTAGGGGATTATTTTAGAAATATTCAATAGCGTTAAAATGTTTGTGCAATATATAGTACAAAGGGCTGATCACCTGGAGTACGGGATGATGGTCCATATAGTCGTTTAGACTGTTAAAGGTTACAGTAGAAGCACCTGTTAACCTAGGACATAGATGATGATTATAGTCTTTTAGAATGTTCAAGGTTAAAGTAGAAATACTTGAAACCTAGAGTATAGTTCGTGGTCTCGTGACCCTCAGTGTATTCTTTGATGTTGATATATATTGTTAACTTAACGTTCATTATTCATTTGAACTCATAGTTATTGAATTAAAGTTTATTGTTCCGGTGAGAATACTTTACCATTGAAAACTCAGTTAATTACCATTCATAAACCGTTATTGTATATTATCCTTCTTGTGAGCAATTGTTTGCTCACTCTTGCACAAAATAATGCAGATGAAGTTAAGAAGTTTGAAAAGCTTTCTACAACCAAGGGCAAAGACAAAGTGCTTGATTAGACGACAACGTTTAATTTATCTTTTATTTATGAAGCTTATGTAATAGATTTAATTATGATCATGTTTTAATTTTCCGCTGATGATTGTTCTAAAGGTTAGATGACCTGGGATTTATTTTAGATTATGTAACCCTTTAATGGGAGATTGATTGTTTAAACTTTTGAGTTTAATTATATCCTTTGTTTATGGGTAGTTAGTTATGATTTAATTGGACAGTAAACACCAAATATGTGGAATTGAAGTACCCTAATTTGGGGGTGTCACAAGTTGGTATCAAAGCTTTAGGTTATGAACCTTAGGTGGGGAAACCTTAGGGCTATAACCTTCTAGGAGATCGAAAACATAGAGGTGATAAACTCTTATCGAGTTCTGAGGAATGAATTAAGGAAATTCATTGAAAATAAAATGATAAAAGACTTTATGTGATTATGTGTTAATGTCTTATGTGTTCGTGAGTACTTAGGAGTAGCAAGTATTATACATATCAAGTTGTGGAGTTATTAAAACTTTATTGTCAGAGAGATTGATGAAGGAATATAGGGATTAGAGGCCCGAGAAGTTATATAGTTTGAGTATGGTTGGTATTGGGAAAGCCATACCGTGGATTTTGTTGTAGAACTTGGGTATGAGCTTGAGTTTGATCCTAAGATGAATTTTAGAAGGTAAATATGAAGTATGAGTAAGAAGAGTTAGGAAAGCCATAGAGCTAGCGTAAAAAGATGTCGCGACTTAAGACTTTACCGCACGACTTGCAGATGTAGAGTAGAGATTATCTCAGTTAAAAGTATTAAAGAGGATAGTTATTAGTTATTAACGAGATTGCGCATGAATGGCTAGGGAAAGGAGTCAACAAAGCGGGCGAAAGCTAAGGACGTATGGATGGAGGCTTCTAAATGCATAGAACGTGTTAAAGACAAGTCAAAGAGTGCCAAGCGAATGATGGAACTTAGCATTTAATCTTCCACTCTCCTGATGATTCGTATCGTGGAGCAAGAGCGCAATGAAGTTGTACAACGTGGAATGTTCTTGTAGATTGCAAGAAAAATAATAAGATGATAAATAAATTATAATGAAAATTAATAGATGTGGATCCTAACTTTTGAATTAAATAGTGGGATGTGATGAAGTAATCCTAGAATTTTATTATTTCGGGATTGTGGCTATTTTGTGATGTGGTGATGTAATAAATGAATAAAGTATTATCATTGTTTATTAATATATATTATGTGTTATCTATAAGTGGTTAAGATAAGTTTGAAAATGTTAATGTATGGATGAACAATGATCTAATAGTTCAAGTTTTAAACAGTAAGTTGCCGCCTAGAAGAACACAATAGCGTTAACAGAGCCCCAAGGAAAATGCATACAATAGGGAAGCTAACACAAATCCAGTGCCACAATTGGTGAATTTGCTGGTGGGAGCACTGGCAAATCAACTGAATTTCTGGCTGTATAATTAAATCCCGATGTTCCAACCAAATTCGTTTACAACAGGGTTGGAGAGAAAGACTAATGTAGACGGGGAAGGTAATACGCTGGCATACAATCAAGAGCAGAGGGGAAAGAAGAGTGGAGATGATAAGGTGGGTGATAGTCATACCGGTAACGCTCGGAAAAGAAAGTGGGACAATAATATTAATGCTGAAAATCAGCATGGGAAGGAAAAGAAGAAGGTGGAGGCGTGTAGCAACTGCGGAAAGAAACATGTAGGTGTTTGTTTGAGGGGAAAAAGGGTGTGCTTTAATTGTGGATCGAAGGATCACATTGCACCAAAATGTTAAAGACCGAGGAAGAGAGCCTGCTTCATGTGTGGATCGAAGGAGCACTTGGCTCGAGGTTGTCCAAAGAAAGCGGTAGGAAAAGCAAGTGGAAGCAAAGGGGGCAGTGGCAAACTGGTTATTGTAGAGTCAACTCCGCCATGTTGACCAACTGAACAATCATCCAACATGAAGATCCAGAATGAAATGCAAGGTATGGCTCCAATCAGTTATCTATACGGCTGTATGTTATTTAATTTAACCGCCACTTGTTAATTTATGCTTGATGAATTCGTTTAGAAACTAGGTTCGCTTCGGGAAGAGTTAGACTATTCCATAAATATAGAAAGTGTGAATAATGATTCCTTTTACGTTGGTGTGTAGAAATTTCGTGTTGTATTAAAGGCCACGTGTTAAACCATGTGGTGATAAGTCATTGTCATAGAAAGCGCATAAACCTTAAGACTCTGAGGATGTCAAAGGTAGTATTTTATTCTTTTAGTTGCAAGATGTCTGTACAGTAGAGTTATTTATCGATGTTGTAAAACAAGAAGTTATTTAGAAAATAATCTGTGGGTTATGTGAAGAGTAAGATAGTTACTTAGTTAGCTAAATTGACGAGGAAATCGGTGGAATTTATATGGGCAGGAAATTATGAAGGGAATTTTCAAGAATTGAAGAAGAATTTAGTATGGCACCTATGTTGTCTCTACTAGATAGTACAAAAAACTTTGTTTTGTATAGCAACTGTGACACCCCCAAATTCAGGTACTTTATTCCCACAGAATTCGCTGTTCACTTAATCAAAACATTCATTTCTATCTACCCAATTATAATAAAATTTAATAATCAAAACCTGCCCATACAGGATTAAACTTAAATAAAAATCTCCCAGGTTATCTAACCTTTAATTACAAACATTCAAATGCGGAAAATTAAATAGACTTCATTACAATCTTTAAATCAAAGTTTGATAATAAAACTATCAAAACTATTACAAGTCTTCATCACTTGTACATTTTTCCATTCCCTTTGCTAGTAGTAGGTTCACCTACCTTCTCTTTTTTAGCTGCAATGAGTTTATAAATATGCAAAAGTGAGTAAAATAATTTCTCATTGGGTATAATATGGAATCAACAGGAGTATAACAATAATAACTATCGAAATAGGCTCATCAAAAGTAAATAGTACTCTATCAATAATAATCAGAAACTGAAATCCCAAAATATGGAAAATATACATCACTGAGGGTCGTAAGACCATGAACTACGTCCACAGTTGCAAGTAATCTTTCAACTCCAACTTTAACAATCATAAGACTATAAGGACATCGCATTTAGGGGATCAAATTTCTTCATACAATGTATTGTACACAAACATTTTAACGCTTATGCGTAAGTTAACCCCTAATCATAACAATAGGGTTGTTCATCTCAGTATTTAGAGTACAAGTCCGCACCAAAGAAGTTTGGTTTGGATAAGCTTTCAAGGTAATTTAGAATTCAACGAACATCAACTAAGGGACTAGTTGAATAAAATCAATAACATTATATTATAGAATAATCATGATTGAATCAATCATAGTAACTAAAATCATGCTTTCGGAATAATCTAATAGCATACAATTTGAATAACTATAGCATACCTTGCTTGAACAATACTAAGCCAAGGTTAATTAGAATTCAATACTAAACATGCATAGCAATTTAGTTATGCATGCTAATCAACAAGTGAAAAACAAGAATAACTTGTTCAACATCAAACCAAAGTTTAGACAGCTTGCATCATTATAAGGTAATCGAATTGAAAACAATAATTAGTTCAATAAGATAAAGGATTAGAAAACTTGCCTTGCTTCAGAGGCTAAATTGAATCAATTCAATCACATATATATATATATATATATATATATCGTCATCATATGACATAGTTAGTCACTACCACTTTACAAACTTAACTAACTACTTTCATCATGTATGTTTGATTATTTAATCACATAATCAAGTTATAACACAAGTTAATCTTTAATAACATAATTATTCATAGTATAGAAATACTTAAATCAATATTTACAAATCCTACTATCATCACATAATGTTTTCTTAAAATTTCGTGGTACAGAAAGTACACGTCGCATTCATTCTCGCTTAACTCGCATTGATTGATGGTGATGACAGCCATACTTACCACTAATGTAACGATCATTGGTCAGGCCATGCACAAAACTTCAAAAGATTAGCTGACTTTGACGAACAAGAAAAGACAAGAAAAAGCCAATTTGGCCTACAAGCTCGCTTTCTAAATGTACTAATTCACATGCAATTCATACAAAAACTTCATGTAAACATAATTCAAGAACTTCTAACATGTTTCTACCCATACAACAACATAAACAACGGGTTTAAAACATCCAATTTCACTGCTTTTTGACAAAACTCCATTTTGATATTTCAATGAAAATCAACACTGTAAATTTTGTTTTTCAACCAAAACAATTAATTCAAAGCATCTTATCAATAATTATACATACTCTATCAAATTAGATGATCAATTTATCAACTAAACAACTAATTAACCCTCAATTTCTACTTTAAATTAACCCATACTCATTCACCAAAAACTCTCTGTAAAAAATTTTTCTTCACAAACTACATACATAACAACAATACATTGACTATAACTTATGAAAACTATTTTAACATCACTAGTATGTCATATAAAGCCACATAGCAACAACAATTCATGTTTACACAAGGATTCTACAGAGAATTTGGGAAGAGAAAAACTAAACTTTTAAAACTAAAAAGAATAGGAGAAATACCTTGAAGAAGAAGATGATGATGGTTATTCCCCTTCTATTCTCAAGCTTCTTCTTCTCCAATCTCTAGCTTTCTTCTCTCTCTTCTTTCTTCTTCTTCTTCTTCTTCTCTCCAGTTTTTTTTCTTCTCTCTAACCTCTCTCCTCTATTCTTACGCCTTATGATATAACGTATAAGATATAATATATATTTATTATATGATATAAATATAAAACATATAACTCATATCAGTTATTTGAGTTTTGAAAATCAAAAGCCATAAGGCTTGTTTGGCTAACCACTAAAAATATAACCAATTAATCCTTATGCCATGTTTGGTAAAACACAATTATATTAAAGACTTAATAAGCATTAGGCCTTGTTTGGCAAAAACTGAATTAAACACTTTTAATTTATTTTAACAACTCCTTTATAGCAAGGTTATTTGTCACACTCCTTATTAAATAAAATAATCAATTTAATCAATTAAAATATTAATCTATTAAAATACTTTAACACATAAATCATTATCACAAAACTATAATTTCTTTATAATTATAATTTTATTCAACCAACTAACACTTTATTTTAATCACAAATTCCAATTAAAATACAATAATTCATTTAATCATTATTAATTGCTCTAACTTAATTATTAAATTAAATTAGTATATAATCTCATAGTAAATAAATTTTCTTAGCTCCTAAATTATTTATTCAACAATTAATTAACTAAACCACATCAACTCAAATTTCCATTAAATACTTATATAATTCAATAAATATTTAATATTGTAAATAAATATTTAATATATAATATTTAATTATTTATTCAACAAATAATTAACTAAACCATATCAACTCAAATTGAACAATTATTTATTCAACAATAAACATATCCATTAAATACTTAAATAAATCAATAAATATTTAATATTACACTTTAAAATTCGGAATGTTACATCATTCCCTCCTTACAAGGATTCTATCATCGTAATCACAACTCAAACAAATCATTCGTTACATTCTTCCCCTACTTTACAAAGATTCATCCCCGTAATCAAGACATGAATTAAACAAATAACTCAGGTATTCTTTAAACATTTTTCTTCGAGTTCCCACGTAGCTTCTTGCCGTTGTGGTTCCTCCATATCACCTTCACGTAAGGTATCACTTTATTCTGAGCACTTGTTCTTTTCCTCGTCGACTATCCGGATAGGAACCTCTTCATAAGACAAATCTTTCTCTAATCGTAATAGCGGTTCGTACTCGATCACATGTTTGTAATCGGGTTTATATGGTCGTAATATCAAATGTGAAAAACATTATGAATGTTTTTCCAACTCGGAGGTAGAGCTACCTCATAAGCCACTTCTCCCACTCTTCGCAAAGACTTCAAAGGGTCCAATAAACCCCTGCTTAGCTTTCCCTTTTACCGAAATGAATATTCCCTTCCAGGAGAAACTTTTAGAATACAAAAGTTCCTACGTCGAATGCACGATCTTGTCTATGTTGATCAAAGATACTTTTTTTCATTCTGTTTTGGTCGCTACTAATCTTGTCGATGAGTTTGACAACGCTGTTAGTTTGTTGCACTAGTTCGGTCTTAATAGGTTGGCGTTCACCAACTTCATCCCAAAGACAATGGAGTTCTCGCACTTTCTCGCCGTGATAATGCCTCGTAAGGTGGCATGCCGATGCTCGCGATGATAAATTGTTGTAAGCAAATTCCACCAACAGTAATTGTTCTTCCCAGCTTCCTTTAAAGTCCATGACACATGCTCTCAAAGATATCTTCCAATGTCTCGAATTGTTCGTTCGCTTTGGCCATCCTGTTTGTGGATGATAAGTCGTACTTCATTTCAGAATCGTGTCCCCATGCATTCTTGTAGTCTCTTCCAGAAATTTGACATGAATCGCGGATCTCTATCGGACACAATAGATACTGGCACTCCATGCCTCGAAACGACCTCTTTAATGTACAATCTTGCCAACTGATAAAGATTGAATCTAATCTTTATTGGTAAAAAGTGCGCTGACTTCATCAGTCTATCCACTATCACCCAAATCGCATCACATCCTCTCTGAGTAGTTGGAAGACCCACCACAAAATCCATCGTGATGTGTTCCCACTTCCATTTCGGTATTTTCAACGGTTGAAGTAATCCGCTGGGTCTTTAATGTTCGGCTTTTACTCTTTGACATATCAAGCATTTCACTACGATTCTCAAGAATGTCCTTTTCATATTCGCCACCAAAAATGTCATAGTAAATCATGATATATTTTCGTGCTTCCGGATGAATTGAATATTTTGAGCTATGAGCTTTGGCCAAAATTTCTTCTTTCACTGGTGTTCATTGGAACCTGATTCTTCCTCAAACCGTAGTAGTCCTTCTAGACGATCTTGTATTTTACATCACTACTCTCAATCGATTCTCTTTGATTTTCCCACACTCTTTATCTTGTAGTTGAGCATTCTTCACTTTGTCCACTAAAGTTGGACCCGCTTCTATCTGGAATAGTTGTTCATCGATTCTTTTGGAAATTTGATTTCCAACTCAGCTTTTGTCATTCTTTGAAATGAGCTCCTCCCGAGTTGTTATCAAAGATCAACTTCTCCCGACCTTTCCTCGCTTAAAGCATCCGCCACCACATTCGCTTTTCGGATGATAAAAGATTTCACAATCATAATCTTTTATCAATTCCATCCACCTTCTTTGACGCATGTTCAAATCCTTCTGGGTGAAAATATACTTCAGACTTTTGTGGTCTGTGTAGATTTCACATTTCTCACCATAAAGATAGTGTCTTCATATCTTCAGAGCAAATATAATTGCAGCCAATTCCAAATCATGAGTCGGATACCCTTTCTCATAATCCTTCAGTTGTCTAGATGCATACGCAATAACTTTGTCGTTCTGCATAAGAACACAACCCAACCCTTTGTGTGAGAAATCACTATATACCACAAAAATTTCTGTATTATCTGGTAATGTCAACACAGGTGACATACTTAACTTTTTCTTCAAATCTTGGAAACTCTCTTCACACTTCTCCGTCCAAACGAATTTTACCGCTTTCCTTATCAAATTTGTTAGAGGAGTGGCTATCTTAGAAAATCTTGAATAAATCTTCTATAATAACCAGCCAGTTTACTTCTGATGGTGTTCTTGGTTGTTCCCAATTGATTACAGCTTCCACTTTTGATGGATCTACTGAAATCCCATCCTTGTCAATAACATGACCCAAAAATTGAACACGGTCGAGCCAAAATTAGCACTTAGAGAATTTCGCGTACAACTTTTCCTTTCTTAGTGTCTCCAATGTTAAACGTAAATGTTCCACGTGTCCTTCTTGAGTTTTGGAATTCACCATAATGTCATCAATAAATACCACTACAAACTTGTCTAAGAATGGTTTAAACACCCTGTTCATCAAATCCATGAACGCAGCAGGGGCATTTGTTAAACCAAAAGACATCACCAGAAACTCATAATGTCCGTACCGAGTTCTGAATGTCGTTCTAGGTATATCCTCTTTTCTTACCTTCAATTGGTGATACCCACTTCTCAAATCAATTTTTGAGAAATATTTAGCACCCTTCAGCTGATCAAACAAGTCATCTATTCTAGGCATAGGATACCTATTCTTAATAGTGACTTTGTTTAACTCTCTATAATCAATGCAAAGACACATTGTTCCGTCATTCTTCTTCACGAATAAAACTGGCGCTCCCCACGGCGATACGCTTGGTTGAATATATTTCTTGTCCAAAGAACTCTTGCAAGCTGTACCATCGGCCCTTCATTTCTACCGAGTTTATATTCAGACGGGGCCTTCGATATCGGTGTTGTTCCTGGCATTAAGTCGATCACGAACTCAATTTCTCTGTCAGGCGGAAGTCCTGGCAAATCCTATGGAAACACGTCTTCGAATTCCCTCACTACTGGTATTTCTTTTAGTTTCACACCCTTCTTCTGAGTATCGACTATGTAAGCTAAATAGCCCACACAACCTTGACTCAACAATTTCTTGGTGTGCATAGTCGTCAGACATTTCATTTGTCTAGGCGACTTGCTACCATGAAATACTACCTTTAACGGAGTCATAAGGTTTACACACTTCTTTTGGCAGTTAATTACTGCTCCGTATTTGAACATCCAATCCATTCCCAAAATAACATCAAACTCTCCAAGTCTAATCGGAATTAGATCTACCAACAAGATATTCTCCTTAACGTTCACCCTACAGTTCTTGTATACGAATCTAACAGGGATTACTTCCTTATTCATAATTTCTATGTTCAAAGGAAAATTTTGTTCTTCTTTAGGCAATTCTAACCTCTTAGCAAATTCATCAGATATAAACGAACAAGTAGCACCCGAATCAAATAATACATAAGCATTTATATCATTGATTGGGATAATATACGACACCACATCTTTTGATTGCACATCATCTTGCATACCATGTTCAAGGTTCGGCTATGGGTTTGTTTTGATGTCGCAGTCCCGTGAATGGCCCATGTACCTCCATTGTTACCTCCATTGTTTCTGGTTGTCACTCCGTCCTTCTTCTTAGGGCATTCACGAGCAAAGTGATCCTTGGATCCGCACGTGAAGCATACATTCTTTTCGGTTGAGTGTAATTTGGGGTGATGTGACCCTCCGCCACAATTGAAGCATACCGCTCCCCCCCATCAAGCACGCACCCTTATGGAATTTTTCCGCATGTCGCATATGCTTCAAACTTTTGTTTTTTTTGGTTACCCGATGGTTTCAAGACCCATGTTCCCATTCCACTTCCTCTTCAAGTCGTTATATCGTTGTTGTTCTTTGTTGTTATTATTGTTGTTGTTTCCACACCATTACCACCTCCATTCTTAATCTCATTCTCATTTTTCTTCTTCTTTGTTCCTCGATTAAACTTTGTCACCGCCTTCGCTTCCACCTTCGCCGTAGTAACGCTTTCTCCATCATCTTTGTTGTAAACGTCTTCAACTGGAACAGGGAAACCCTACTGTACATCCAGGGCTTCAGTCCTTGTTCAAATCTCTTCGCTTTACGCTCGTCTGTGCTGACTTGATACGGCGCAAACCTCGCCAATTCATTGAATTTTGCGGCATACTCGGATACCGTCATTGTTCCCTGCTTTAATTCCAGAAACTGCACTTCTAACTGACTCTTCGAACTCTCTGGGAAATAGGTCTCGAAGAACAACTCCTTGAACCTATCCCAGGTCATCACTCCTGGCCCTTCACGAGTTTTATTGGCCTGCCACCAATAACTAGCTTCTGATTTCAACATGAATGTTGTGAAAGCAGTCTTCTGGTCATCCCCTACCCTAGCAACATCGAACACCTTTTCTATCTCCATAATCCAGATTTGTGCTTCGACTGGATTCATGGACCCATGGAATTCAGGTGGTCCAACCGCCTTAAAATCCTTAAACGTTGCACCATGGTTTTGTGGTTGATTCTGCAATGCTCCTGTCATTAGCATAACTAGTTGTTGAACGGGGTTACCGTCAACATTATTGTTATTGGTAGTTCTCTCATTGTTTCTCTGTCGGGGTGGTTCACGTCTGGGAGGCATTTTCTGTTAAAACAAAACATCCACTAGACTATTCCTCAGCTTCTTTAAGTATTTCCTAATTAACTTGCCTCCATAAAAGAAATAACCACATAACACATAACACTTTGAATAAAGTAACAACTTTTATTTATTCATAACCTTTTTGAAAACATAAAACAATAGCATCTCTGCTATCTACATTACTTTCCTGAACTACAAAAGTTTCAGGACAACATCATAGTCATATCCCATAGGTTGCATAACACTTGGGATTTACAATTTATTTAACCTTTCACTCATCGTACAACAGCTACGATGTTCTATTAAGATACTTCTTAGCTCTATCACGTTCTTCCTCCATGACTCGAAACATTGTTCTACGATCTAACACGAATGATGGCAGCGTCTTGAACTGAATCGGATATCCCATGACCCGATCTTGAGCTCGATTAATTGTGGTGTTAAATACTTTATCCATCTCTTCCATCTTCATCCTTTTTGCTTGCGTGTCTCTTGCTGCTAATCTAGTTCGTTGAAAAGCTTCCTCGTAAGCATCTTCAGCTCTTGCCCTCTTAGCAACTTCTTCTCTCAGCTTGTTCTTCAGTTCAGTGACCACTTTGATCAGTTCCTCTTTCTCTCCTTCAGTCTATACTAGTTTCTCCTCGACATTTGTCAATCGTTCTTCACGATCCTGGATCTCGCTGTCTTTTTGTGTCATTGCAGTCTATTGTTCAGCTACTATCTCCTGCAACTCCTCAACTGTATCCTGAAGTTCCACGTTACGGTCATGCACCTCATCGTATATACGGCCTGCTATCGAGTTAAGTGGAATCCTTTCTTCCTCGTCCTCATCATCCTGTGGTAACTCAACGGGATCCTCCTCGTCTGTCTCCACATCATCATCCTCATCTTCAACTATTGTGACCAACGGGGCTGACTCCCGTGGCAGTAGTTGTTCCCAAACTACCTGAATGTCGCGAGGCTCCTCCCTATAGGCACTTGAGGTCCCTCCTCCCTAGCCTGACTGGATTCTCCAACATTAGTCATCCTGACAACAAAGTTTTAAAGTTTTAATTATTAATCATTACTACTCGACACTCACGAGTACATAAACTATAAACACATAAGCATATAAGTGTTTTATTACTTCTTTCTTAAAACTCGATAAGAGTTATCTCCACTATCTTTTCAAAGGTTACTTCCTAAGGCTTTCCCCCCTACTTAAGGTTCATAACCTAAAGCTTTGATAGCAACTTGTGACACCCCCAAATCCAGGTACTTTATTCCCACAGGATTCGATGTTCACTTAATCAAAACATTCATTTCTATCTACCCAATTATAATAAAATTGAATAATCAAAACCTGCCCATACAGGATTAAACTTAAATAAAAATCTCCCAGGTTATCTAACCTTTAATTACAAACATTCAAATACAGAAAATTAAATAGACTTCATTACAATCTTTAAATCAAAGTCTGATAATAAAACTATCAAAACTATTACAAGTCTTCATCACTTGTACATTTTTCCCTTCCCTTTGCTAGTAGTAGGTTCACCTACCTTCTCTTCTTTAGCTGCAATGAGTTTATAAATATGCAAAAGTGAGCAAAACAATTGCTCACTGGGTATAATATGGAATCAACAGGAGTATAACAATAATAATTATCGAAATAGGCTCATCAAAAGTGAATAGTACTCTATCAATAATAATCAGAAACTGAAATCCCAAAATATGGAAAATATACATCACTGAGGGTCGTAAGACCATGAACTACATCCACAGTTGCAAGTAATCTTTCAACTCCAACTTTAACAATCATAAGACTATAAGGACCTCGTACTTGGGGATCGACCCTTACGTAGAAATGTATTGTGCACAAACATTTTAACGTTATGCGTAAGTTAACCCCTAATCATAACAATAGGGTTGTTCATCTCAGTATTTAGAGTACAAGTCCGCACCAAAGGAAGTTTGGTTTGGATAAGCTTTCAAGGTAATTTAGAATTCAACGAACATCAACTAAGGGACTAGTTGAATAAAATCAATAACATTATATTATAGAATAATCGTGATTGAATCAATCATAGTAACTAAAATCATGCTTTAGGAATAATCTAATAGCATACAATTTGAATAACTATAGCATACCTTGCTTGAACAATACTAAGCCAAGGTTAATTAGAATTCAATACTAAACATGCATAGTAATTTAGTTATGCATGCTAATCAATAAGTGAAATACAAGAATAACGTGTTCAACATTAAACCAAAGTTTAGACAGCTTGCATCATTATAAGGTAATCGAATTGAAAACAATAATTAGTTCAATAAGATAAAGGATTAGAAAACTTGCCTTGCTCGTAGGCTAAATTGAATCAATTCGAATCACAATACCCTATATATATATATATATATATATATATATATATATATATATATATATATATATCATCATTACATAGTTAGCCACTACCACTTTACAAACTTAACTAACTACTTTCATCATGTATGTTTGATTATTTAATCACATAATCAAGTTATAACACAAGTTAATATTTAATAACATAATTATTCATAGTATAGAAATACTTAAATCAATATTTTACAGTCCTACTATCATCACATAATGTTTTCTTAAAATTTTGTGTACAAAAAGTACAATCGTCAGGACCATCCTGCTAACTCGATCTTGTAAGACCCCGAATTTTATGAAATAAAAGTATTCAATTTTTCTATTTAGTAAATGGTTAAATTGATAAAAGTTTAAAGTTAAGGGTGATATATATAAAATTTTCAAAATAAGCAAGTGGCTATAAAATACTTATCATTGTTGGGAATATTCGTTTGGTCGTGGAATATTCTTTACGTTTGGGAATATTTAAATTTACTTGCCGTAAACCATTTGTGGGCCCCATAACGGATAACTGTCGGATGAAGAAAACGAAAAAATTGAGTTTTTATAAATAACGGCGTAATTGTTACCGTTTAACACTGTTGGAATACCTGGTGGTTAAAATACAAGAATACGGCGTAATGTTACAAGATTATTACCCAGCGGTATTACACAATATTTTTTCAATTATTGATTCTTACGTAAGAAGGCACTACTCAATAATTGTTACAGTAATTATTGTTCAATATTTTATTTTATTGGTTCAATGATTGCTGCGTTGATATTTTATATTATTGTTGTTTCAATAATTGTCACTGCACAGTATCTCCATTATCAGATCAATAATTCATATTATTTGAATAATATTATTAGATAACATTATTGGCAATGTCTAGAAAGTTCTGTCAAGGAGAGGTTTGATCACCTAATTGCGCTTCAGTAAGGAGAAATTCTTATCGGAAAGCCCCTCTTTCCGGGAAGGCGCACTGGTTGTCATTATTGTGATTCTGTAATATTATTTGTGAATAGTTAATTATTGATTTATATGATAATGAAATATTTATTTGATGTGGATATAAATGATGAATTTATTTATGTGGTTATAAATGAAGGAATTAATGTTGAGGTATTTTATCAGTATTTTGTCGGATTGGAGGTATTAAAAGATCAAATCATTGTTCTTCTGACTTTATTGTGTGAGTTATAATTTTTAATCTGACCGTTGGATCGTTGTGATTTTTGGATATGTTATACATATATAAGTTGAGTATATGTTCACAAATTTTTAACCGTTAAAAATGAACGAATGATTTGTTGGGAATTTTAAGAGGCGACTGATTCGGAAATTAGGTTTATAAATAATTTTGGTGAAAATTCTATAAATGGGTGGGCCCCACTTTTGGTTGTTGGGGAAGATGGCTAATTTTTGGTGGGTGAAATAGTAGCAGGTAAAGCCATCAGGTAGCAGGTCAAGTCTACTTTGGCGTGCTAACATTTTCCTATAAATAGAGGGCTAAGTTAGAATTGAATCACACCAGAATTCATAAATTTTCTCTCTTTTTCTCTCTAGATTATCGAGTGTATTTTATGAGTATTTAGATACTTGGTGAGTTGCTATTCATCAGTGCAAGTTTCCTTTAGTGTCATATCCGATATCCAGTCAGAAGTGCTGCTCTTTTGAGGTAAGGGATATTAAGGGATGTTATATTCTTCATAATGATGTTATTCTTTCAATATCACTATACTGACATATTGGTATGGATCTTATTGTGGAATTTCTACCTTTTTGAGTCGGGGTTACTATTCACATATACGGCACTATTCACGTATACGGCACTATTCATGTATATGGCACTATTTACGTATATGACATTATTTATGTATACGGTACTATGTACGAATACGGAGTACTATTCACGAGTTACTATTTATGAGTTACTATTCACGAGTTACTATTCATGAGTTGTTATTCACGAGTTACTATTCACGAATTACTATTCATAAGTTACTATTCACGAGTTACTATTCATGACAAAATTGGTTTCTTTTTCTAATCAAATTATAGTTGATTTTTGAATATTACTTTTGAAATTAAATATAGATGTTTTGATGATATTGATTTTACTATCATATATAACATTTTTATAACCCTGATGTTGAATTTCTCTTTGACTTGAGTGTAAAGATGGGTAGATTATTGGTATGATCATGACTATGGGTTCTCTTTGGCCAGTAGTGCAAAGATGAATTGTGACTGGTATGATCATGACCATTGAATTTACAATTGAATATTTTTAGCTTAAGTGAAAAGGTGAATTGATCAACATGGTTATAATTATGTTTTATATAGATTTTGAAATGATTATATATTTCTTTGAGATATGAATATATTTGGCCTGTAGTGCAAATATGAACTGTTGAGAAATATCTTTGGCCTGTAGTGCAAAGATGAATTATTGATGAATATCTTTGGCCCGTAGTGCAAAGATGACCTGTTGTTGAATATCTTTAGCATGTATTGCAAAGATGAACTGTTGATGAATATCTTTGGCCTGTAGTGCAAAGATGATCTGTTGTTGAATATCTTTGGCCCGTAGTGCAAAGATGATCTGTTGTTGAATATCTTTGGCCCGTAGTGCAAAGATGAACTGTTATTGAATATCTTTGGCCCGTAGTGCAAAGATGAAATGTTGATGAATATCTTTAGCCCGTAGTGCAAAGATAAATTTATTAGTACGATTATGAACATGAACTGTGATTTGGTATAACCATGATCTTTGATGTTTCGGTGATGAAAATTATCTTTGTCCCGGATGAGAAAAGGAATTTAGAACTACAATTACGATTATGAGTTATACATGTGATTGTGGATGTGAATTGTTGATTGATGTTACGAGGATAAAACATTGTTGGTGGACTTTTAACATGGAGAAGATAATAGATTTTATGGTCTATTTGACTCTTCTAATGGATTATTCGTTCCACTGCAACTATGGTTGAAAAGTTTTATCATCTACCTTATGTTTTAAATCTCTGATTTATTACTGATGAAGGCTATTGATAATTTAATTATCTTTAGTCATGATATTCTTTACTGAGCTAGTTATGCTCACCCTTTTGCTTCACAATTCCTTTCAGGTAATAAAAGTGTAGCTTGGTCGAGCGAGGGATAACAAGGGAATAGAACGGTGGTCTATAGCTGTTGAGATTCTCCCTAAATAGTATGAAAATAATTTTATTGAGACTTTAGATAAGTGTGTCGTATTATATACGTCATTTGATATTTAATTTTGGTGAACCGAATAGGGTGAGGTGAACTCAACTTTGGAAGGGTGTTTTGCCACTATAATACAAGATGTCTAATGACATACAAACTCGTGTTATCATAAGACAGGGTTGTGCACATCCACTTGCGGAGTATATCTACGAGCACTACCTATATAATCTTGGTGTTTGTTTGGAGTATAATTCTCAATTAGAGACAGTGGAGATAATTATATGTCAAGAGAAGACTCACTATTGGAAAGAAGATGATAGTAATCTTCTCGTTTTTCTTTGGGGTCTATTGGGTCAACCAAGGATAATTTTGTGGTCATATGATATCTATCATAACCTAGAAGCATGGCCTCCCATGTACGAAGGTTTCCTTGCGCACTTGATGGCTTGATGGCGTAATTATACATACTCTATCAAATTAGATGATCAATTTATCAACTAAACAACTAATTAACCCTCAATTTCTACTTTAAATTAACCCATACTCATTCACCAAAAACTCTTTGTAAAAAGGTTTTCTTCACAAACTACATACATAACAACAATACATTGACTATAACTTATGAAAACTGTTTTAACATCACTAGTATGACATATAAAGCCACATAGCAACAACAATTCATGTTTACACAAGGACTCTACAGAGAATTTGGGAAGAGAAAAGCTAAACTTTTAAAACTAAAAAGAATAGGAGAAATATCTTGAAGAAGATGATGATGGTTATTCCCTTCTATTCTCAAGCTTCTTCTTCTCCAATCTCTAGCCTTTCTCCCTCTCTTCTTTTCTTCTTCTCTTCTTCTTCCTCTAAGTTTTTCTTTTCTTCTCTCTAACCTCTCTCCTCTATTCTTACATCTTATGATATAACGTATAAGATATAATATATATTTATTATATGATATAAATATAAAGCATATAACTGATATCAGTTATTTGAGTTTTGAAAATCAAAAGCCATAAGGCTTGTTTGGCTAATCACTAAAAATATAACCAATTAATCCTTATGCCATGTTTGGTAAAACATAATTATATTAAAGACTTAATAAGCATTAGGCCTTGTTTGGCAAAAACTGAATTAAATTCTTTTAATTTATTTTAACAACTCCTTTATAGCAAGGTTATTTGTCACACTCCTTATTAAATAAAATAATCAATTTAATCAATTAAAATATTAATCTATTAAATTACTTTAACACATAAATCATTATCACAAAACTATAATTTCTTTATAATTATAATTTTATTCAACCAACTAACACTTTATTTTAATCACAAATTCTAATTAAAATACTATAATTCATTTAATCATTATTAGCTCTCTAACTTAATTATTAAATTAAATTAATATATAATCTCATAGCAAATAAATTTTCTTAGCTCCTAAATTATTTATTCAATAATTAATTAACTAAATCACATCAACTCAAATTGCCATTAAATACTTATATAATTCAATAAATATTTAATTTTGCAAATAAATATTTAATATATAATATTTAATTATTTATTCAACAAATAATTAACTAAACCACATCAACTCAAATTGAACAATTATTTATTCAACAATAAATATATCCATTAAATACTTATATAAATCAATAAATATTTAATATCACACTTTAAAATTCTGGAATGTTACAGCAACGCATCATACAAAGTATTAGGCGATGTGTTTAAGTAGAATGACAGGGTCTTTTCTTACGCATCGCGTCAGTTAAAATTTTTATGTGAAAGGGTATTTGACTCACGATTTAGAGTAGAGGTATTAGTTGTAAGACCCCAACTTTTTGAATAAAGATTAAATTTTCTCGAAATATATTATTGAATATTATGGTGTGGATTTGATATAATGTTATAGTTGTGGGTAATATTTATAAATTTTGCAAAATCACGCAAGTTGTTATATAATATTCGATTGGTGGGGAATATTCGTTTTAACAGGAATATTCGTATAACCAAGACAATAATTGGTGGACCCCCACAACGGAATTATTGCCGGATTGAGAAAATGATAAAATACTTTATGAAACTAACGGCGGAAGTTTTTACCGTTAAGCGTTGAACTACTCTTGTAGTAAAAAAATACGAATACGCGTGGTTGCATAATAGCACACGGTATTGATTATTGATGCTTACGTGAGAAGTCACCGATTTATACTCAATTATTGCTACTGATAATTGTTGCGATCATATCTCTCATATTATTGATTCGATTATTGTCATAGTATCATCCGAATAATATGTTATTTTATTAAATCAATAATTGAGACGACAAAGTTATTCATATTATTAAATTATAATATTTACAATGTCTAGAAGTTTACATCGAGGAGAGGTTTGGTCACCTAATTGCGCTACCAATAGGAGAAATCCTTATTGGAAAGCCCCCTCTTTCCTGGGAACGACCTGGTTGATAAATATTGTGAGTTATAATATTAATGATGAATGTTATTAAAATTGAAGTTGTGTTCGGAGTTGAATTTGGAGACGCGAACGTGATATTTGAGTCCGGGACGATAAAATTAGTAAAAATAGTCTATAAACACAAAATTTTCCAGAATTCACTATTTGGTCAAAAAGTCAACAGTTGACTTTTTCGGAAAAAGTCAAACTTTAAAATTTCAAATTTTATATTTTTGATAAAAATGGTTTCATTGTGTTGGAATTATTTGTGTTAGTGAAAATCGACAATTATTTCGATAATAATTAATGTCTGGAGGTTATATTGACCAATTGGGTATTTAACCGGATAAATGAGCAGTTGATTGCTATTATTTCACATGATTATAACTATTTGTTCACATGTGTATACTATTGTTTCATATTCTTGTTACTATTAGGGGAGTTGGTGCAAGATTGATAATACTTGCATGACTAAGTTAAAATGGAGGTATAGATGGAGGTACTATATCTGTAATTCGTATTTTCACATGTTCAGAACTATTGATTCACATAATTTACTATTGAATCACATTATTTACTATTAGGGAGGTGGTGCAAGTTTGATAATACATCCATGACTAAATTAAAATAAAGGAAAAGTTGGAGGTATCAGATTTGTAATTTTCGAGCCCCAAAACGTGTAAATTATCGAAACTATATTTTTCTATAAATAAGCTCATTCTTCCTTCATTTATCACCAATTCACAAAAAGCTTTAGAGCGATTATTATAGAGAGAAATTATACAAAGAGAGAGAAGTCGCGCTACCTCACTATTCCAAAGATCCAGCTTTTTCTAAAGGTAGGGAGTATTATTTCTTTCTTATCTATGAAGAGAACTTACGTTATTCCATTCTTTATTATTTCGTTGGAATAACTCAGATACGTGGGCTACCCTATACTTGGTGAAATTCTTCCATTGTTCCATTCTTTATCATTCTGTTGGAACATCCTGCATGCATCGTTTCTACGCCGCACTGTGTTAAAATCTTTATTATTCATTTAGAATATATCACATGCATGCTTTTCGCGTATATGATTCCGTCTTTATTATTTTGTTGGAATATCTCATCATGCGCTCTACGTACGGGACTGATTCCGTCTTTATTATTCATTGGAATATCCTCGTCATGCATGCGTTTTTATTTGGACTCGATTCCGTCTTTATTATTCTATTCGAATATCATGTCTCATGCGCTTTTACGCCTTGGGACCTTATTCGTTATTTATTTATTATTCGTTGAATAGCTCGTGCGTATGCGGTCTATCGCATGCCCGGTGATTTCTTTTGTTATTCCATTCCTTATTATACTCGGTTGGTTAAATTTTTGACTTTATACTCCATGAAATTAGTGGAATATCCTCGATATTTGCGCTTCATCTAGTATCTTTTCATGGAAATATTCTTCCGAGCATTCTTGAATTTTACTCTACAAAGCAAAGATCATGTTGACAATTTGGACGTTATTAGTTCTTGGATAAATTAATCTTGAACTTGTTTTTATTGAATTCTTATATCATTGTCATCATCCTCATGTTTATATTTTGTTGAAAGTCATCTGTGGCCTGTAGTGCATAGATGGACTTGGTATGATTATGACCGAGGATTATTCTTTGTAATCATGACCGTAATGTTACAAATGATGTGGTAAAAGTTCTCATTGGTCCGTGAGTGCATTGATGGATGATTGTTGGCATGATCATGACCATTATTGAATACACAAATATTCTCGCCCGTAGTGCATGGATAATTGTGGTCGTGATACTAAAGAATATCCTTGGCCATAGTGCAAGGGTGATTCGATGATGTGGATTTTTATTGTCGTGAGTCCCGCCGATAAAAGTGATGAAAACCTTTTAAATCATAAAAGATAGTAGATTTTATTTTCTACTTGACTCTTTTAATGGATTGCTTGTTCACCGCAGCTTAAACTTGATGGTTGTTATATTGTATCGCTTTAACACCGTTGAAGGCTAACGATAATATATTCTCGCATTATCTTAGTCATAATATTTCCCATCGGGCTAGTTGAGCTCACCCTTTTACTTTTATTGTTCTCTTGTGAAATGAGAACGAAAGGAGGACTAGTGAGGGAACGGAGTGACTTTAATTGGATGATAGCATTAGTAATCTTCACTATTCAAAGTGAAATAGTGGAAAATAAATGTAATAATATTGAATTTGAGTTTGAATATTGTCTCAGACGATAATATTTTTATTAAAACTCATAGCTTATGTTTTGTCGCATTTTTTACACTACAGCTTGTATAATTAAGTTGTATTTGTATTTCAGTACCATGTATTTGATTTACTCTCGTAATAGGTGATGTATACCTATTTTGGGGCGCCACATTGGTATCAAAGCTTAGGGATATGATCCCTGGCTAAGATGTGAGACTAGAACTAGGAGGGGACAGACGGGGATTTCCTTCACTAGTATGACCTACCTAAGTTTATTTGGTATTTAATTGGTTGGTTAGAGTATATGGATAATATGTTGCATGTCAATTAACCCTTGTTTTGTGGCAGTATTTGAAAATGGCATTCGAGAATGTTGAGAACATCAATGGAGCACAGGAGACCGTTGAGTCTCCACAGATCAATAACCAGGACAATGTGCATCAGGAAGGCGACAATTCTCATGCAAACAACAACACTGACCAAATGATGAACGATGGAATGTTCCGAGGCTTCATGCAATTCGGCAACATCAGGCAAGAGCGGCTCCTGTCCAAAATGCAGGTGGAAACACTCTCGGTCGGTCACCGCCAAACAGTTCAAGGAGTTGGGACCACCGGAGTTTATTGGAGAGCCAAAACCACTTAAGGCTGAAGCATGGATAAAACAGATCACCAAGATATTTGATGTCTTGGGATGCTCCGAGGAGCAAAAGGTTCCCTTCGCCACCTTCATGTTGCGTGAAGAGGCATTCTTGGTGGGGAATCAGAAACGCACTCCACCGACGCACTTAAGATGTCTTGAGAGAAGTTCCAAGAGATATTCAACGATAAGTATGTTCCTGAAAGTATTCGTCACATGAAGGAGGTGGAGTTTATCAAGTTGGAACAAAATAATATGACCATGTCGCAATACGAGGCTAAATTTGCGGAGTTATCCCGGTTTGCATCCCATTTGGTCGATAATGAGGAGCGAATGAAGCGAATGTTTTTAAGAGGTTTGAAACCGGAGATACGTCAATATCTTATTTCTCATAAACTGTGTTTGTACTCAGATGTTGTAAATAGGGCTCAGTTATTGGAGCGCGGTAACGAGTCAACGCAACTAAGAGAAAGCAGCCGATAACATGAAAATACCAGTGGTAACAGTCATCGAAACGGTGACAACAGACGTGGAGGGAATCAACATGCCAGAAATGGTAACCACTTCGGTGGTAATCATAGCCAAGACAATAAGAATGGACATTTCAAGAAAAGGAGATTCAACAATGATGGAAAGACGTCAGTACCAACACTCGTTGTCAAGGAAGGAGAATGATCACCTATCATATGCTTCAAATGTGGAGGGGAGGGACACATCAGTCCAAACTGCGCGATGCCGTCCAAAGCATGTTATAATTGTGGAAGGCAAGGTCACTTAGCTCGATTTTGTCATTCACCGAAGATAAGTTCAGCTAGGATGGAGGCACCAAAGGCCGTCCTAGAAAAGTCAAAGCCGGTAGTGCAAGGGAGAGCGTTTGTTGTGACCTCCCAGAAAGCAAGGAACCCGAACGAGGTTATCACGGGTAAGCTTATCATAAACTCTAGTGAAGTCTATACCTTATTTAATACCGGTTCTACCCATTCTTTTATTTCTTAGCTCATGTCACGGATTTAAACAAAAATACGTCAGATTTGAAGGATATTTCTATTGTTAATAAATTTCCTGACGTATTCCCTGAAGAACTTCCTGGCCTACCCCCAGAGCATGAAGTTTAATTTTGTATCGACCTTGAACCCGGTACAAAACCCATTTCCAAAACCCCATATCGAATGGCTCCTATTGAACTTCAGGAGTTAAAGACCCAATTATAGGAATTGTTAGACATTGGTTTCATTCATCCTAGTACGTCTCCTTGGGTTGCTCCTGTTCTATTCGTGAAGAAGAAAGATGGGAGTATGCGACTTTGTATTGATTATCTGGAGTTGAATCATGTCACCATCAAAAATAGGTACCCATTGCCACGTATTAATGACTGTTTGATCGCCATAAGGAGCACAATTTATTTCAAGATCGATCTTCGCTTCGGATATCATCATTTGAAGGTTAAAATCGAGGATATTCCAAAGATCGCCGCCTTCAGAACTCGGTACGGGCATTATGAATTCTTAGTCATGTCTTTTGGATTGACTAATACTCCTGCTGCCTTCATGGATATGATGAACCGAGTATTCAAGGAATATTTGGATCATTTTGTGGTCGTCTTTATTGACGACATCCTCATATATTCCAAAAGCTGTGAAGATCATGAGCAACACTTGAGGCTGATACTCCAAAAGCTTCATGAAAACAAGCTATATGCCAAGTTGAAGAAATACAAGTTCTGGCTTGAGGAAGTTGCATTCCTTGGGCACGTGATATCAAATCATGGGATATCTGTTGACCCGGCAAAGATTGAAGCTATTCAAAGCTGGGAGCAACCTAAATTAATGACCGAAGTATGTAGCTTTCTCGGATTAGCTGGTTATTATCGGAGATTCGTGGAAGGATTTTCTCGAATCGCTACTCTATTAACTCAGCTGACTCGAAAAGATACAAAGTTCGGTTGGAGTGAGGAATGTGAGAAGAGTTTTCAAGAACTCAAGAGGAGACTCATTTCAAAGACTGTTCGACAATACCATCCTGCCTTGAGGATTTGTCATCTCTGATGATGATGCTTCTAGCAAAGGGTTAGGATGTGTTCTCATGCAACTTGGGAAAGTCATAGCCTATGCCTCTTAATAACTCAAAGAATATGAGAGGAATTACCCTACTCATGATCTAGAGTTAGCATTTGTCATTTTCAAGCGCTTAAGATTTGGAGGCATTACTTGTATGGGAGAAAGTGGAGATCCTTACGGATCATAAAAGCCTTAAATATTTCTTCACTCAAAAGGAACTCAACATGCGACAACGACGCTGGTTGAACTGTTGAAAGATTATGATCATACCATCCAATACCATCCCGAAAAGCGAATGTAGTAGTGATTTATTGATTGAGTAGAAGATCATATGCGGCACGAAAAGTGCAATATTCATAACACAAAAGCCCATTTTGTGTGACTTGCAAAGGATGGAGATAGAGTTAAAGACTCCAGGGACCCATGTGATGATGGAGAATATACGAGTAGAACCGACTTTAATTGATAAAGTTAAAGTTGCTCAAGTTACAGATCCAGAGCTGATGCGTATGAGGAAGAAAGTGCAAGAAGGTGCTATGCCGGAAATAAGAATCGATGAAGAAGGAATACTTTGAGTCAACTCCAGACTTTGTGTTCCTAACGACCCTGATATAAAGTATAAAATCATGATGGAGGTGCACAACACACCGTTTGTAATCCATCATGGGAGTACCAAAATGTATCGTGATCTTCGTCATACATTTTGGTGGAGCAATATGAAGAGAGAGATAACGCTTATTTATCTCAAGTTGTTTAATTTGTCAACGAAGTTAAAGCGAAGAGCATCAAGTACCAAAAGGTCCATTGCAACCACTTGAAATTCTAGAATGGAAGTGAGAGCACATTACCATGGATTTCAATTCTCGGTCTTCCCAAAGTTTCTCAAGGCATAGATGCGATTTGGGTCATTGTTGATAGATTGATTAAGTCTCCGCTCATTTCTACCGATACGAGAAACTTATACACTTGAACGCCTTGCTTCGTATGTATATAAACGAGGTTGTAAGATTGCATGGTATGCCAGTATCCATAGTTTCTGATCGAGACCCAAGATTCACTTCAAGATTTTAGGTTAGTTTGCAAAAAGCTATGGGCACGAATTTACAATTTAGCTCGGCATATCATCCTCAGACGGACGGGCAGTCAGAGAGGACTATTCAAACTCTTGAAGATCTATTAAGACTCTGTGTCCTTGACTTCAAGGGAAGTTGGGATAAGTTCCTACCATTGGTGGAGTTTTCCTACAACAACAGTTATCAAGCAAGTATTGGCATGGCTCCATTTAAGGCATTGTATAGAAGAAAGTGTCATTCTCCAGTATGTTGGGATGAGGTGGGTGAAGCAACGTTGTTGGGACCGGAGTTGGTACGTATGACTACGGATTCAAATGATTCGACAACGTATAAAAACCTCACAAGATCGACAAAAGAGTTATGCTGATCTTCATCGAAAGGACGTAGAATTCGATATTGGAGATCATGTGTTATTACGTGTTGCTCCATGGAAAGGAGTTACAAGATTTGGAAAGAGAGGAAAGCTCAATCCTCGATTCATTGGCCCATTTTAATCCTCGATCGAGTAGGAACGTGGGCGTATAGAATCGCTTTTATCGCTTAAGTATGTCTCGTGTTCATAACGTTTTTCACATATCTATGTTACGTAAATATGTGAAAGACCCGAACCACATTATTGAATTAGAACCAGACGAGATAGAGGAAGATTTAACGTATGAAGAGTTACCTATTAAAATCTTGGATAAAAAGGATCATATTCTACGCTCCAAGGTTATACCTCAAGTCAAAGTTTTGTGGAGAAACCACGATGTGGAAGAAATGACCTAGGAGTTAGAATCTGAGATGAAATCAAGATATCCTTACCTCTTCGACATACCAGGTACGCACCCTAATTTTGAGGACGAAATTTCATAAGAAGGGGAGGTTGTAAGACCCTAACTTTTTGAATAAAGATTAAATTTTCTCGAAATATATTTTTGAATATTATGGTGTGGATTTGATATAATGTTATAGTTGTGGGTAATATTTATAAATTTTTCAAAGTACGCAAGTTGTTATATAATATTCGATTGGTCGGGGAATATTCGTTTTAACAGGGAATATTCGTACAACGACACAATCATTGGTGGAACCCCACAACGGAATTATTGTCGGATTGAGAAAACGACAAAAATACTTTATGAAAATAACGGCGGAAGTTTAACCGTTAACTTTTGAACTACTCGGTAGTAAAAGTACAGTAATAAGCGTGGTTGCATAGTAGCACACGGTATTTATTATTGATGCTTACGTGAGAAGTCACTCAGTTATACTCAATTATTGCTACAGTAATTGATGCATCATATCTCTCATATTAATGATTCGATTATTGTCATAGTATCATCTACATAATATGTTTATTTATTAAATCAATAATTGAGACGACAAAGTTATTCATATTATTAAATTGCAATATTTACAATGTCTAGAAATTCTGTCAAGGAGAGGTTTGGTCACCTAATTGCGCGCCAATAGGGAGAAATCCTTATTGGAAAGCCCCCTCTTTCCTGGGAACGACCTGGTTGATAAATATTGTGAGTTATAATATTAATGAGGAATGTTATTAAAATTGAAGTTATATTCGGAGTTGAATTTGGAGACGCGGACGTGATATTTGAGTCCGGAACGATGAAATTAGTAAAATAGTCTATAAACATAAAATTTTCTCGAATTCACTATTTGGTCAAAAAGTCAACAGATTGACTTTTTGGGAAAAGTCAAACTTTGAAATTTCAAAATTTATATTTTTGATAAAATGGTTTCATTGTGTTGGAATTATTTGTGTTAGTGAAAATCGACAATTATTTCGATAATAATTGATGTCCGGAGGTTATATTGATTAAATCGGGTATTTAACCTAGGATAAATGAGCAATTGATTGTTATTATTTCACATGATTATAACTATTTATTCAAATGTGTATACTATTGTTTCACATTCTTGTTACTATTAGGGGAGTTGGTGCAAGATTGATAATACTTGCATGACTAAGTTAAAAATGGAGGTATAGATGGAGGTACTATACTGTAATTCGTATTTTCACATGTCTAGAACTATTGATTCACATAATTTACTATTGAATCACATTAT
Organism: Panax ginseng; assembly: GCA_020205605.1. Taxonomy (NCBI): domain Eukaryota; kingdom Viridiplantae; phylum Streptophyta; class Magnoliopsida; order Apiales; family Araliaceae; genus Panax; species Panax ginseng. Next base: position 127,636,657 of record CM035145.1, read on the forward strand.
TTACTATTAGGGGAGGTGGTGCAAGTTTGATAATACATCCATGACTAAATTAAAAATAAAGGAAAAGTTGGAGGTATTGTAATCGAAATTTTTTGAGCCCCCAAACGTGCAATTATCGAAACTATATTTTTCTATAAATAGAAGCTCATTCTTCTTTCATTTCTAACCAATTCACAAAAGCTTTAGAGCGATTATTATAGAGAGAAATTATAGAAAGAAGAAGAGAAGACTGCTACCTCACTATTCCAGTATCCAATTTTTCTAAAGGTAGGGAGTATTATTTCTTTCTTATCTATGAAGAGAACTTCTGTTATTCCATTCTTTATTATTTCATTGAATAACTCAGATCTGCTGAGCTACCCTATACTTGGTGAAATTCTTCATTGTTCCATTCTTTATCATTCATTGGAACATCCTCGCTCAGACGTTCTACGCTTGGGACCTAGGTTCCGCTCTTTATTATTCTCGTTGGAATATCCACATCATGCATTTTACGCACGGACCGATTCCGTCTTTATTATTACATTGGAATATCACATCTCAAGCGTTTTCTATGGATTCGATTAAAATCTTTATTATTCATTTGTAATATCACATGCATGCGTTTTACGCCGGACTGATTCCATCTTTATTATTTCGTTGGAATATCCTCGCTCGGGCATTTTACGTGGGACCGATTCCGTTATTTATTATTCTCGTTGGAATAACTCGCTTGCATGCGGTCTATCGCATGCCCGGTGATTTCTTTTGTTATTCCATTCCTTATTATACTTAGTTGGTTAAAGTTTTGACTTCTATACTCCATGAAATTAGTGGAATATCCTTGATATTTGCGCTTCATCCAAAGATCTTTCATGGAAATATTCTTTCGAGCATTCTTGAATTTTACTCTACAAAGCAAAGATTATCATGTTGACAATTTGGACGTTATTAGTTCTCGGATAAAATAATTCTTGAACTTGTTTTTATTGAATTCTTATATCATTATCATCATCCTCATGTTTATATTTTGTTGAAAGTCATCTCGTGTGGCCTATAGTGCATAGATGGACTTGGTATGATTATGACTGAGGATTATTCTTGTAATCATGACCATAATGTTACAAATGATGTGGTAAAAGTCCTCATTGGCCCGTAGTGCATTGATGGACAATTGTTGGCATGATCATGACCATTATTGAATACACAAATATTCTTGGCCCGTAGTGCATGGATAATTGTAGTCGTGATACTAAAGAATACCCTTGGCCATAGTGCAAGGGTGATTCGATGATGTGGATTATTTATTGTCGAGTCCCAATGATAAAAGTGATGAAAAACCTTTTAAATCATAAAAGATAGTAGATTTTATTCTCTACTTGACTCTTTTAATGGATTGTTTGTTCGCTGCAGATTAAACTTGATGATTGTTATATTGTATCGGTTTAACATCATTGAAGGCTAACGATAATATATATTCTCGCATTATCTTAGTCATAATATTTTCTCTTGGGCTAGTTGAGCTCACCCTTTTACTTTTATTGTTCTCTGTGAAATGAGAACGTAGCGAGGGACTAGTCGGGGAAACGGAGTGACGGAATTTGAGATGATAGCATTAGTAGTCCTCACTATTCTGTGAAATAGTGGAAAATAAATGTAATAATATTGAATTTGAGTTTGAATATTGTCTAGACGACAATATTTGTATTAAAACTCACAGCTTATATTTTGTCGTACTTTACACGACAATTTTATAATTAAGTTGTATTTGTATTCTGTATCATGTATTTGACGACTCAGAATAGGTGATGTATACCTATTTTGGGGGCGTCACATTAGTGATTGCCCTGAGGATTTAACGATGTTATTTTTGAGTAGTAGGGTGAGATTTAGAAAAAGAAAAAGAAAAAAAAGGGTAGTAGTTATTTTTGTTAACTGTGCAAAATGGGTTCATAATAGAAATGACTAAGTGGTGGTAGGAGGTAAGATATATGAAAAGGCAGAGGAGAAGCTTTTTTGATAAAAAACAGTACAACTTTGTTGGATAGAGTTAAGGAAGACTATTCAGATGAAGGTAGTGTCAATTCAAAAATCGATACTGAAGGATAGTTGAAGTTAGAAGGAAGAAACTAGGTTTCGTTAATACCAGGAATTGAAAATGAAGTTTTGCATAAAATTTATATATTGAATCCACTAGGAAAAACGAAATTATATATTGCCTTCGATATTACTATTGGTGGCAAGACATGGTGTAACGCCCCCAAAATAGGTCCATTCCATCCAACCCATTTTGAGTCGCCAAATACATGGTACAGAAAACAACTACAACTTTATTACAACAATTGTCTTGCAAAATACAACAACACATATGTTGTGAGTTTGGATACAAATATATATCAACTGTGACTCATGTTCCAACCGTGGATAAAGAAATTTCATAATGACACCTTACATAAAGGTATAGTCAAAAATTGTTTTAAAAATTAGAATCTTTGGGAAGTGCTCAAGGAAACCTTTCGATATGGGAGGCCATGCAAGATAGGTTATGATAGATATCATATGGCCACGTAATTATCCTTGGTTGATCTAATAGACCCCAAAGAAAAATGAGAAGATTACTATCATATTCTTCCCAATGGTGAGTCTTTTCTTGACATATCATTATCTCTACTGTCTCTAATTGGGTATTATACTCCAAACAAACACCAAGATTATATAGGTAGTCTTTGGTAGATATACTCAAATAAGTGGATGAGCACAATCCTCGCTCTTTATGATGACTCGAGGTTGTATGTCATTAAACATCTTATATAATAGTGACAAAACACCCTTCCAAATTTGAATTCACCTCACCCTCAACATCTATAGACCACCGCTCTATTCCCCCGTTATTCCCGCTTGTCCCAAATTTACACTTTTATTACCTGAAAGGAATTGTGAAGCAAAAGGGTGAGCACAACTAGCTCAGTAAAAATAACATGACTAAAGATAATTAAATTATCATTAGCCTTCATCAATAATAAATCAGAGATTTAGAACATATGGTAGATGATAAAAAAATTTCAACCATAGTTGCAGCGGAACGAGCAATCCATTAGAAGAGTCAAATAGACTATAAAGTCTATTATCTTCTCCATGTTAAAAGTCCACCAACAATGTTTTATCCCTGTAACATCAATCAACAATTCCTGTCCACAATCACATGTATAACTCATAATCGTAATTGTTGTTCTAAATTCCTTTTCTCATTTAGGACGAAGATAATTTTCATCACTTGTCTTTACCTGAAATATCAAAGATCATGGTTATACCAAATCACGCCTCCTGCTCATAATCATACTAATAAATTCATCTTTGCACCACGGGCCAAAGATATTCATCAACAATTCATCTTTGCACCATGTGCCAAAGATATTCATCAACAGTTCATCTTTGCACTACGTGCCAAAGATATTCATCAACAGATTCATCTTGCACTACGGGCCAAAGATATTCAACTACTGTGTCATCTTTCAGCACCACGACCCAAAGATATTCATCAACAATTCATCTTTGCACTATGTGCCAAAGATATTCATCAACAAGTCATCTTTGCACTACGTGCCAAAGATATTTCTCAACAGATTCATATTTGCATTATGTGTCAAATATATTAATATCTCAAAGAAATATATAATCATTTTAATTTATATAAACAATAATTATAACCATGTTGATCAATTCACCTTTGCACTTAAGCTAAAGATATTCAATTATAAATTCAATGGTCATGATCATACCAAATCACAATTCAACTTTTCACCATCGGCCAAAGAGAACCCTAGTCATGATCATACTAATAATCTACCCATCTTTACACTCCGTTGAAAGAGAATTTCAACCTCGTGGTTATAAAATGTTATATAAAAATAATATAATCAACATATAGATTTAATCTCAAGAGTAAGATTCATAAATCAATGATTTTATAACAACTTAATCAAAATGTTATAAATCACTTAATAACTCTCATAATCTAATATTATTAATACTACCACAATATTTTAGTCATTTCTTAAACTTATAAACAATTTATTTTAATTATTTACACTTTAATAATAAATGTATTTAATCATCTTAAAATGCCAAACTCATAAGATTTCATCATCAATAACCAAAACCCTTATCAAAAATCTGATATACCTCATATATGATTCTCAAGCCATAAAATCCTATTTTCTAATTTTCTTACTTCACAAAACATATTTAATTCATTTACTTATAACTAGAACATTATCATAAAAATATCAAATCAGTTCAAAAATATTTCTTTTCCGAGATTTAGAAGAATATAGTCCCATATTGAATATATATTTTTCTCAAAATTTTAAAATTCATTTACTATTTTTCACATGGCCAAAACCAATTAATATTCAGGACATTTATCATAAATTGTACTTTTATCCAAAAATTTTGAAATTCACAGGTATATTGATATTATATAGATGTACTCCCGATAAAAATTTCATCAATTTTGGAGTTAACCACAAAGAGTTATAAGCAGTTACTTTTAAAATAGTCTTTTCTCATAAAATCCATAACTCCTAATCTATACATCCAAAAATCGCCATTTTTGGACACAATCAACAAAACTCATCAAATTATCATTTCAAATTTTTCCAGAATTTTTGAAGGTTCAGAAGAATTTCGAAATAATAACCCTTAAAATCCTTTATTATCCCTTACCTTAAAAAAAGAAAAAGATTTCGATCGGAATAACGCCGAATCTAATCTTCAACCAGATAGCAATACTCAAAGTATACTCAAAATACTCATAAGAATACGCCGATAATCTAGAGAGAGAAAACTTCAGCTCGTGTGATTTTCAATTATAACCTAAGCACCCTATTTATAGAAATTGCTGTAACACCAAAGCGTAAAATTTATTAAAATATATTATATATATATATATATATATATATATATATATAATCTACTACGATGCCTAGAATCAAATTTTCACCATCAAACACATGTTAAAGATGCCCCAAACATGTCAAAATGTTTTTCTTAATTAATTAATTAAAAACTCCAAAAAAATGATAATTAATTAATCCGAAACTTCAATAATTCATAATAAATATCCCTTTTATCAAAAAATTCGAATCTCGCGTGTTTTTATAGGAAATTCAATTCTCTACAACTTTGCAGAAGAAAGTTTTTCTAAATTCCAAACAAAAATTGACCGAAATCCACAAACGAGTGATTTTACAAGCTATAATCAAATTTCAATCAAGAAATGGGGTCCACCGACATGTTTAACATGTTTTAAACATTTTTGATAACAAAAATACTCCTCTTCCTCATATACTCATATATCCCACATTCACTATAAAAATATCACTATTATTATATTATTAAAAAATATAATAATATATTTAAATGAATTATTTTATCAGAAAAAGATAAAATATTAATTTTCAATAATTTTCACATTAAAAATTTTCTCCATCTATATCCACATAAAATGAATATTTTCCTCATCATAAAAATAAATAATTAATTATTCACAAATAATATTATATAATCACAATATTGACAACTGTGCAGCTTCCTGTGAAAGAGGGCTTTCAATAAGAATTTCTCCTCATCAAGCGCAATTAGGTGACCAAACCTCTCCTTAGATGTAACTTTCTAGACATTGCCAATAATGTTATCCAATAATATTATTCAGATAATATGAATTATTGCTTCGATAATAAAAAATAATGTGTAATGACAATTTATGAAACAACAAAGAATATAAAATATAAATGCAAAGAATTATTAAATCAATAAAATAAAATATTGAATAAGTAATTATCGTAACAATTATCGAGTAGTGTCTTCACGTAAGAATCAATAATTGGTGCAATACCTGCAAAGCATACGTGTTTTAACCACCGATTATTTTAACAAGATTAATCAGAATAACTACGCTGGTCATTTATAAACAACTTATATTTATCGTTTTTCTTCATCCAATCGTTTACATTATGGGGCCCACAAAAGATCAATGCCGTCGCATTTAATATTCCCCGACAAAGCTAAAGAATATTCCACGACCAAACTAATATTCCCCGACAACAATGAATATTTTATAGCCATCATGTATTTTGTAAAATTTGTATAATTCACCCATAACTTTAAACTTTTATCAATTTAACCATTCTTTGAATAATAATTATAAGAAAAATTGAATAATTTTATTTCAAAAAATTCGTGGTCTTACAATCTCCCTCCTTATGAAATTTCGTCCTCGAAATTTACGCACTCGGTATTTCAAAGAGTTGAGAATACCTTGCTTTCATTTCGCATTCCATCTTCCCCGTCATCATAATTTCTCCAATGCTCATCTCCCGTATTTCGATATCATTCTAGAATACAACTTCAAAACAAGGGTTAATTGAACAAATTAATATATCACATAATATCCCGATATTATGGTGACCAACAAATAAGCTTAGGTAGGACACACTTTAGCGAAGGATTTACTTATCTCTCCCTCCTAGTTCTATTCCCCGATCTCCGCCAGAGATCATATCCCTAAGCTCTGATACCAAATGTAACGCCCCCAAAATAGGTTCATTCCATCCAACCCATTTTGAGTCGCCAAATACATGGTACAGAAAACAACTACAACTTTATTACAATAATTGTCTTGCAAAATACAACAACACATATGTTGTGAGTTTGGATACAAATATATATCAATCGGTGACTCATGTCCCAACCGTGGACAGCATCTCATAATGACACCTTACATAAAGGTATAGTCGAAAACTGCTTTTAAAATTAGAATCTTTGGGAAGTGCTCAAGGAAACCTTCGTATATGGGAGGCCATGCGTATAGGTTATGATAGATATCATCCGCCACGTAATTATCCTTGGTCAATCTAATAGACCCCAAAGAAAAACGAGAAGATTACTATCATATTCTTCCCAATGGTGAGTCTTCTCTTGACATATCATTATCTCTCATCGCCTCTAATTGGGTATTATACTCCAAACAAACACCAAGATTATATAGTAGTCTTTGGTAGATATACTCAAAGAAGTGGATGAGCACAATCATGTCTTATGATGACTCGAGGTTGTATGTCATTAAACATCTTATATAATAGTGACAAAACACCCTTCCAAATTTGAATTCACCTCACCTCAACATCTATAGACCACCGCTCTATTCCCTCGTTATTCTCGCTTGTCCCAAATGGCTACACTTTTATTACCTGAAAGGAATTGTGAAGCAAAATGGTGAGCACAACTAGCTCAGTAAAAATATCATGACTAAAGATAATTAAATTATCAATAGCCTTCATCAATAATAAATCAGAGATTTAGAACATATGGTAGATGATAAAAAAATTTCAACCATAGTTGCGGTGAACTAGCAATCTATTAGAAGAGTCAAATAGACTATAAAGTCTATTATCTTCTCCATGTTAAAAGCCCACCAACAATGTTTTATCCTCGTAACATCAATCAACAATTCGCATCACAATCACATGTATAACTCATAATCGTAATTGTTGTTCTAAATTCCTTTTCTCATTTAGATTTAAGATAATTTTATCACTTGTCTTTACCGAAATATCAAAGATCATGGTTATACCAAATCACGCCTCTGCTCATAATCATACTAATAAATTCATCTTTGCACCACGGGCCAAAGATATTCATCAACAGATTCATCTTTTCACCATGTGCCAAAGATATTCATCAACAGTTCATCTTTGCACTACAGGCCAAAGATATTCAACTACAGGTCATCTTTGCACTACGACCCAAAGATATTCATCAACAATTCATCTTTGCACTACAGGCCAAAGATATTCATCAACAAGTCATCTTTGCACTACAGGCCAAAGATATTTCTCAACAATTCATATTTGCATTACAGGTCAAATATATTAATATCTCAAAGAAATATATAATCATTTCAGAATTTATATAAACAATAATTATAACCATGTTGATCAATTCACCTTTGCACTTAAGCTAAAGATATTCAATTATAAATTCAATGGTCATGATCATACCAGTCACAATTCAACTTTTCACTACTGGCCAAAGAGAACCCTAGTCATGATCATACTAATAATCTACCCATCTTTACACTCCAGTGAAAGAGAATTTCAACATCAGTGTTATAAAAATGTTATATAAAAACAATATAATCAACATATAGATTTAATCTCAAGAGTAAGATTCATAAATCAATGATTTTATAACAACTTAATCAAAATGTTATAAATCACTTAATAATCTCATAATCTAATATTATTAATACTACCACAATATTTTAGTCATTTCTTAAATTTATAAATAATTTATTTTAATTGTTTACACTTTAATAATAAATGCATTTAATCATCTTAAAATGCCAAACTCATAAGATTTCATCATCAATAACCAAAACCCTTATCAAAAATCTGCATATACCTCATATATGATTCTCAAGCCATAAAATCCTATTTTCTAATTTTCTTACTTCACAAAACATATTTAATTCATTTACTTATAACTAGAACATTTTCATAAAAAATATCAAATCAGTTCCAAAAATATTTCTTTTCTGAGATTTAGAAAAATATAGTCCCATATTGAATATATATTTTTCTCAAAAGTTTTAAAATTCATTTACTATTTTTCACATGGCCAAAACCACCGAATATTCAGACATTTATCATAAATTGTACTTTTATCCAAATATTTTGAAATTCACAGGGTATATTGATATTATATAGATGTACTCCCAATAAATATTTCATCAATTTTGGAGTTAACCACAAGGAGTTATAAGAAGTTACTTTTAAAATAGTCTTTTCTCATAAAATCCATAACTCCTAATCTATACATCCAAAAATCTCCATTTTTGGACACAATCAACAAAACTCATCAAATTATCATTTCAAATTTTTCCAGAATTTTTTAAGGTTCAGAAGAATTTCGAAATAATAACCCTTAAAATCCCTTATTATCCCTTACCTAAAAAAAAGCAAAGATTTCCGACCGAATAACGTTGAACGAACTTGCACCGTATAGCAATACTCAAAGTATACTCAAAATACTCACAAGAATACGCTCGATAATATAGAGAGAGAAAACTTCAGTTTCTGGTGTGATTTTCAATTATAACCTAAGCACCCTATTTATAGGAAATTGCTTAGAACACCAAAGCAGAAAATTTATTAAAATATTAATATATATATATATATATATATATATATAATCTTCTACGCATGCCTAGAATCAAATTTTCAGCCATCAAACACATGTTAAAGATGCCCCCAAACATGTCAAAAATGTTTTTCTTAATTAATTAATTAAAAACTCCAAAAAAATGATAATTAATTAATCCGAAACTTCAATAATTCATAATAAATATCCCTTTTATCAGAAAATTCGAATCTCGCGTGTTTTTATAGGAAATTCAATTCTCTACAACTTTGCAGAAGAAAGTTTTTCTAAATTCCAAACAAAATTGACCAAATCCACAAACGAGTGATTTTACAAAGCTATAATCAAATTTCAATCAAGAAATGGGGTCCAATTGACATGTTTAACATGTTTTAAACATTTTGTAACAAAAATCCTCCTCCTCATATACTCATATATCCCACATTCACTATAAAATATCACTATTATATTATTAAAAATATAATAATATATTTAAATGAATTATTTTATCGGAAAAAGTTAAAATATTAATTTTCAATAATTTTCATATTAAAAATTTTCTCCATCTATATCCACATAAAATGAATATTTTCCTCATCATAAAAATTAATAATTAATTATTCACAAATAATATTATATAATCACAATATTGACAACTGTGCAGGGCCTCCAGGAAAGCAGGGGCTTTCCAATAAGAATTTCTCCTTCTGGCTGCATGCAATTAGGTGACCAAACCTCTCCTTCCTAGATGTAACTTTCTAGACATTGCCAATAATATTATCCAATAATATTATTCAGATAATATGAATTATTGTCTCGATAATAAAAAATAATGTGTAATGACAATTTATCAAACAACAAGAATATAAAATATAAATGCAAAGAATTATTAAATCAATAAAATAAAATATTGAACAAGAATTATCGTAATAATTATTGAGTAGTGTCTTCACGTAAGAATCAATAATTGGTGCAATACTGCAAGTGCTTCTTGTGTTTTAAACCACCGATTATTTTAACAAGATAACTTGTGAATAACTACGCCCGTCATTTATAAACAACTTATATTTGTCGCTTTCTTCATCCAATCGCTTTCACGTTATGGGGCCCACAAAAAGATCACAGGCTGTCGCATTTAATATTCCCCACAAGCAAGAATATTCCACCACCAAACGTAATATTCCCCGACAACAATGAATATTTTATAGCCACTTCATGTATTTTGTAAAATTTGCATAATTCACCCATAACTTTAAACTTTTATCAATTTAACCATTTTTGAATAATAATTATAAGAAAAAATTGAATAATTTTATTTCATAAAATTCGGGGTCTTACACATGGCGGTAGATTTTTGGTCTGTCAAAGTTAGCGTATTACATATCGAGCAGTGTGTGAAGTTATGAAATCGTTTCAAGACACGATGTTTATGTGTCAATTGTGTCTAACCGAGATTCACGATTTACATCGAATTTTCAAAAGGGTTTGCAAGAACGTGTGGAATGCAATTAGAAATAGGTATATCATATCGTTTGCAAATCGATTGCCAAACTAAAAGGAAGTCCAAATGATTTGGAAGGCGTCGCATAGTCGACGAGAAGTTTTTGATAATGTCATACGAGGAATCCACATTGAGCAAGTTATGGGTAAGTTAAAATAATTTAAGAGTAAGGTAATGTTTGGTGGGTTTTCAACTGAGGACTCATATGGTGACTAAGTCATACAAACATTTGTGTGGGCAGAGGTTTTGTGCATATACTTGGTTTATCACATTGATAATAATTAGAATATCGGTATCGCGTTATCAATGTATATGTGGTGGAAATGTGATTCTTTTCTCATGTATATATTTGATAGTTAAAGGGTTTTTTTTTAGATTAAGATAGATGATATTGAGATTAGGTTCGGTTTGGTTCTTAAAACTAAAGCATATGGTAAGTTCATGACTCATAATCATATGGTATGTTTTGAACCCTCAAATGAATGGACTTTATGGTCTCGACTAGGATAAGTTCTAAACTCATATGATTATGGCAAGTTCCTGGATTTCCAAAGTATGGTAAGTTTGATGAACTATTGGGTATAAAACGGTTATAGTATAGGAAGCGTTGATGAAGTTGAAAGATGGTTTTGAGGTAGCCTTACCTCTATAGTTAGAGCGCATTCGAAATGTTTTTCATGTTTCGGTGAGATGATCGAACAAGCTCGACTACAATCACGTGATCAAGTACGACAATGTCGAAGATGCTACGTGGGAACTCAAAACTGAAATGATGAAGAATTACTCTGAGTTATTTGTTTAATCTATGTCTTCGATTCGGGGATGTAATCTTTGTAAGAGAGGAAGAATGTGACGAACGAATTGCTTGAGTTGTGATTCTGGGGACAGAATCCTTGTAAGGATGGAAGGATGTAACAATCCGAAAATTTAAATTATAATTTTAAATATTTATGGAATTATATAAATATTTAATTAATGTGTTTATTGTAGAATAAATATTTGTTTAATTTGATTTGATTTGATTATTTATTTGTTGAATAAATAATTAACGAGTTAAGGAAATTGATCATCATGAGATAATATTTTAATATTTGGTTGATTAAATAAAATTATAATTATAAAGAAAATTATAATTATGTCGTATTGGTGTATGTGGTGAATTAATTTAATAAATTGTTATTAGAATTAATTAAATTGAATATTAAAATTTAATTAATTAAAGTGTGACCATAAACTATATTATAAATGAGTTATTAAAATAAGTTAATGGAGGTTAATTCAATTTTTGCCAAACAAGGATTAATGAATGTTAAGTCTTTAATTTAAATCTGTTTTACCAAAGAAGGTGTAAAATTTTATGGGTTAATTTTTAGTTAGTTAGCCAAACAAGCCTTATGGCTTTTGAGTTTAAGAAAAAAAAACTGATGTCAGTTAAAGTTATAATTATATTATATACTTAATACATATATTATTACCTATACGTTATATTGGGTTTAATACGTAAGTTAGAGTTTAGAATAGGGAGAAAGACTCAGAAGAAGAAAAAGGAAGAGAAGAAGAAAATTACAGAGAAAAGTAAGACAGAATTGTGAGAAGTCTAAATAGAGGAATTGGAGAAAAAGAAAGCTTCATAATCAAAAGAATAGCCATCATCTTCCAAAATTAAGGTATCCTCTTGCTTGTATTTTTCAAAAAGTTGTAGTTATATTCTCTTCTAAAATTCTCTGTAAAAACTTTGTGAAGGTTGAATTGTTTATTGTATATAGCTTTATATGATAAATTGTTTGTTATAAAATTGTTTTCATAAGTTTATATATGAGTATAGTGAAAGAATTCATGTTAAGTATGTATTTTGTGAAGGAAATCATATTGCACTGAATTGGTATGAATATATATGAATATGGCTTAGTTTAAAGTAAAATTAAGATCTAATTAGTTGTTTAATTTATAAATTGACTATTGAATTTGAAAAAGGATGAATAAACATAAGCATGGTATGTTGAATTAACTGTTTTGGTTGAAAAATGAAAGCACAGTGATGATTTTCACTGAAACTTTCAAAAAGTGAAGTTTTAGCAAAAATAGTGAAAATTAATAGTTGTAATTTGGATGTTTATGTTGTTTAGATGGCTAGAAACATGTTAGAAAACATTAGATTATGTTTATGTAAACCTATTATACCTTAAATAGGTTGGTATGGTTGTTAGAAAGGAGTTTGGAGGCCTAATTTGGCTTTCTGTAGTGTTACAGAGCATAAAATCGCAAAACGCTAAAGTGATTTGCCTTGTGCCCCCCATGTAAATACCCCGCCCCCATGGGGGGAGGGGGGGTAGTCTGCTAAGCCGATTTTGGAAAAAAACTGACAGAACATGGTTTACTAAAATGGGCATAACTTTTTCATACGAACTCCGATTGATGCAATTCAAGATGATTCGGAATGAGGATGAGTAGACCTATAACTTTTACTCTTTATTCTTTAAGTATTTCAATTTGAAATTGTTATAAAGGGTCAAAATGGTCATCTTTAGGACTGTTATGTATTTGGAGGCCATCAGAGGGCGTCGGGATGCGCGGATGCAAATGAAATCTATTGTGTATTAGTATAACCTAACCGTAACATGTTGGACATGTAATAGGATGTTATATCAAGTTTTTAATGTGTATATGATGCAATGACATGATCACTTAAGTAGTTGTAATAATGCTAAATAGTGATGTTCATATGGTATGTGTAGGACTTGTGGTGATCGTGAGTAGTGATTGTTTAACCTACGCACGAGGCAAGTTCCCTAACCTTTGCTACTTTATTATTCAGCAATGTTACTTTCTTTATTACGTTATACTTATGCAAATTCTCTAACCCTAACCTCTTGTTTAACGATTTATTGTCATGCGAATTCTTTAACTCTCATTTATTGTTGAGCAAATTAGTTAATCTTTATTTCTTTACTTCAAACAAGATTACCTTGGTTATTCAAAGTCTGTAATGTTGTTTATTCAGTTACTAATAACTATTGTTTGATCTTCGTTCTCCAATGTCATTGTACTATCTTACATTATTGTACAGAATTGTATGTTGCCTAGCGATTCTTTACTAATTCAACTAATCCTTAGTTGATAAATGTTCTAAACTCTAAATTACCCTTGAAGTCAACCCAAACCAAACTTCCTTTGGTTTGCATATGTACTCACACAAATTTTGAAAGCATGTTGTCGATGATAACGTTTGTTCAATTTAGAAACGGTTAATACTCTAGATCTTATTGATTCATCGATATACCTTGTTCATGAAGATATTATAATCAAACTCTTGAATAGTTATTTGTTTCTATCTGATTCAACCAGTACTTGGTTGATGATCATTCTAAAGATCTAGAATTCCTTGGAAGCTAATTCCCAACCAAACTTCATTTGGTTCGGAACCTGATAATCTAAGCTGAGATGAACAACCCTATTATTAGTGTAACGACCCCAAAATTCATACAATTTAAATCTCAACTTCGGTCGTTAACCATACATTAAATCTCAAATTTTACATCATTATTCGATGTTAAACTTAATAAAATTGCGGAATATTTAAAACGTTTATACATTTCCTTCTTTCTTGCCCTGAATCGCAACCTTTACATTACATCTCTTTGATTCAATCTTATATCATGAATCGTTACAACAAAATGACTATACAAAGTCTTATATCATAACTACATATCCATATACATTGGATAGTTCAACTTACAATTCAACAACATGTTACGTTCAAAAAATGAAATACATTTCTCATAAAACATAAGTAATCTTCGTGAATATGGATCTCTATAACTCACTTAGCACATATCTTTACCTTAAAATCTTGACCTGCTAAAAAGTGGTTATTTGCAAGAATGAAATTTGGGCGATTCAAAGAAAGTCTAACGATTTTCATGCATCACATAACACATAATAACATGCTCGATATACATCTCATTAAAGTAACATGGCATACATGCTTTTAATTCACATAGAAATATAAAGATTGAGTTCTTACTCAATCATCATTACTTAGCCAAAACAATGCAGTCACATATTGACTTTAACATTTCATGATTTCAACATGCATAACATATCATGCAATTTAAAATAGTTCATCAAGTCCACGTAGAAAATAGAACCGAAAGACTTGCCTTGATCGTTGTTTAATAATAATAGCTTAACAAATTTATAGTTTATCTGCACTTCATGTGCCCTACACAATTATATAATCATACACATCAACTATTAGTCACATAACAACACATAGTAATTGTAATGTAAACTCTACTCCACATCTCATAATATTTCCTATTAATTAACACACAATGTTCTATTAGATTGTGTTAACTTTCAACTTATGACTCACTATATTTCTTCTTAGTCAAACTCGAAGTTCATTCAAGTGCTTAAGTCTTGGTAGGACTACATATTGGTTTTATATTAAACCCATTTCATATCCTATAATATTCATTTCAATTGAATTGAAACACTTTTTAAGTTCATTAACACTTGGCACGGCGTTTCGACATTCAATCGTCACACGCCCGATTTGCCTCTCGTGTGTATGCTTACTATGATTCTATAACTTATCTAATACATTATTTATTAATGTTAGGCATCATTATATTTACTAACATACATGTTTTATAACTTAGGACATCATCTTTTATGGTCAAGAGCACTACACATGCATATGTGCATGCCCGACGCTCTCCGATTGCTCCCAAAAACATAACAGTCCTAAAGATGACCATTTTGACTACTGTTACAGACCTCAAATTAAAACACTTAAAGCATGAAAGTTGTAGGTCTATTCGTCCTCGTTCCGGATCATCTTGAATCAACTCAATCGGAGTTCGTACGAGAACGTTATGGCTGTTTTACTACAGGAGGCCAAAACTATCTGACTCAGACTTTTGTCCCCGCGCCGCGGTGCGAGAACTAAGCTAACCAGTGGTGCCGCAGCGCGAGATTGGCGTTGGGGCATGAATTTTAGCGCTGGGGTGCGAACTTTTGGCGTTAGGGCTTAATTTTGGTATTTGAGGCTCCATTTTGGCCTTTGGGCAATCGAAAACTAACGTAACGTAGCTAACGAAGAACGAACAACTAAATTTACATCTATAACTTAATTTCTAACACTAATTAACATGTATAGCTTATGCCAATTACACATATACACATTACCCAACATGCATATATACTAATTTAAACCATTAAACAACAATCACGTAAAACTTAATTCCTTGAAAACCATATTTTAAACCCAAAAGTCCATCTTTATACTTCTAGACATTGTGAACACGAAAAAATCACAGTTTATAACCCAATTTTGATTCCTTGAGACTATGATTCTCTGAATTTCATAGCCATTTAACATAATCACACTTTAATTTCATAACTTCACAATTAACATATACTAATTTTGATATTTCTACAAACCACGTTCATACATGAATGTTTACTATAAAAACTAATTTCTCTTTCTCTATGAACGTAATTTAGCATACCACACATATATACATATATACATGTTAGTTATTACGTAACACATGATTTCATAATCATTTAGTAAAGCATAGTTCTATGATAACCTTTGAAAAACTTATATACAATGAAGTTGAGTTTCATGAAACACGAGGCTAAATAATTATACTATAAATCATATATGTTAAGATTATGTAACATACCTTTAATTTGCTCGAGATAATCCTTTTTAATCAATCGAGAATATCTTGAAGAACTCGTAACTTTCTCTTGCTTTTCTTTCTCGGACTCTCTCCAAACCTCGACAATCTTTTTCTTTCTTGAGGCTTAAGCCAATTGCATTATCGTGTAAAACTAAAGCGATAACAATTATGCGTAAACTAAAAAACCGATATGGCCTAATTAATAATCACCATAACTATTATCGATTACCAAAATAATAAGCGTATATCCATTATAAATATATTTTATTTAATTTAATTTATATTACTAATAAATCAAATTTAAAAATCCAAAAGCCATAAGGTCTGTTTTATAAAACTCTTTAAAATTAAAGACTTAATATATTTAAGCCTTGTTTGGCAAAATAAATTAAAACTACTTTAATTTATTTTAATAACCACTTGTAATATAGTTATTTGTCACACTTCTAATTAATTAAGTTTTCATACTTAATTTAATTAATTCTAATAACAATTTATTGCATAATATAATAATTTATTTAATCATTATAAACTCTCTAACTTAATTATTAAATTAAATTAGAATATTATCTCAAAATAATTACTTTTCTTAACTCATTAATTATTTATTAAACAAATAAATAATCAAATCACATCAAATCAATTAAAAAATACTTATTCAACGATAAACACATCCATTAAATATTTATATAATTCAATAAATATTTAAATATTAATTAAAAACTGGATTGTTACAATTAGGGGATTGTTTTAGAAATACATGATAAGCGTTAAAATATTTGCACAATACATATGACAAAGTATCGATCACCGGAGACGGATGATGGTCCATATAGTCGTTTAGACTGTTAAAGGTTTGATAGAAACACCTGTTAACCTAGGACATAGATGATGATTATAGTCTTTTAGAATGTTAAAGGTTAAAGTAGAAATACTTGAAACCTAGTGTATAGTTCGTGGTCTCGTGACCCTCAGTGTATTCTTTGATGTTGATATATATTGTTAACTTAACGTTCATTATTCACTTGAACTCATAGTTATTGAATTAAAGTATATTGTTCCGGTGAGAATACTTTACCATTGAAAACTCAGTGAATTATCATTCATAAACCGTTATTTTATATTATCCTTCTTATGAGCAATTGTTTGCTCACTCTTGCACAAAATAATGCAGATGAAGTTAAGAAGTTTGAAGAGCCTTGTACAAGCAAGGGCAAGGACAAAGTGCTTGATTAGACGACAACGTTTAATTTATCTTTTATTTATGAAGCTTATGTAATAGATTTAATTATGATCATGTTTTAATTTTCCCACGATGATTGTATTTAAAGGTTAGATGACACGGGATTTATTTTAGATTATGTAACCCTTTAATGGGAGATTGATTGTTTAAACTTTTGAGTTTAATTATATCCTTTGTTTATTGGTAGTTAGTTATGATTTAATTGGACAGTGAACACCAAATCTGTGGAATTGAAGTACCCGAATTTGGGGGTGTCACAATTCTTGTCTTTACATCATATTCGATGTTATACTTAATAAGATACAGAATAATTAATTTTTTTCTGAATTATTTATTTATTTCCCTGAATCACAACCTTCATCATTTACATATCTTTGAATCAAATTTATTCTATGATTCGATTCGTCAGAGTTACATTATAAAACTTTACATCCAAATTCAATATCCTTATATACGGAGTAATTATGGCTTTATAACTCTACATGAGTTAAACATCGGAAACAACAATCAAGTATATCATCTTAAACCTATAGCATGGTTCAAAATCATTGCTTCGGATAAACAAATCAATCTCCTTGTGATACTATTGAACTCTATCAATCAAGTAGCACGTAACTTTACCGTGAGTCCTCAACCTGCAAAAGTGGTTATTTGCAATGGTGAGCTCGACATCCCAATAATTCTAACAGTTTTCATACATCACATAGCACATAATATCATACGCAGTTTATACAATCATAATCATTTAAACTTGATACGCATACTGCTTCTCACATAATAAGTATAGAGATTAACTTATAAAACATATACTCGTAGCTTGACTTTTGAATTTCATACACATCTCATATGCAATTTCATATAAAAATCAACATTTTTATTGCATAATATAATTCAACCAACAGTTATCAAATTCATACAACAAATAAGAACTGAAAGACTTACCTGGCTCGTAGATTATTAACTACAACTTAACTGCTTATCATTATCTGCACTTCGTGTATTCCTACACAATTGTATAATCATGGATTCATATCCATCAGTAACACATTTCCTTACATTCTCAATGTAATAATAATTGTTACATTGCTTTCTAACTCAGTTTTTAAAATTGAGATGACCGTGATTGATTTTAATGGTTTGGTCGCTTGAATTCGCATAATAGGTTTACAACCTTACAAAAACAATCAATTTTAGCATGATGAGTAGTTAACCAATCAATCCCTAGAATCACGTCAAATGCAAGTATTTTTAAGGAGATAAGATCGATGAGTAGTAGCGTGCGATTACTGGATTTGAATCAAACAAGACTTATAAAGCGATTGGATGTAATGAAGGTTTCTCTAATGGAGTTTCAACAGATAAGTCAAAGTCTAATTTCTCCGAGTCAAATTTAAGCGTTGAGCGCAAGTAGGAGAAATAAAAAGTGGGTAGAACCGGTATCAAATAAGGCATAGACTTCACTAGAGTTTATGATAAGCTTACCCGTGATGACCTCGTTCGGGTTCCTTGCTTTCTGGAAGGTCACAACAAACGCTCTCCCTTGTACTACCGGCTTTGACTTATCTGGGACGACCTTTGGTGCCTCCATCCTAGCTGAACTTGTCTTCGGTGAACGACAAAATCGGGCTAGGTGACCTTCTCTTCCACAATTATAACACGCTTTGGATGCCATCGTGCGGTTTGACCGATATGTCCCTTCCTCGCATTTGAAGCATATGATAGGTGGTCGTTTCTCCTTCCTTAACCACGGTTCTTTGGTCTTTGGCGTCTTTCCATTATTGTTGAATCTCCTTTTCTTGAAATGTCCATTTTTACCGTCTTGGCCATGATTACCACAAAGTGGTTACCATTTCGGCATGTTGATTCCTCCACGCTTGTTGTCACCGTTTACGATGGTATTACCCTTTGGTATTTTCATGTCACGCCTTTTGCTTTCCCTTGGTTGCGTTAACTCGTTACCGCGCTCCAATAACTGAGCCCTATTTACAACATCTGAGTATAAACACAGTTTATGAGAAATAAGATATTGACGTATCTCCGGTTTTAATCCTCTTAAAAACATTCGTGTCATTCGCTCCTCATTATCGACCAAATGGGATGCAAACCGGGATAAATCTGCAAATTTAGCCTCGTATTGCGACACGATCATATTATTTTGTTCCAACTTGATAAACTCCACCTCTTTCATGTGACGAATACTTTCGGGAAAGTACTTGTCGTTGAATAGCTCTTGGAACTTCTCCCAAGACATCTTGAGTCAAGGCCAGTCGGGTACGCTTTTTCTGATTCCCACCAAGAATCTGCCTCTTCACGCAACATGAAGGTGGCGAAGGGAACCTTTTGCTCCTTGGAGCATCCCAAGACATCAAATATCTTGGTAATCTACTTTATCCATGCTTCCGCCTTAAGTGGTATAGGCTCTCCAATAAACTCGGGTGGTCCCAGCTCCTTAAACTGTTTAGCGGTGACCGTTCGAGAGTTTCCTGTGTTTACACCTGTATTTTGAACAGGAGCCACTCTCGCCTGATGTTGCATGAATTGCATGAAGCCTCGAAACATTCCATCATTCATCATTTGGTTAGTGTTGTTGTTTTCATGAGGATTGTCGCCTTCCTAATGCACGTTATCCTGGTTATTGATCTGTTGAGACTCAACGGTCTCCTGTGCTCCATTGATGTTCTCAACATTCTCGGATGCCATTTTCAAACACTGCCACAAAACAAGGGTTAATTGACATGCAACATATTATCACTATACTCTGACCGACCAATCAAATACCAAATAAACTTAGGTAGGTCATACTAGCGAAGGAATTCCCCGTCTCTCCCCTCCTAGTTCTAGTCTCACATCTTAGCTATGGATCATATCCTAAGCTTTGATACCAACCGTGGACGCCCCAAAATTAGGTATCGTCACCCATCTTGGGTCGCCACTTACATGGTACATAAATTCAAATACAACTTAATAATACACAACCGTAGGTGTACAATACGACAAAACATAAGTCGTATGAGTTTGAATAGAAATATTTTCTACTAGAGATTATACAAACTCAAAAGGAGTCCTCATTACAATTATTATCATACTATTTCACAAAATAGTGAGGACTACTAATGCTATCATCTGGTCCGTCACTCCGTTCCCTGACTAGTCCCTGCTACGTTCTCATTTCCTGAAGAGAACAATAAAAGTAAAAAGGGTGAGCTCAACTAGCCCAGTAGGAAATATTATGAAAAAGATACTGCTGAATATATTATCATAGCCATCAACAATGTTAAACTGATACAATATTACAACCATCAAGTTTAACTGCAGCGGAACAAGCAATCCATTAAATGAGTCAGTAGAGAATAAAATCTACTATCTTTAATGATTTAGAAGGTTTTCATCACTTTTATCATTGGGACTCGACTTTAATAAATAATCCACATCATCGAATCACTTACCGCACTATGGCCGAGGATATTCTTTAG
The DNA here is from genome assembly GCA_020205605.1 of Panax ginseng. Classification (NCBI taxonomy): domain Eukaryota; kingdom Viridiplantae; phylum Streptophyta; class Magnoliopsida; order Apiales; family Araliaceae; genus Panax; species Panax ginseng. Next base: position 127,657,750 of record CM035145.1, read on the forward strand.
TATCACGACCACAATTATCCATGCACTACGGGCCAAGAATATTTCTGTATTCATTAATGGTCATGATCATGCCAACAACTCCGTCCATCAATGCACTACGGGCCAATGAGGACTTTTTCACATCATTTGTAACATTACGGTCATGATTATTACAGAATAATCCTTGGTCATAATCATACCAAGTCCATCTATGCACTATAGGCCACAGATGACTTTCAACAAAATATAAACATGAGGATGATGACAATGATATAAGAATTCAATAAAAACAAGTTCAAGAATTATTTTATCCAGGAACTAATAACGTCCAAATTGTCAACATGATACTGCTTTGTAGAGTAAATTCAAGAATGCTCAGAAGAATATTTCCATGAAAAGATACTGGATGAAGCGCAAATATCAAGGATATTCCACTAATTTCATGGAGTATAGAAGTTAAAACTTTAACCAACTGAGTATAATAAGGAATGAAATAACAAAAGAAATCACCAAGCATGCGATAGACCGCACAGGCAGGTTATTCCAACAGAATAATAAATAATGGAATCAGGTCCGGCGTAAAACGCACAGACATGATATTCCAACAGAATAATAAAGACGGAATCAGGTCCGTAGAAGCGCATGCAGACGAGGATATTCCAGCGAGAATAATAAAGATGGAATCAGTCCCGTAGAACGCGTAAAGCAGGATATTCCAAATGAATAATAAAGACGAGAATCGAGTCCGTAGAACGCATGCATGGGATATTCCAATAGAATAATAAAAGGCGGAACAGTCCCGCGTAGAACGCATGCATGTGAGGATGTTCCAATGAATGATAAAGAATGGAACAACGGAAGAATTTCACCAAGTATAGGGTAGCAGCGTATCTGAGTTATTCCAGCAGAATAATAAGAATGGAATAATGAAGTTCTCTTCATAGATAAGAAAGAAATAATACTCCATACCTTGGAAAAGCGGATCTTTGGAATAGTGAGGTAGCAGATTTCTCTTTTTCTTTCTCTGTATAATAATCTCTCTAAAGCTTTTTTGAATTGGTGAGAAATGAAGGAAGAATGAGCTTCTATTTATAGGAAAATATAGTTTCAATAATTTGACGTTTTGGGGCTCGAAAATTATAGTACAATACCTCCAACTTTTCTTTTCATTTTTAATTTAGTCCACCGCAAGTATTATCAATCTTGCACCAACTCCCCTAATAGTAAATAATATGAATCAATAGTTCAATCATGTGAATCAATAGTATAATCATGTGAAAAAAATACGAATTACGATTATAGTACCTCCATCTATACCTCAATTTTAACTTAGTCATGCAAGTATTATCAATCTTGCACCAACTCCCCTAATAGTAAATAATGTGATTCAATAGTACACATATGTGAATAAATAGTTATATAAGCATGTGAATTATTAGCAATTAATTGCTCATTTATCCAGATAAATTACAGATTTATCAATATAACCCCTATACATCAATTATCATGGAATAAATGTGATTTTCACTAACACAAACAATTCCAACATAATGAAACTATTTTTATCAAAATATAAATTTTGAAATTTCAAAGTTTGATTTTTCCCGAAAAAGTCAACTGTTGACTTTTTTGACCAAATAGTGAATCCAGAAAAATTTTGTGTTTATAGACTATTTTACTAATTTAAATGCGTTCGGACTCAAATATCACGTCGCGTCTTCAAATTCAACTCCGAATAACATTCTTCATTAATATTATAACTCACAATATTTATCAACCAGGTCGTTTCCAAGAAAGAGGGGGCTTTCCAATAAGGATTTCTCCCTATTGGCGCGCAATTAGGTGACCAAACCTCTCCTGATGAGAACTTCTAGACATTGTAAATATTGCGGTTTATAATATGAATAACTTTGTCGTCTCAAGTATTGATTTTAAAAAAAAACATTTTATGCGCAGATGATCTTGTGACAATAATTGAATCAATAATATGATAGATATGATCAACAATTATTGTACTAATAATTGAGTATAAGCGAGTGACTTCTCACGTAAGCATCAATAATCAATCTGCAGTACTCTACTATGCACCACGCAGCATTCATCGTATTTTTTAACAAGGGTGTTTCAACGATTAACGGTAAAACTTCCAGCCGTTATTTTCATAAAGTATTTTTGTCGCTTTTTCTCAATCAAACAATAATTCCGTTAATGAGGGTCCACCAATGATTGTCTTAGTTATCACGAATATTCCCTGTTAAAATGAATATTCACGACCAATTGAATATTATATAACAACTTGCGTGATTTTGCAAAATTTGTAAATATTACCCACAACTATAACATTATATCAAATCCACACCATAATATTCAAAAATATATTTCGAGAAAAATTTAATCTTTATTCAAAAAGTTGGGGTCTTACACATATTAAGAGGTCTGGGTCCAAGTTTGGTGTAGCGATTGTATTTTTCCTTGTAAATAAAATAGAAGTTAATAAATAAATTTTTATTTTAATGAGTTGTATGATGTGGCATACCTTAATTGTTGCAATGTAAAATGGGCGTATATGTGTGATACGTGATGTGATGAATATATTAGAATATATATTTATTGCATAAATAAATTATGGAAGCAAATTATTTTGTGGAAGATATATTAAAGTAATTTATGGGAATTAAATTATTTTAATATAGTACAATTTATTTTTTTAAATAAATCATTTCTATTTAATGGTTTTCGTTTTAATGGAAATGATTTATGGATATTTTATCCGAATTTTTGGAATGCATTATGTATATTTAAAATGCATTATTTGTAATACGATATGTACGGAGGGTATTTAGAATAATGGAATAAGCAGTTTATTAACCAAGCATGTGCTGTCAAATTTTAAAGGATGAGTCATTAATTGATTAAGAATGAGTTGTCTTTATAAGCATTGTCCAAGTCTGCTAAGGCCAGGTCATCTTATTTAAAGCTGGAGCTGCAAGGTTCATGGAGTACTATACTTATGAAGCAACAGAGCTATTTTGTGGGAGACAAGTGTAAGATCCCGAATTTTACAAAATGAAAGTATTCAATTTTTATAATTATTATTCTATTTAGTATATTGCTAAATTGATAAAAGTACAAGATGTCACGCATGGTTGCACAGTGGCTGCATTATTATGTGATATCTTTGATTATTGATGCTTACGTGCGAAGTCACTCAGTTTTATTCAATTATTATCACAATATTTTATATTATTAAATTAATAATTAAGATGACAAAGCTATTCATATTATTATATGCAATATTGACGATGTCTAGAAAGTTCTGTCGAGGAGAGGTTTGGTCACCTAATTGCGCGCCAATAGGGAGAAATCCTTATCGGAAAGTCCCTTCTTTCTTGGGAATGATCTGGTTGTTCAATATTGTGAGTTATAATATTAATGATGAATAAGTTCATGTTTATTAAAGATGAAATTGATAGTTCCATTGTGTTGGGATTATTAGTGTTAGTGGAAATCGACATTTATTTCGATAGTAATTGATGTCTGGAAGTTATATTGACCAATCGAGTAATTAATCGGATAAACGAGCAATTAATTCACATGCTTATAACTATGTGTTCACATGTGTGTACTATTGATTCACATGTATGTACTATTAGGGGAGGTGGTGCAAGATTGATAATACGCATAACTAAATTTAAAAATAAAGGTATAGATGAAGGTCTTATCACGTAATTATTTTTTTTCACATGATTGTACTATTGAGTCACATGATTGTACTATTGATTCACATGATATACTATTAGGGGAGGTGGTGCAAGTTTGATAATACTTGCGAGGACTAAATTAAAAATGAAGGAAAAGATGAAGGTATTATCTTTGTAATATTTTGAGCCCCAAAAGCGTGCAATTATCGAAACTATATTTTCCTATAAATAGAAGCTCATTCTTCCTTCATTCTCACCAATTTACTAAGACTCACAAGAGCAATTATAGAGAGAAGCTATAGAGAGAGCTATAGAAAGAAAGAAGAAGAGAAGTACGCTACTTCTTTATTCCAAAGATATCGATCTTTTTTCGAGGTAAGGGTATTATTTATTTCATATTACGAAGAGATATTATTTTTCGTATTCATTATGAATTTTATATTAGATTCAATATTCGTAAGGAATATCATCTTCGTTCAATATTAAATAGGAATATTATTTTCGATTCAACAAATCGTAAAGGGTATTATTTCTTCGTAAATGATATTATTTCTTTCAATATCGTTATGCCGGAATATTGGTACGAATTTTATTATGGAATTTTTACCTTTTTGTGTCGAGGTTACTATTCATTCTAGTATTATTCACTTGGGTATTCGGGGCACTTTTCGTGCCAGAGTACTATTCATGAGTTACTATTCACGGGTTACTATTCATCCGGTTACTATTAACTCTAGTATTATTGACTCGGGTATTTGGGACACTTTTCATGCCGGGGTACTATTCACGAGGTCCTATTCTCGAAGTACTATTTACAGGGTACTATTCATGGGATACTATTCACCCGAAAAATATATTTCTTTTCTGTCCAAATTATTTTTGGTAGATAAATATTATTCTTGAATTTTACTCCACAAAACAGTATCATGTTGACAATTTGGATATTTTTAAACTCTGGATAAAATTAAAGTCTTTAATATTTATCCTTGATTTCGTTTGACTAATGCTTATATCATTGTCATCATCATCATACTTATATTGTGATGAAAGTCATCTTTGGCTTACGTGTAGATGGACTGTTAATTATTGGTTTTACAGTTGTATATTTTTGGCTTACGTGCAAAGATGGACTGTTGATTATTGGTTTTATAGTTGTATATCTTTGGTTTACGTGCAAAGATGGACAGGTGTATGACATGATCATAACCCTTGGTGATAATAACGAATATCCTTGACCGTAGTGCATGGATAATTCGATGATGTGATTAAGCGAGGATCATGACCATTAGTTAACAGTTGAATGTCTTTGGTAGTAGTGTATTTGACAGACAATTGATTGGTATGATCATGACCATTAGTTTTATAGTTGAATATCTTTTGTGAGACCCCGAATTTTATAAAATACAAGTATTCAATTTTTCTATTTTGGTAAATAGTTAAATTGATAAAAGTTTAAAGTTAAGGGTCATATTTGAAATTTTTTCAAAGTAAACAAGTTGTCATAAAATACCTGATCACTATTCACTCTAGTATTATTCACTCGGGCATTTGGGACACTTTTTGTGTCGGAGTTACTATTCACGAGTTACTATTCACGGGTTACTATTTACCCAAATTACTATTCACTCTAGTATTGTTCACTCGAGTATTTGGGACACTTTTTGTGTCGGAGTTACTATTCATGGGTTATTATTCACCCAAATTACTATTCACTCTAGTATTGTTCACTCGGGTATTTGGGACACTTTTTGTGTCGGAGTACTATTCACGAGTTACTATTCATGATTCTTATTCACCCGAACAATATATTTATTTTTGGTCCAAATCATTTTGGGTACAATATTATTCCATGAAGAGATGTACTAATTTTTTAGACCAGTTGGTTGAAATTATAAAGAGAAAAGCTTTTTATATAAAACATAATACTTTTATAAAGTTATTCTATAAATAGAATATATTATATTCTATTATGCATGATTTTGCATAGTAAAATCTTTTTATATAAAATAGAATACTTTTATAAAGTTATTCTATAAATAGAATATATTATATTCTATTATGCATAGTGTTTTGCATAGTAAAATCTTTTTATATAAAACAGAATACTTTATTAAAGTTATTCTATAAATAGAATATATTATATTTTATTATGCATAGTGTTGCATAGTGTTTTGCATAGTAAAATCTTTTTATATAAAACAAAATACTTTTATAAAGTTATTTATTTTATTAGGCAATAATTAGAATATATTATATTTTATTTAAAAGATTTTGCTTTAAATATGGACCGTCCAATTAAAGTAAATCAATCTGGACCGTTCATGAGTTGGTTACTATTCATTCCATTTTTCTATAAATAGAAGCTCATTCCTTCATTATTTCTTACGAATTCATTGAAACTCTAGAGAGAGAAACTATAGAGAGAATCCTTCTTCTATAATCTTGAGAGTATTTCTTTAGAGTTTAAGAAAGCTTTGAGCGTAGTATAAGTTTCCTTCGAGTATATCCTCGCCCTACTAGTCGGAATACTCTTCTTTGAAAGGTAAAGGGATATTATTATAGTAAGGGATATTATTTGTTGTACCCGTAAAGTGTTATTCTTTCTTATTCATGAAGAGAACTTACATTATTCCATTCTTTATTATTACATTGGAATAACTTTGTATACGGATTCTAGTATACGGTGAAGTCTACTATTATTCAATCATTTATTATTCTGTTGGAATAACTTGTATGCGCGGTTTACCGTATACTTGGTGGAATGACCTATATATGCGATTTACCCAATACTTGGTGATCTTCTTCTTTTATTATTCCGCATTTATTATTCTGTTGGAATAACATGTATGCGCGGTTTACCCTATACTTGGTGGAATGCTGTATATGCGGTTTACCCAATACTTGGTGATCTTATTTTATTATTCTGCATTTATTATTTTGTCGGAATATACTTTGGGTGTGAATTTCACCAGACCTGGTTCCAATATTTATTATTTCGCATTTACGATTCTGTCGGAATATCCTGTCGGTGTGACTTTCACCTGACCTGGTTCCAATATTTATTATTTCGTATTTACGATTACCTTGAAATATATCACATGCATGCGTTTTCGCATGGACACAGTTCCATTATTTATTATTCCGCGTTTATTATTCTGTTGAGAATAACCTGTATGTGCGGTCTCTATCGCATGCATGGTGATGTCTTTTGTTATTCCATTCTTTATTATCCTGTTGGAATAACCTGTCTATGTGGATTACCACATGCATGGTGAATGATCCTTTGTATTCATTCCTTATTAAATTGTGGAAATGATCTATTTACGTGGTTTACCGCATGGCGTGTGAAAATCCATTTTGCGATTTCATATATTTTATTATCTTTGTTGGTTATTAGTTCTGGATAAATTAATTCTTGAACTTGTTTTATTGAATTCTTATATCATTGTCATCATCCTCATGTTTATATTTTGTTGAAAGTCATCTCATGGCTTCTGTAGTGCATAGATGGACTTGGTATGATTATGACCGAGGATTATTCGGTATAATCATGGCCAAGTAATGTTACAAATGATGTGGAAAAAGTCATCATTGGTCCGTAGTGCATTGATGGGACGATTTTTGGTATGATTATGGCTATGGATTCTCTTGACCAAGGGTGCAAAGATGAATTGTTTTATGGCATGATCGGGATAGTTGATGAAAACACGATTATCTTTGGGCGTAGTGCATGGATAATTCGTGGTCGTGATACTTAAATAATATCCTTGGCACGTAGTGCGGGGATGATTTGATGATGTGGATTAATTATTTAGGTGAGTCTCGGTGATGAAATATTAATTTATGGATGTGGTAAAAGTCATCTTTGGTAGTAGTGCATAGATGGACTTGGTATGATTATGACCGAGGATTATTCGGTATAATCATGGTAGTAATGGAAAAACACGAATATCCTTGGCCCGTAGTGCATGGATAATTCGTGGTCGTGATCTTATTAATTTGAGTCTCGACATTATTGGTTTCTGATTGTATATCTTTGGCTGTAGTGCAAAAAGATGGGCTGTTGATTTTAGTTATCTGAGTTGTATATCTTTGGTAGTAGTGCAAAGATGAATTTATTAGTATGATTATGAGCAGGAATTGTGATTTGGTATGACCATGATTTTTAATGTTGCAGGTAAAGATATGTGATGTAAATTATCTTCGTCCTGGGTGCGAAAAAGAATTCAGAATCACAATTATGATTATGAGTTATTCATATAATTGTGGATGGGAATTGTTGATTGATGTTACAGGGATAAAACATTGTTGGTGGACTTTTAACATGGAGAAGATAATAAACCTGATGGTCTATTTGACTCTTTTAATGGATTGCTCGTTTCGCTGCAACTATGGTTGAAAAGTTTTATCATCTACCATATGTTCTAAATCTCTGATTTATTATTGATGAAAGCTATTGATAAGTAGTTATCTTTAGTCATGATGTTCTTTACTGGGCTAGTCGTGCTCACCCTTTTGCTTCACAATTCCTTTCAGGTAATAAGAGTGTAGCTAGGTCGAGCGGGGATAACAGGGAAATATTGAGATGGTTCGAGACTGTCGAAGTTACTCAATACATTATAAAATGGTATGACATACAATATATAATTGTATTGAGGACCTAAGATGTGGGTGTCGTATTTTATACGTCACATAATATTTAATTTTGGTGAACTATAATAGGGTGAAGTGAACTTGGAGCTTTGGAAGCGTTATTTCTTTCTTTGTATATATATGGCATTGTAATAATTTGAGTTTGGATACTTTCATGAGACTATATTGTATTAAAACTCACCATTAAACTGTAGTCGTATTCTTTACGATAGTTCAACAGTTGTATAAATGAAGTTTGTATTTGATTTTTATAATGTGATATCTGGCGCGACTCAAGATGGGTTAAGTGTGGACCTATTTTAGGGGCGTCATAATTGGTATCGAGCTTAGGGATATGGTCATTTGGCGGAGATAAGAGTCTAGAACTAGGAGGGAGAGGCGAGTTATATACTTCATTTAGTGTGTGACTTACCTAAGCTTAAATTATTTACTTGATAAGTTGACAAATTGTGATATGTCGATTAACCTTTGTTTTGAAGCTATATTCTAGAATGATATCTGAAATACAGGAGATGAGAAATGGGAAAATCCTGATAGCGAGGAAATTATCGGGAAGGTACAATCCGAAAAGAAAGCAAGGTATTCTCATCTCTTGAATATCAGTGCGTCACATAAATTTAGAGGTGAAATTTCATAAGGAGGGAGATTGTGAGACCGAATTTTATGAAATAAAAGTATTCAATATTTCTATTTTGGTAAATAGTTATATTGATAAAAGTTTAAAGTTAAGGGTCATATTCGAAAATTTTTCAAAGTAAACAAGTTGTCATAAAATACCTGATCACTATTCACTCTAGTATTGTTCACTCGAGTATTTGGAACACTTTTTATGTCGGAGTTACTATTCACGAGTTACTATTCACAGGTTATTATTCACCCAAATTACTATTCACTCTAGTATTGTTCACTCGGGTATTTGGGACACTTTTTATGTCGGAGTACTATTCACGAGTTACTATTCATGAGTTATTATTCACCCGAACAATATATTTATTTTTGGTTCAAATCATTTTTGGGTACAATATTATTCCATGAAGAGATGTACTAATTTTTTAGACCGTTGGTTGAAATTATAACAGAAAAGCTTTTTATATAAAACATAATACTTTTATAAAGTTATTCTATAAATAGAATATATTATATTCTATTATGCATAGTATTTTGCATAGTAAAATCTTTTTATATAAAACAGAATACTTTTATAAAGTTATTACATAAATAGAATATATTATATTTTATTGTGCATAGTGTTTTGCATAGTAAAATCTTTTTATATAAAACAGAATACTTTATTAAAGTTATTCTATAAATAGAATATATTATATTTTATTATGCATAGTGTTGCATAGTAAAATCTTTTTATATAAAACAAAATACTTTTATAAAGTTATTTGTTTTATTAGGCAATAATTAGAATATATTATATTTTATTTAAAAGATTTTGCTTTAAATATGGACCGTCCGATTAAAGAAAATCAATCTGGACCGTTCATGAGTTGGTTACTATTCATTCCATTTTTCTATAAATAGAAGCTCATTCCTTCATTATTTCTTACGAATTCATTGAAACTCTAGAGAGAGAAACTATAGAGAGAATTCTTCTTCTATAATCTTGAGAGTATTTCTTTAGAGTTTAAGAAAGCTTTCAGTGTAGTATAAGTTTCCTTCGAGTATATCATCGCCCTACTAGTCGGAATACTCTTCTTTGAAAGGTAAAGGGATATTATTATAGTAAGGGATATCTTCGATTTGATAGGTGGAAGGCCTCGTAACTCTTCCCGGATCAAAGGTTATGGCCGTTTTCCCAAAGGACATCATAGCAGAAAATTTTCCTTCACAAAACCGCCGTCGGGGTGGGTATGCGAGTCACAAAGCAGGTCCCTAGCCCCTGTAGAAGTGGCCTAAAACAAGCATAAACCCTCGTAAGGGTAGGGTAGAAAAATGTGAAATGCGAATTTTGGTCCAATTTGAGTCCGGGAAGGATTGTTTCGATCCGATTTACACAAAGACTTTCAAGAAAACTTCCAAGAGGACTTAAAGACATATAAAGAGACTTATAAAAGGGGGAGAATCACAAGGATTAGGGGAGATTAGAGACTAGATAGAGGATTCAATTAGATTAGATTAGAGTAAATTAGATAAAAATACTAGTTCTTATTAGATTTGGAGAATGAAGCAACTTGGAGACAATTGAAGATTCAAAGTAGGAGCAAGGAGGGAGCATCAACTCTACAGACAATAGATTCTATCTTCTCATCTTCTTCTATCTTTGTCTTTTATTGTTTATTCAAGTGTGGATTCTTAGTTTTAATTCAATGAACTAATTCTTTGTTTGAGATTACAATGGATCTTATTGTGTAGTTTATTTTAATATGCTTCGTTATCAATTATTATGTTCTATTGTGAGGATTGTCTATTGTGATTTAGACTTAATTGTTTAATTGATTGGCTATCAATTACCGTGATAATCTATATGAACTCGAGAGATGAAGTATTGATTTAGATCTTATCATGATAGCATGTGTCATGAATTTTGTCAATAACAGATTTTTGATTATTGTTAAGGTAGAGATATTCTTAACATCGCATGTAATCGGATAGAGAACTTATTCTTCAACCTTCTTCAATTGTAATTCACATAGAGATATAGTGGGTTAGTTGATTAAGGTGTTTAACGGATTTCTATCTTAATTGTGGATTGACGTTAATATGGGTATTATGCATCGAGAGGTGATTTTATCTGCTTTAATGTTCTTGATTAACCATTCAGGATAGAGAATAATTGATGAGAAGTGTGTTAACTTAAATGAAGCAATAAGTGAAGTTGTGATCTTAAATCTCCGTTATCTTAATTTAACTAGTGGTAATTAGAATTCGTTTACTTATAAATTGAAATTCCTTCGTTTAAATAAGATTGAGTTGGTTACGGGTTAGTACTTGGTAATTTTCTATTAAACAATTCCTCATGGGAACGATACTCTACTTTCACTTTATTACTTGTTGACCACGTATACTTGCGTGTTGTGCGTATATAGATTTTACCCAACAGTCGTTCTATAACCTATAAACGTCGGAAGATCGTAGTATTCGAATCACGTGAGAGAATTAAAGTGTTTGAATTTCTAAGACGAAAATAAATGTTTTTCGAGAAAGTTTAAGAAAAACACTATTCACCGTTTATCGCTCGGGAATTATTTTTGAACTTCCGAGAAATACGTAATGTTAGAATATCGAGGCGAGATGGATTATGTAATAATAATCTAAGTATGGAAAATGCAATAATTCGCATTTGGACTTAATTTTAGAATATAGGTATTAAAACCTAATGAAATGAATTAATGTAACTTTGCATAAAAATAAGTCCATAAGCTTAAAGGTGTAAACCTAAATGGGATTCATTATGAAACCCAAGTGTTTAATAAAGGGAGGCCCAAACTAATTAATTAGCAAGCCCAAAGGATAAGTTAATTGAATTAACATTAAGCCCAAACTATGATCCATTAGCTAATGAGGATCCATGGGGCAACCCATGGGTAGACTTGATGGGCAAACCTTTTGTGTGGTGACCAAGTGTTGTAGTGGCCAAGTAAGTAAGAGTGGTTAGCAAGTAGACTTGGTTAATAAGCAATGAATAGTAAGGAGGTTAGTTTAAGGAGGTGGGATGACATAAAGACCATTCTACCCTCACTTTGTCAAGCCTATAAATAGAGAGCTCATAATTCATTTTATTGCTTGATTAAAATCTCTCTCAAACTCTCTCTCAAACAACTTATTTGTTAGAGTCAATAAGCACTTTGAGCTTAACCTTTCCTTAGTAGATTTCCAAAGCGAGTGAAGTAATCATCAAAGGTAAATGATCTTGTCTTCTTCATCTCTAACATATTAGGAGGATAAGAGAAGTGTAATCTAATGAACTTAGATGCTGACTCATCTGAGAAGATGATCAACAGCGCCTCACCGGCATCCACAGGAGACGGACCAGTCAACGAAGAAGACGCCAGAGGCATCTTCAGTCAACCGACAGTGATGGCCCCAGCCATCAGACAAGCTTTTGCTTTAAACCATATGTCTATGGTGGCAAACAGTTACATCACCAAATTCAACAATCTATCTCAACCAGATATTGGTGAATTAATTGTTAGTGGATTCACTGGTATTCTCACAAAATTACTAAACATCATAAAAGATCTGGTCTTCAAATTAACGACTCCTCATCTAGTGATGAAAATCATGATACTTTAGTAAGGTAATTGGTTGTATAAATATGGTTTATGCTAAACGGTCTTGGTGTGTCTATTGATTACCTTCTGAGATTATATTTGAACTGAGTTGAATTTAGCGAGTAATACTCACACTGATGGGAATAAGAAGGAACTTAACTTTAAAGATGCGGTTCAGAACTTGTGCAATGGAATAAGTTAATTTCACATTTCAAAATTTTGTTTTGTGACAAATTATGCAACAGGCTTTGTATGTGCTAAAAGAACAGAACAAAATTGCACATTCAAGTGATGAAAATGTAATTCAAAATGTTTTTTTGCTCCACCTTCTTTATAGGGAATTGCATGTTTTAGTTAAATAAGTTGTATTTATCTAAAATATAATTTATAATCTTTGGGTGTATTTATCAATTTATATTTGGTTGGATTGACAAAGGATGAAATCACTTGCACAAATTTCATAGATTGATCTGATATCCTTGTTGGTTGTTACTAGTTCAGGAGTTTAAACCCCTACACCCCCCATCACACCCACCACCCCACCCCCACAAATAAAATAAAATAAAATAAATTCAAGAAAATTATCATTTAGTTTGCTAGTATAAAGTACACAATAGCCTCTCATTTGCCATTGACCCCATCTTTATTTAACTAAAGAATAAATAAATTTAAGAATAAAATGAAATATGTAAATTTCGTAGATTTTTGTAACATTCTCAAAACAGCTCTGTCCTCAAAACAGCTTTAACCTTTCTACAATTTGTAACATTCTCAAAACAGCTTTAACCTTTCTACAATTCTGTATAGATTTCGTATATCGTGACTGAACTGTTATACATAAATTGAAGTAGTCTGACAATCAAGGGCTGTAACAGGGAGATTTTAGCAAGAATTCGAGTTATATGAACTACTCAAATGATATTGAGTGAATTCTAACAACTAAAAACAAGGACTACTCAAATTCATTATTCATGAACAAAATATAAGCAATAAAAAATGCTTCCTTTACACAACAGTATCTAATTTCATTCTAATCTCTTCTTCATTGCTGCAAAACCATATAAACAGAGGAACTGTACTATACATACCTGATTTGGAGAGAAGCAACAAGAGAAAAGCTAGGGATTTGACTATGCAGTAGTTCGATTTGGAGAGCTCGACTAGGGATTTTTCTCAGTTTGCCTGAATCGCGACTAGGGCTTATTATTTGGAGAGAGGAGAGAGACGATAGAAGCTAGGATTTGGAGAAGATCTCAGTTGGCCTGAATCACGAATCGCGAATATGGGACGAATTTGGGGAGAAGAGTCGACTAGGCGAATTTGGGGAGAAGAGTCAAATTTGAGGCTTTTTCCAAAAGACGCGACTTTGCTTTGGGGAGGTTGAGTTTTTGTTTTTAAATAGTTATGTTAGTTAAGAATTCAACTCCTGAACTATCTCTATATATATATATATATATATATATATATATATATATATATATATATATATATATATATATATATATATATATATATATATTAAAGCAATAAATGCTCCATATTTAAAGTCTAGGCTCATCAATGCGAGTTCGACACATTCTTATATATATATATATATATATATATATATATATATATATATATATATATATATATATATACTTATAAATATTACTGCATTGTCGACTACATTCGATGAGCCTAAATTTTACATCCGGGCGTTTACTTGCTATATATATATATATATATATATATATATATATATATTTAAATCACTTTGGAGTTATTTCGTGGCGGTTGATCGCTTTACAACTTTCTTTATATTTCATTCCACTTTGGAGTGTCTTAAAGTGGCGGTTGATGGCTTTTTACAACTTTATTTACATTTTCCGATCCCCATGGAGGTGTTTTCGTGGTGGTGATCATATCATATATATATATTTGACTTTTTATATATATACCGCCATCGCTTTTATACAAATTATGGCATCATGTGAGCCTATGAATCATGTGATCACAGATTCAGTCTATTGGATCTAGATTCGGTTCCCGTGATGGACATTTTCAGCAGTATACTAAACGGATCACTGATCTCCATCAAAAATACCGACCAAGACATAGCATCCAAACACTCCGCAGGCTGAAAAGAGTATGACATGGCTATATCATGGGTGAAACAATACCTATGCCGTCTAAAAGTGCCAATCGGTCTCAAGTGTGACATAAACCACACGCTGCAAGATGACCGAGAGCTACCAGTACACTCTCGCTGTCCGGATAAGTGCAAGAAGATATGTTCTTGACCTCAAAGTCTACGCCATAATCATCCAGTATAATGATACGACCCTCCCACGAGAGCTCTCAACGCCATGATAACTCCTATGTCCAACTCATCCATATACCGTGGCATATAGACATATGACAGTACGCACAATAGCAGTACATCCACCCTGGCTAGACGCCAATGATCCTCCGGTGTGGTGAAATCCCCGGAATGTCGGGTATAACTATCCTCAGAGCAAAATATGTCAAACGAAACGTTGGGATATAAGCGTGGCGGATGTAAGCTCATCCTGCACCACCTTGCGGCGCATCGCATGCCCACGAGGTAATAGGCAAAGGTGTAGAACCCCAATCATACTCTCAATACGATCCACATGGCGTGTGGCAATCGATCAAAGTGAACGACACGGTAGAAGAGTTATCTGCTATGAAGCAGCCTCTAATGATCATCAGGAACAATCGCCGAAGAATGCGATCCCTGACTCTGACATCATCTGGCATGGGCTCACTCAACAACCCGCTCATAGCATCCACGCTCAATAGATCCGCCGCGAATGGTCACGCCTTGGCGCCCCATCGGGAACTCTAGCAAGGATCACGGCATGAGGGTAATATCGCCATGCAAGCCCGGTGCCCTCAAACTCCATACATGTGATAAACCGCCAATCCATCCAAGCGTCATCATCACCTCACAATCCAACAAATGGAGTGGTCGAGTGCGGTGAAACCGGCCTTTCGGACAATGCCATGAGGTAACCCCAGGGACAACGACGGGGTAGGATGGAAAAAAATGCTCCAAAACCCCAGTCATGCACAATCGCTCTATAGTCATGATGAAGAGCCTGGTACATGGAGTGTATGTTAAACCAGTTTCCTCGCGGATGTGTAAAGTCGGGAACCTACATGAAATGCAGATCAACATCAAAACCTTTTTATCCTCATCAATAGGAAAGAAGAAAGATTAAGATCCAATGTCACACCTCGTTGGCATGCAAATACATCGAGGGATGTCGACTCAAATCACCCAGAAGCTCTGGGTTTGCCACCTGAATACTTGAGAGGTCCTTATAGGGAACATGTGTAGCAGGAGTGGAGTCTGTAACCAGAACATCTTTCTCCTCGTCCTCGACGTCCGACACATCAACTTGGACTGGACGTATCACCGCCTCCACCAACCGACGAGGCTGTCTAACAGAACGGGGTCAAGGCACTTCAGAAGCCCTCCTCCATACACCAGAAGTGGTCCTGCGGGAACTACTCGGCTGATCCGGATCCATAGTATCTGGACAACAATTCTCCAAATCACCTCAGAAAAGGTGTGGTATTTTTTAACTTGGAGCTTTTCAAAATGCATTTTTATGACTATATGCATGCATGCATTACTTTAACATACGTTCACAGTAGAGTTAAAAATGCATGATTAATCAAATGCCTACATTTTGGAAAAATTTTGCCATAGTCCCCTTTATAAATTGGACTATCCACATGCACATAGGCATGACTAAGTGGCCATTCAGTAGCACACCTGCCCATAGTCATATACATAATATATGAAAAGTTATCAATACATAAGGTTAACCTCAATACCAGGAGTACTTTGCCTTTTTACCTTTTACTCATTTGTCCTCAAATAGGATAAGAAATAGCAGAAAAATGTGCCAATTTGACTGTCTCAAAAGTCAATTTTTTTCACATCATTATGTTCAACATGGTTTAATACTAACATTTACTATGTTGAATATTTTTTATCAAGTCATTTGAGCATACATAATCACTATTATGTGTTTAGATGCATTTCATATGATAAGTCATTTTCTAACGGATAAAAACTGGAAAAAATACATGCGTACATTACCAGGATAGTGTAGAACACTTGTACGGTGACATAATTTGCAGAAAGTCACTCGAACTTAGCAGATCTGAAGGAGAGCTCTTGGATTTCCTTAGCTGTGCAACTTGAAAATGACTTATGAAAGCAACCTGCTGGCCTTTAGTATCCACGGATGGCCGCAGGTCCATCTGCGCCTGCAGCAGGTGTACCTGCAGCACCCCTACGTGGGTCCCACCCCTCTGTCTAGGTCTAGTTCAAGTTTTAATGGAGTTCTCATAAGCTGAAAAGGTCGAATCGGGAGTAAAAACGCTACGCGATTGAGCAGAATAGCTTACAAATCCTAGTCTTCTTAAATTGAACCTTGGGTCTGCACATCACTCATTGGTATTCGCCCAAGCATAGGGTATACTATGCCGATGATCTCAAATGTTACAAGTCATGATTGGCAATACCTTGCGCAAGTCCAATGCCACCAATTCAGGGTCGTCACCCCAATTTTCAAGGTTCCCCGACGGGGGTTACAACGTGTTCCCCGGCGGGGGCATCACGCAGTCTCAAGAAGAGATCCCCGGCGGGGGTTACGACGCGTGTTCATCCGTTGACATCATTATAATCGTTGGCAAGTAAATCCAATGAAGCGTCGGAAGCCATCCGATGAACAGCCATTGATACACGCATCAGCAATGGTCCAAACATTCCCCGGCGGGAGTTATAACGCTTTCCCGGCGGGGGTTACAATGCATGTTCATCCGTTGACACACATATCAACGAAGGTCAAGCAACCTTGACATCATTATAATCGTTGGCAAATAAATCCAACGAAGCATCAGAAGCCATCCGATGAACAGCCGTTGATACACACATCAACGATGGTCCAAACGATCCCCGGCGGGGGTCACAACACAGACTCATGAAAAGAAATACCCGGCGGGGGTCACAACGCAGACTTATGAAAAGAAATCCCCGGCAGGGGTCACAACTCAGACTCATGAAAAGAAATCTCCAGCAGGGTCACAACGCATTGTCACCCATTGGTGTACGTATCAATGAAGGTCAAGCAATCTTGATGTTATTTCAGCTGATGGAAAGTAAACCCATCGAAGCATCGAAATTTATTCGATGATTTGGTACTCATATTCCCCAGCGGATCCTCGGCAGGGGTTACAATACATATCAGCCGTTGATTCACACGTCAGCGAAGGTCAAGCAGCCTTGACTATCTACCCAATAGGGTTTTCATTCGTTGACTCACACGTCGATGAAGTACATGTCAGCGAAGGTCAGGCAACCCTGACAGCATATGTTGTTGGCAGTAAATCTAATAGAACCTTGATATATCATGGCGATACAAACCAGAAAAAGTCAACATCATCAAAGAGAATTGATGATGGGATATGTTATACACATCCTCAAACAGACAAAGCTTTATCCCCACAGATCTCTTACACATAAGAGGCACATCTTCGGAATCAAGTATGTATCAAGGATTAAGGACTTTGGTGATAGCCCCAACGTCAACATCCTAAAAGATTCAGATCACACATCCAATCGGGTCACAGTTGCAAATCTCCGGTAGAAGCTACAAGGAGCCGGCAATCATCCCCAGCATGTTGGGCAACAACCCCGTACACATGCATCACACATTTGTATCATGTTGCTATACATGGCCTCATGATTATCTTGTTGCATTTCAAGTGTCTAGGATTCTTTATCCTACCCATTCATTGCATTGCATGAATATGATAAAGAGGGGCATCTGTAGACACTCGAAATTTTCTGCATACCTGTCACTGACATTGCAGGAGGGCAGATTTGTCTTTCAAAGATAACCCTGGAAGACAGTTCACGTCAAGTCCAGATACTATCGAAAGTTCAGTCTCAACCCCGGAACACACACCGAGAGTAACAGTTCCAACCTCAGAGATAACCCAGAGGCATGTAGTTCCAATACTAGAAATTCCACCAGAGAAGACCGACTAATCTCGAAGATAACCCCGAGGTATCCAGTCTCAGTCCCAACACTGGGAGTAGCATTTACCAACCTTGGTGATAACCCCAAGGAATGCAGTTCTGGCGTAACCCCAAAAATACTTGTTTCAAATGCATGCAATCAGCTTCAATCTCAGCGCTCACACCGAGGCACTCAGTATAAAACCCGAACATAACCCCGAGAAGATAGGCACACCTCAAAGATGACACTGAGGACCTCCAAACACTTGCAGCAGTCCAATCTCAGAGATAACCCTGAGCAACGTCTGCTTTACTAGCCCAAACCGGCAATAACCCCGGTGAGGGGCAAAGTCGTCATCTTTCCACTTTGACGCCACATCACGTCGTCTCAACATTCCATACATACATTTCTACACAACAATGTCCCATAAGAATCAAGGAAAACCAATCCTGAGTGACTATTACGCAGGGTAACGGATAGAATTTGAAGCTTGAAGACTGGAGGGCACCATCCCATCTTCCTGACTTCGTACAACCTCTAATCCCATGCCATTGTGTAACTCTCGACAACGGCGGTCTGAAATAGGTCTTACATACCTCAGTCGGATGCCCGGATTGCAATTTTGAAAGTTTGAGCGGACATTACGAAGGCATGCGTATCGTCTTCCAAGACGATGGAACCCATGGCAAAGGGCACTGGACCAGCCGGTAGTACAGTACAATGCGGATACACCTACGGCTCCCCCCTCTATAAATAGAGGGCTTGGGGTGGCCATTTGTAAGAAAAAAAAGGCGAGGAAGCCCTGTCAAATTTGTTCCGTACTTATAATATACTGAGTGCTTTCTCATTTTAAACACTTGTGAGCTCACATATAGCTACTTTTGTACCGGCGGGAGCTGAGTGTTCATCACTTTAAAGATATAGAAGTCTTCTTTGGTAGCCCACTGTAAGCCTTCTTACAAACTTTAAAGCATTTCTCTTAATCTTTCCACACACCCTTCTTCACGTTAAGAGTCATGTTGCGTGTGTTTGCCCGGACCTCAGTCTGTGGTTTTATTTAAGTTTGTATATACATATATATTTATATATATATATATGGACTAACATTATCGATTGAGCTTGGACTTTTAGTCTGAGGCGTTTATTTGTTTTATATATATATATATATATATATATATATATATATATATGAACTATGTGTGAACTCATTCGATGAGCCTGAGACTTGATGCGAGGCGTTTATTGCTTTAATATATATATATATATATATATATATATATATATATATATTGTCCCTTTGGAGTTATTTCGTGGCGGTTGATCGCTTCTGACTTTCTTTACGTTTCGTCACTTTGGAGTGTCTATGTGGCGGTTGATGGCTTTTCTGACTTTATTTATATTTTACGATCCCCATAGAGGTGTTTCGTGGTGGCTGATCATGTTTGTATATATATATTTATAGCTTTTATATATATACCTGCTTACTGCTTTCATACAAATTGCGACATCATGTGAGCCTAGGAATCATGTGATCACAGATTCAGTCTATTGGATCTAGATCCGGTTCTCGTGATGGACATTTTTAGCTATAAGCAGCTTCTAAATTTATTTGCGGTGTCTGAATTTCCTCAGATGGTTTTCATACCCACGAGGAAGTCGGCATTATTTTGTACATTATTTTATTATAGATGCTTCGCATCTCAAAATTAAAAGCAAACAAGCCAAACACTTAATAAAATGGAAGTGTAAAAGGTCTCAATTACTATTGAGCACAAGGGTTTGAAAAATCTCTTTTATAAAACATCACTGTCATATCTTGCTTAAAATTGAATTTTTACATAAATTCAAACCTCATAATATATAGGTGTGAACGAAGCCTCAGACTACTTCCAAATAAATGACATATTGACCCCCCCCCCCCCCACACACACACATTTTCATATAACAGTTTCTTGAAAAGTTATCGATCACTGCGTGGTAACTACGGATGTCTGGAGAAGTGCCTAACACCTTCCTCCACATAATCAAGTCCCCGGACCCAAATGAATCTCGGTTTCACCGACCCGTTTAGTAGTGTCACATCATTGGGTCAATGTGCAAATCTTTTCTCGGTTGTGTTGGTACAACCATTTAAAAAACCAACTGACGACTCTTAACAGTCCATCGTCGACATTATACATGTCAGACCTTTTTTGACTTATTTTTTCAAATAAATCTCACCTAACATGAGAACACCAATGAACAAGTAACGAAAATGGACAACTAAAAATCCTGACGTCGACATTTCTTGAAGTGACCAGGACGTCCACATTCAAAGCACGTCTCTTCAGTTTGTTTTCCTTTTACTTTGTTTGAATTGATAGTGTTTCTCATCTTGTTTTTCCTTTTTAGTACCCCTTGAGTTTCCTTGACATCATAGCTATTTCTTCATCGGAGTTATCATCAAGTTCCTCCTTATTATCTGCAGTAAGAGCTAAGACCTTTCTTCGAGGAGTTTCCTCCTCATCATCATATCTCTTTAACTGATGTTCATATTCTTCTAATTCACCAAAAAAATTTAAAGTATCCATGGAAGAAATAGTAGCAGAATCATGAAGAGTAGTGATTTTAGAAACAAACCTTTTGGGCATAGCCCGGATCAACTTACGGTTGATCTCACTATGAGGAATAGTGTTGTCCAGCAATTTCAAGGAGTTTATAAGGACTATAAATCTTGCTTGAGCTAGCTTGATGGTTTCATCTTTTTTGAGCTTGAACATTTCATAATCGTGCATAAGAATGCTTAGCTTGACTTCTCGTACTTTTGAAGTACCTTCATGACTTACCACTAAAGTATCCCACATCTCTTTGGCTGTGTTGCATGAAGAAACTTTATCTATCTCAGATTGTACTATGCCGCTGAGAAGTGTGTTCATTGCTTTTGAATCATATGAGACCATGTAGATTTCGATTGAATCCATTTCTAGCAGAATCTTTGGTGTCCCATCATCTCTTCGTGGAATAACTAGTCCGTTCTCCACAACCCACCATTCCCAAGGATCTCTTTTAAGATAGATCCTCATTCAGAATTTCCAGAAGTTGTGATTTTCTGTTCTAAACAGTAAAGGAGGTCTATTGGTTTATTGTCCTTCTTGATTGTTGTTTCCGAACTGTGTCATTTTAGAATCTTTCCCTACAAGTCACCTTTAAGACCAAGATAAGTAGAGTCTTGCTTTGATACCAAATGAAATTTAACTAGGCAAACTTAGAAGGGGGGTTGAATAAGTGTGGGAGCAATCTCTGACCAATTTTTAAACTTTAAATCAAGCTATTAAATTCAGGCCACTATATTAATTAATTCAGCTTGTTGAATATAGTCTACTAAAATAACTGATTAGTTTTAAGAAAATATTCTGCTGAATTTATAATTTAAATAAAATACTTGGTGTTAAATAATTATCTTAAAATAAGAAAATATTCAAACTTTAATTATTAAGATAATTAAATAGCTTATGTGAGTAATTAAAGTAAAAGCAAGTAGTAAAATCAACACCAAGATTTTTACGTGGTTTAAATTTATTACCCTCTATAATAATAGCCTAGTCCATGTCCAATACCAACTAGTATTGGAGACTCACTTTATTTATATCTTTATAAATAAACACCGATTACAAAACAGATTCTTACAAAAATTAATTAACAATTAATTTCTCTTGAGCACTCTTGCTCCTTGTGCACCTATGCACTCTTCAAGCACCTTTGCTTCCTTGAACCTATTTGTAAAAATTTTCTCTAATCCACTAAGATTAACACCTTTAGACTACACTTAGTCTAAATCAGAAAATTCAATACAAATACAGAGGTCTATGATCAATAAAAGAATAATCAATTTAACAATTAAAGGCTCAACTATATGCAATGATAAATTAGCACAAAAAGATAAATAATTAATTTCTTACCAAATACCAGCTCAAAGATATCAGAAATAAATTGCTTAGATGCTCAAGGTTTGCACTGATTAAATCAAATTGCTCGTAAATAATCAGTAATTAGTGAAAATATATTTTCGTAAGTTATATTTTTCCATTCATGAAAATACTGTTTTTTATAGCCCACAAGATATTACCGTTAATTATAGATATGTTCTAATTAATCAAACGGCATGATAATATCTAAGACAAACACCCACAACGGTAAAGAATACAAAACAACCCTTAACAGCAGGAAAGAAATATTTATCCAAATAACAAACTCAAACCTTTTTAGTGTTGGGATAAATATGAAAATCCTCTAAAGATAATCCACTTTCAAAATAACTTTGACTTTGTCTCTATATTTAAAAGTGGTGTGTAGCAACTAAAGTGGAGTAACTAAAGTGGCGTATGACATCATACTACTTTTCCAATAAACAAGGATTTCAAAGTTCAAAGATATTCATCATTTCCTTTCTTGAAAACTACACTTCATCATGTCAGTATATAAACTCTATAGTGCTACCATCTTTTTAGCTAACTAGACATTATATATATATATATATATATATATATATATATATATATATATATATATATATATATATATATATATATATATATCACGATGTAGTCCAAGTATATGTATATCAAATACCAATTTATAATATGCATGCGAAACGTGTAACATTTATAAAGTCATGCATTAAAAAAAAATCTTTGTACTTGATAACATATATTTAATCTAATCTCAAGTAATTTATTTTAACATTTAAGAAAAACCTTTTTCATTAGATTTTAAATCATTTTTCATTTAAGACATAAGAAAATGCAAATGATATGTCCTAGAGCCTTTAAATGAAAAATTAATTATTATGCAATTGACCTTACACTTTTGTTCCTAGTAAAGAAAAAATTTTCACCCACTTAAATATCCAATTAATGTTCCTTATCATCAGATACCTGAAATGCCATAAAATAATTTAGCATACGAACAATTCATCATTAAAACTTAAGGATAAAATATGACTAGGTCAACAACTACTAATTCCGACGGAAAAATGATTATTTTCAAGGATATTTGTTGAGTAAAATAGATACGCGCAAAACACGCAAGTGTACGTGGTCAACAAGTAATATAGTAGTGAATAAAGTATCGTTCCCACGAGGACAAATTAGCAAGAATTTTAACTTCACAATTATCAATTTTCTATTAATCCTAATTCTATTAAACTATTCAAATCAATGGTTTAAAATTATAGAAACTAAATTAATAAATAAATAAACTATCGTAAAACAATCACTAATATCAAAATCCAGAATTTCAAACAATTAATGGAGAATTAGACTTATGATTTCACCCTGAGCTTCACTATGATTTTCAAACCTTTATTCTAACTCAATTTAATATCCAAGTTTATTAATCAAGAACACGAATGTAATACTAGCCACCTCTCGATGCACTAATACCATATTAACTTAAATCCACAATTAAGATAGAAACAAGTTAAACACCTAAATCAACCAACTCACTATATCTCTATGTGAACCGCAATTAAAGAAGGTTTAAGCTTAAGTTCTCTATCCGATTACATGTGATGTCAAGCATATCTCTACCTTAACAATAATCAAAATCTGTTATTCACAAAATTCATGACACATGCTATATTAATTCAGGTCTAGATTTGAATATCTCTCTCGATTCCATTCAAATCCACAAGGAATTGTTGATCAAGCAATTCATAAATTCACCTTTCGAATTAACATAGATAAACCGAAAATATTTTATTGAATTGGAAATCAAAGTTATAAAATCATCGTTTCACCCAAGGATCCATCACAAGTCTAATAAGCGAATTAGTTCATAACGAATGAATTAAAAACTGAATAATCTAATAGAAACATCCTTTCAATTACAAATAAAAGACTAAATAGAAGAAGAATAATGAGCACCCTTCACGTATACTAGAATTGTAACCGTCACGATAATCTCTTCAAATTACTCCTCCAACGCTCGCATTTGAATTCTGGAATTCTTCTCTGAATTATGCTTGTTGTGTTGTGTGATTTGTTGTTTTCAACGTAATATATAGCTCTCCCTCTATTTTGGCTGAAGTCTGCCTTTTGTAGAGTCCAGGTGCCTCAACAAAGTCCCACAAACCAAGTCCCAACAAAGTTCAAACAAAAGAAGCAGAGTCTCAGTTTCGAAGACCTTTCTACCCGGGGGGGGGCGCATAAATAAATTTTGCCCCGGGCATGCTAAAGGAATTTAAAGGAAAAATGCGACTTCATGCATTTTTTCAACTTTGCTCCAAAAGTCCGCTTTTTCTTCACCACTTGCATCCATGACCACCACCCTACACATAAAATAACATGAAACGAGTGAAAACGAACACAAAACAAGAAGATAACTACTTAATTTAAACTTGAAATGAACATCGATTCGTGTATATTAAATCCACTTATCAAAATCCCCCAAACTTAAACCGTGATAGTCCTCGAGCACACAAAACAAACTACATGCATTATGCAAATGCAATGAGATGAAATAAATAAAATCTAAATGCCTTAGAATCCAACAATATCGCAGTAAACTAAATTATCCCATCTACTAGAGAAAACAAGCAACTTTACAATATGAATTACCAAAACCAATCCACAATTTCATATTAATTCTCAAATCTTGAACAATTATCACCGATATATGTGTGTGTGTGTGTGTTCAACATCTATGATAACCGATATATAGACTCCAATTCAACACATAAGTAATTTCTTAGAAGGACTCATATAAAGGCAAACTTAAAAATGTCAAAAATAGGCATATTACAATTAAAACTAAAACTACGCAATACCAAATTCAAGGGTTCATGCAAGGGTACTTTCGATATTTTTTTTTTTTTTTTTTTTTTCACGGGGCTTTTTTGCTCTTTTCCCTTTTTTTATTATTTTTTTTTTTATATATAAATATACATTGATTGTGCAATGTCTCATCCCATTAGGCTAACAAGTTGTTACCCCTTAGCGAAGCTTTCACCAACGACTCCTGCACCATAAAAGACCTTTAGGCGCTAGGTGTAAAGACAATCCCCCCATGCATTTGCTCAAGTAACAAAGGCCCCAAACAAGACTAGTCACCATGTATACCCTCTTTTTTTTTTTTTTTTTTTTTTTTTCTTTTTTTAGATATGTACCCTACATATATACCCCCCAAACTTAGGTTCTTGCCTAATTTTAGCCTTTTTTACCGCCTATCCTTGTCGTTTTTCTCATTTACCCTAGCATTATCCTTTAGAACCTATTTATGTATCAATTGAATCGATCACCAACAAAGATGTTATTAGTGCTAACCTTTTTATAATAGTTTCAAACAAGTTCAAGAGTCGATTCATAATAGTAAATTGTATCACGCTTCTAATAATCAATATCAGATTGGTTAACTTGTTCACAATCTCATCATTGGCCCACAAATAACATAAACCGCAAAGACTATTGGACATATGCAAACAAACACAATATTTTAATTTATTTATATTTTTTATAATAATAATGTAAATGAAAACAATGCAAAATCAAAATAACCTAGACTACTATGCAAAAACCTAATCTACTATGCAAACTAGAATGTAAAAAAAATAACAAAAGCATGCAAATAAGCAATTAAATCCCCCAAACTTAAGTAACACAATGCCCTCATTGGATAAAAATAAAATTAAGTGCATGAGGACTTCCCTGCAATCGCCTAAGTCTGGGGTGGTGGTTGGTGCTCTTCATCATCAGAATCACTTGGAGGAAATCGAGGCAGTGGTCCGGGTTGTTGATATGGATATTGAGCCGCCGGGTTGAAGCTTTGGAGTGTTGTATTGAGTGAGGCAAAAGATGCGTTCATAGCATCAAACATGTGATCTTGTCGCATCGCCAATCGCCGATTTCCGACATCGCTATCCCTATTGTGCGCATTCATTTGATTTTTGAACTCAAGGAACCGAGGATCGGATATTGCCTGGTCTACCATGCAGATTCGCTCGGTTCTTGCTCTCCCATACCTTCATCCTCATCCTCCGAGGTATCTTCAGATCAACTTCGCCTTCCGACGCCGATGGAAAAATAAAGCCTGCACTCGTGGATGGGACTCGCCCTCCCGCTTATACTGCAATAATACCGCTATCATTCTAGAATCAAGCAAAGCTAGCGGCATTTGAGTAGGCTCATCATCGGACCATCTCACCCCCGCACATGACACACAACGCACATATGAGTGATGGGTGTGGCAAGTCGCCCAAAAATTTCCACGTAAACACCGGCGGATGGAGAAACTGATAATAGCCCCGACGTCAATAATGAAATCTTGCACAATTGCGTACAACAGCAACGCCTTCTCTTTGGTGACGTCCGAAGTGTGTTGGGACGGAAGCAATTTAGCGCATAAGAAGGCGTACCATATTTTTCCATACCGGCTAAGGTCCTTGCTATGGAACACTGTACCTCCCTTTCGACCTTTAATCCAAGATGTTCCCGGCTTTGTCATGTTCGTGATAACCTCCTCGTAGTCAGGGTCAAAATCCTCAATTGTGCATATCGACATCGCCGTGGCACCCGTGAATCGATAATATGAATTAATGGCATCATCACTGAACGGGACCATGCGACCCTCGCACAAACGCATTGAATGGGGCTTTGTCTTGGCGTCAGATAAAACTCCTCGACAATGTTGACAACGGCGGGTTTCGATTTTTGGTGAGTTTGATCCACCCCTTTTGATAGATTTGAGACATCACATCATTTCCTCGGGGCCAATCCTCGCCCGGCGTAAGGGCTTTGGTTAGCATGTAATCATACCATTGGCACATGGCATTACAGACTCACAAATTTTCATCGATCATATGTTCGTGGTCGCATTGAGTGGATCTTGACTCTCTCTCCCTTTGGCGTTTGGATGTTGGTTGAGAAGCCATTGAATTTGGATGTTAGAACTTGCTATCACACACTACCTTCCCTTACACTTGGTTCACTCAATTTCTCAAACACTTGGTGTGCATAATCCATTCTTCCCCCAAACTAGGTTGTTTCTATGGTAATTCATTGAGAGAAGATGAAAACTCAATAGAAATTAACTTACACTCAATTCCTCTATGTGTAGCCCGATTTCTTGATGAATTCGTATTTTTGGAGATGAATTTGGGAGGCGTGTGGTAGGGTTTATATAGAGATGATATAGGGGAGAGGAATTCGTGTGTGCTTGATGGTGTGGGGAAGTGGAATGCAATGGGGTGATGTAGGTAAATGGATTTAGGTAATGGTTAGGAGGAGTTGTCGATCGTGGGTGGGTGTGTAGTGGTTAGGTGGCTTTGTAATGGAGGTCGGGTGGTTTGTGGGAGGTGAGATGAGAAGAGGTTCAGATGGGGAAATAAGTAAGGCAAGTGTAATTCGCTAACTTGTTTGCCTCAGAGATCAAGGACTTCCTTCGGGGGGGTGTAAAGGTATTAAGAGCCCTCATTTCCTACGGGCATGCCCATCGACTTCAGATTTTTTGCTTCAAATATGGTGATGCAAAATTCTCCTATTTTCCTTTTTTTTTGCCCGTTGTTGCTTTTACTCACTTTTGACCCTCCCGCAACCATAAACATGCAAGATGTTAGATTATTGATGATTTGGAGTATGATTGAGAGTTTCAACAAAACTTTTACTCTATAATACCTACCTAATACTTAATAAAAGCTACATTCTAACAATTATAAATAAAACTACTTAAAAATAACAAAATATTGGGTTGCTTCCCAATTAGCGCTTGATTTTAAGTCGTTTCAAACCGACTACTCCTCGCTTTTATCGTGTATCTACATGAGGTGATGTTGACGACATCCCATTTGATTCGCCCCCCCAATAATGCTTTATCCATTGACCATTGACCTTGAACATCTCTAATGGATTACGACTGTAGAGTTAAACAGCGCCATGAGGGAATACTCGCTTTATAGTGAATGGTCGCCACCATCTCGACTTAAGCTTTCCGGGAACAATCGCAACCGTGAGTTGAACAAGAGGATCGATTGACCCCACTCAATGTTCGATGCACAATTTTTTCGTCGTGCCATCTTTTAACCTTTTTTTGTATAGCTTGGCATGCTCAGATGCATGAAGTCGGAATTCATCGAGCTCATTTAGTTGGAGTAGCCTCTTTTCTCCTACAAATGGATCGATCAAAGTTCAATTTTTCGAATTGCCCAAAGAGGGCCTTGTGTTGTAGCTCCACCGATAAGTGACATGCTTTTCCGCATGTGAGTTGATATGGTGACATCCCGATTGGTGTTTTTTGTATGCAAAATCGTAGAAGCCCATAATGCGCCATCCAACCAAGTGACCAATCTTTTCGACTCGGATTTATGACTTTTTCCAATATCTTCTTAACTTCTCCGTTTGATACCTCAGCCTGTCCATTTGTTTGAGGGTGATACGTTGTAGCCACCTTGTGGTTAACCCCATACTTAGCCAAAAGAGTTGTAAAAGACTTATTGCAGAAGTGACTACCTTCACATCGATTATTGCTCTCAAGCGTACAAACCTCGTGAAAATGTTTTTTCAGAGGAATTTGAGGACCACCTGGCATCGTTGGATGGTAGTGTCGCAGCCTTCAAACCCCACTTCGAGACGAATCCACCGCAGTAGTAGAATATACCGATTGCTCAAAGACTAAGGAATGGCCCCATGAAATCGATGCCCCATACATCAAAGATTTCCACTTCAAGAATTGTTTGTAGGGGCATCTCATTCCGCTTAGAGATGTTTCCCACCCTTTGGCATCTATCACATGTTTTCACAAATTGGTGGGCGCTTTGAACAATGTCTACCAATAAAACCCGGCTTGAAGCACTTTTTTTTTCGCAAGCGCCACTCCCATAATGTCCCCCATATGTCGATGAGTGGCATTCCGCAAAGATGTTGTGCACTTCACCGTAGGGATACACCTTCTAATCATCTTTCAAGACAATCGCTTGAATAAATAAGGCTCATCCCACATGTACCACTCGACGCCATGAAGAAACTTCTTTTTTCTCGTTGTCGTAAGATCGTGGGGAAGCATGTTGCTCACCAGATAATTCATGTCAAAGTCCGTGATACCAAGGAAATTTCGTGATTTAACCCAAATAGTTGCTCATCCGGAATGACTCTGCTGATGCACATCTATCTTCATCCTTTTCTCTAGATTTTCCAAATTTTGATAAATGGCAAGCAACTTGATTCTCCGTCCCCTTTCTATCTTTAATTTCTAAGTCAAACTCTTTGAAGTAGGAGAATCCATCTGATAAGGCGTGGCTTAGCATCTTTTTTTCGCTATTAGGTAAAACCGAATCGCCGAATGGTCCGTAGACTATCACCTTAGTCCCGATCAAGTATGCCCGAATTTGTCAAACGCGTATACCATCGCAAGCAATTCCTTTTCCGTGGTAGTGTAATTCATTTGAGTCTCTCGTGAGTGTTTTGTTTGCATAGTATATGGCGTGAAACACCTTGTCTCGCCTTTTGGCCCAAAAAAATTTCAACCGCATAGTCGTCAGATCACACATAAGCTCGAATGGCATATTCCAAAATCGGCATGACTATCACGGGTCAGAAGTTAATTTCTTCTTCAATAATTCAAACGCCGATTTGCATTCCGCAAAGAAATCGAAAGTAGCATCCTTCTCTAAAAGATCGTGACAGAGGTTTTGCAATCTTAGAGAAGTCTTTTATGAACCTCCCAGAGAACCCAAAGATGCCCCGTAAAACTTCTAATACCCTTTAATCGAGCTCTATGGAGGCAGTTTCGATCAGATCCAATTTTGCTTTGTCCACCTCCAATCCTCGAGCCGACACCTTATGGCCCAAAATTATGCCTTCTTCAACCATGAAGTGGCATTTTTCCCAATTGAGTATGAGGTTTGTATCCTTACATCGCCGCAATACCATGACCGATTCCCCAGGTAAGATCAAAGTTGTCTCCATAGACCGAGAAATCATCCATGAAGACTTCAACATTTTTCTCCACCATATCTCAAAAAATGGCCATCATACACCGTTGAAAGTTGCAGTGCATCAGATAACCCGAATGACATCCTCCTCGAATGCAAATGTGTCGTAAGTGGCATGTAAATGTTGTCTTTTCTTCGATCCTCGTGAGCGATGGCGATCCGTTATAGCCCGAGTATCCATCCAATAAACAAAAGAGTACTCATGTCCCGCTAATCTATCTAACATTTGATCAATAAAGGGCAATGCGGAAATGATCTTTTTTGGGTTGCCTTTATTCAACCTCCTATAATCGATGCACACCCTCCATCCTCGTCAATCGTTTTGTTGGAATTAACTCGTTGTCCTCATTCTCGCATCATACTATTCCCCTTTTTCGGCACACAATGAACCGGACTAACCCATTTACTGTCGAAAATTGGATATATGATACCGGCATCCAATAATTTCAGAATTTCCTTCTTTACCACTTCCTTCATAATTGGGTTAAGTCGACGTTGATGCTCCACCGACGGTCTTGCATCATCCTCCATCAGAATCTTGTGCATGCAAAATGACGGGCTAATTCCCTTTATATCCGCAATCGTCCAACCAATCGCTGATTTGTGATCCCTAAGCACCTCAAGAACTTTTTCTTCCCGCATTGCTAAGTGCAGCAGTAAATAATTACATGTAAAGAATTTGAATTGCCTAAGCACGCATACCGAGATGTTTAGGAGTGGCTTAAGTTCCAATGTGGCTCCTCCAAAGAAAGGTTTCAGCTTTTTTCCGCAATATTTTTCTCAAGGTGCAAAGGTTCAAACGGTGTTCAAATCCTAACTCGTGGCAATGAGTAAAGATCAGAAGAAGTCCACAAATTTTGGGTCATCCTTTTCTTCATCCCCAATAAGGTTGTTTAATGGATCATCGACCAAAAACTTGCTCATATCTTCACCGATGATTTGCTCAATTAAATCCATCCGAAAACATTCTTCCTCATCCGTAGGGAATTTCATGGCCTCTTGAACACATTAAATTTGATTTTTGATCTTGGACTCTCATACTCATAGTAAGTTCTCCTTTTTGCACGCCTATGAGTGTCCTCCCAGTAGCCAAGAAAGGTCTCCCAGATAATTCCAGATGTTCTTATCCTCCCCAAAATCCGTAATGATAAAGTCCGCAGGAATATAAACTTATCCACTTTAACCGTAATGTCCTCTACTATGCCTCTCTGATATGTGATCTCGACCTATCCGCCAACCGCAATGAAATATTTGTAGGCTTTGGCGCAAGGCAAACCCAATTTGTGTATACCGACAATGGCATGAGGTTCACACTCGCCCCAAATCACATAAACATTTGTTAAACGACATTTTTCCGATCGCATGGGATAGTAAAGCCCCCTGTCTTTAAGTTTTTGTGGTAGCTTTCATCAGTAACACCGCACTACACTCCTCCGTTAGTGCCACTATTTCAAATTCTTCCCATTTCTTTTTCCTCATGTAATTCCTTTCATAAACTTTGATAACTCTCAAGATTTGCTCTAGGGCCTCTCGCGAATGGGATGTTAATCTGGAGTTTTTGAACACGCCTAAAAACCTTGTGAATCGCTTATCCGATTTCTTTTTTGAACCCTCTCGTTAAAACGGTGGTGGTGGAGGATAAACAATTGGCTTATTGTTTAACTTTATTTCTCGCCTTTGTTACCTTCCACCACGCTATCATCATCAACTTTTTCCTCCTGTCGTCAATTTTCTCGTGATTATTACCCCTTAGATGTTTTCCACTTCTCAACATAACTGCTTGACATTGCTCATGACTACCCTTCGGATTTCTCTCAGTGTCGCTAGGTAATGTTCCTTGTGGTCTATTATTCAATGCTAACGCCAGCTGTCCAAACTGATTTTCCAAATTCTTGATAGCCAAATCTTGATTTCATTGCCATCTCTTGATTTTTCATTATCATTGCTTGATTTTTAATTGTTGCCTCATCGCTAGTTATGTACTTTCACACCATTTCTCAAAAATCGATTTCCTTTCCCGATGTTGAACCGGTTGTTGGTGACTCGAAACCTGGGGGATATGATGGTCGTGGAGCTTGAGTTTGTTGGTTATTGCTCCATGAGAAGTTTGGGTGGTTCCTATTCCCTCGTCAGTAGGTGTTTTGGTATGTATTTTGCGAATTTTGTTATAGTTACCTATGAATCGGATGGATTCGGATTAATTCACAAGACCGATCTCGTAGGATGATCACCCGCACACAATTCACATACTACCGCAAGAACTCGTCAACTTTGAGCCCCTCGCCATAAGATCAAACTTTTGGACAAAACAAGTAAATTTGGTCAGATAGTCACACCCCATCTACTTCCAAAATCCCAAACCGCCTTTTGCTCGCAGGTCATTCTTGTTGTGGGCCACCGTAGTTATTTGCCGCCATGGTTTTGATCAAATTGTAGGCTTCCTCGTAACTTTTAGCCATGAATGCACCGCCCGACAAGATCAATACCGGTTCTCGACATTCCCATTTAGTCCATTATAAAAGGTGTTCATTTGCGTACCATTTGGGCAATCCATGATGTGGGCACTTTCTAAGTAATTCCTTGTAACGCCTCCCATGCCTCATATAGCGACTCCCCATTCTCACGCTTCAAACATCGTTATGTCATTCCTCATTTTAGCAATTTTTTGCTTGGTGGGAAAAATTTGGCAAGAAATTTTTGAGCCAAGTCTTCCCACGTAGTAATCGATCCCCATGAGAGAGAATGTAACCAACTCTTCGCCTTTGTCCCGTAAAGTGAACGGAACAAGCGAAGTCTCACCGCCTCATCCGACACCCCATTGTATTTGAACGTGTCGCACATTTCCGTAAAACTCGATTAAATGCTCATTCGGATCGCCATTTGCCATTCCCCAAACCGAATCAATTTCGCATCATCCGAATGGTCCTGTGCTTGATTTCAAAAGTATTCGCAGCTATTGCAGCCTAGTGATGCTCGATCGCAGATCACCACCTTAGGTGTTGCAAAATCCTCAACGCTTTTCTCGTCTTCTAAGAACCATTGTTTCTTCCTTATCGTATTTTTGAAATTGCTCCTCATTTTTTTCGATCCACTTACTTAACCTCCAAATTTCCTTTCAATGTCGCCCTCAAAAGGAAGCAAGTCCGATGTTTAGATCGTGTTTGCATAAACCAATGTCAAAAACCTGAAATAGGAAAAACAAAAATAAAAAAAATGTTTAAGTAAAACTGGACTAATTAAACTGATATCGTAAAAATATTAAAATCTCGGCTAAATTATCCCCGATAACGGCGCCAAAAACTTGTTGGGTAAAATCGATACGCGCAAAACACGCAAGTGTACGTGGTCAACAAGTAATATAGTAGTGAATAAAGTATCGTTCCCACGAGGACAAATTAGCAAGAATTTTAACTTCACAATTATCAATTTTCTATTAATCCTAATTCTATTAAACTATTCAAATCAATGGTTTAAAATTATAGAAACTAAATTAATAAATAAATAAACTATCACAAAACAATCACTAATATCAAAATCCGAAATTTCAAACAATTAATGGAGAATTAGACTTATGATTTCACCCTAAGGTTCACTCTTGATTTTCAAACCTTTATTCCAACTCAATTTAATATCCAAGTTTATTAATCAAGAACACGTAATGTAATACTAGCCACCCACCTCGATGCACTAATACCATATTAACTTAAATCCACAATTAAGATAGAAACAAGTTAAACACCTAAATCAACCAACTCACTATATCTCTATGTGAACTAAAATTAAAGAAGGTTTAAGCTTAAGTTCTCTATCCGATTACATGTGATGTCAAGCATATCTCTACCTTAATAATAATCAAAAATCGCTATTCACAAAAATTCATGACACATGCTATATTAACTAGGTCTAGATTTGAATATCTCTCTCGATTCCATTCAAATCCACAAGGAATTGTTGATCAAGCAATTCATAAATTCACGTCAATTAACATAGATAAACAAAAAATATTTTATTGAATTGGAAATCAAAGTTATAGAATCATCGTTTCACCCAAGGATCCATCACAAGTCTAATAAGCTTAATTAGTTCATAACTAATGAATTAAAAATGAATAATCTAATGGAAACATCCTTTCAATTACAAATAAAAGACTAAAGAGAAGAAGAATAATGAACACCCTTCACGTAGCCTAGAATTGCAATCGCCACACGATAATCTCTTCAAATTACTCCTCCAAAGCTCGACTTGAATCCTAGAATTTTTCTCCTAATTATGCTTTTGTGTTGTGTGATTTGTTGTTTGCAACGTAATATCTAGCTCTCCCTTATTTTGGCCAAGTCCGCCTTTTGTAGAGTCCAGCGCCTCAACAAAGTCCCACAAACCAAGTCCCAAAGCAGAGTTCAAAAAGCAAAGCAGAGTCTCAGATTTTGGCACTTCATTTCCTCTGGGGGTACAAGTTAATAAGGGCTCATTTCCTTGCTGGCATGGCCATCGCTAAAGAAATTTTCATGACTTCATGCATTTTTCCAACTTTGCTCCAAAAGTCCGCTTTTCTTCACCACTTGCCTCCATGACCACCCTACACATAAAATAACATGAAACGAAAGTGAAAACGAACACAAAACAAGAAGATAACTACGAATTTAAACTTGAAATGAACATCGATTCGTGTATATTAAATCCACTTATCAATCAATAACATTATTTTATCACTAGATTATGTCAAAATTAACAACTTTTCTTAAAAAGCTTGATTTTTTTTTTCCAACTCAAAAGAGACCAACAAAATATTGCCTTTTATCACTCTTAACAAAAATAGTTCAGACATTCCATTTAAAAAAAAGAGTATTTTGGACATTTGACTATCAGATATAATACTTCTTATGCAAATTAATAAATTTTTGTTGCATTTACTATAACAAAAGCTGCATACGTTATTTTTATCATTTAACACTCTTTTTGTTCGAGTTAACACACAAAATTTGCTATAAAAAATTTTAAAAATTATGAATTTATATAGTCAAGAGCGTGACAACTCATGAAATTCCGATCAATACATACTCCATTGTCAAAGAAATTATCTCATTATTTACATATTACATTCTAGAGAGAGAGAGAGAGACTATTGTTACGAGAGAATCACTCTGCTGCCAATATCATAAATCACTTTATATGAAAAATGTAATGCTTCGTTTGGATTAGAATAATGAAATAGATCATTTTATTTTTTATTTTTTAAGAGAGAAAGAGTATGGAATAACTCATTTCAACTAAAATACAATAAATCATTTCATTTTCTATTCTATTTTTTCAATCCAAACGAAGCATAAATGTCTCTTAATTTCTATCCTGGTCCTTTCCCCGTCTCCCTTAGGTCTATGATAAAATATATCTCTAGAATTAGTAGTTCCCGAGTTATCTTTATCATATTTTAATTGTTTCCACACAAGAATTACACTCACCTACACCAAGCTTTGAACATCTTATTGTTATAACAAATTTAACGCAGGGGAAAGTAAAAAGAAAAAGAAAAGAAAAGAAAAGTAAAAGTAAATACTGTATACACAGAAGGGTAGAGTGCAAATGAATCAAGCAATTAAATTGAGCTAAAACTTCCCTTATATATATATATATATACGTATATATATATATATACGACACAGATCAAGTCCGAATTTTCGGACTTTTTTAAAATTTGGAATATTTTTTTTTGTTTTTTATTTTTTAAAACAACTAAAAAAAAGTTAATATTTCAGTTCGGACTTTTTTAAAATTTGGAATTTTTTTTTTGTTTTTTATTTTTTAAAACAACTAAAAAAAAGTTAATATTTTATGGAACTGAAATTTTTTCATAATATAGTATTTTGGGCGTGATTTGGATACATATAACAAAAGCAGTGCATGCAGTCTGTTTTTGTTATATGTATCAAAATCACGCCCAAAATATTGTATTATGAAAAAATTTGAGCCCATAAAATATTAAACTTTTTTTAGTTGTTTTAAAAATAAAGATAAATATTTTAAGAAAGTCAGGAGTCAGCATCGGCAGGACCTATATATATATATATATATATATATATATATATATATATATATATATATATATATATACAAATCGCTATAATGACGGATAAAACTCGTCGTTATAATAGGATTCGATTCGTTTTTGGTTGGTTTCTTTTAATTTCTTTGGAGAGTAGGACTTTTATTTTATATATATATATATATATATATATATATATATATATATATATATATATTCATAAGTATCTATAATGATAGACATATATAATATTTCATACGTTTCTAAATTATATGATTATTATTAACTTTTAAAAATTAATTTAATTTATTTTTAAATTCAAAATTAAGATAATATATTAAAAATTATGAAACAATAAAAATTACAAGGCTTAAATATGATTTACTATCCTAAACTATAGGCCATATTCCACTTCGGTGATCCACCTTTCAATTTTGTCAATTAGATGATTGAACTATTAATTTTTTCCACTTATGTCCAATTTCTCTTGCCACGTCACAAATTGCTGACTTGGCCCTCTGAGTGGGGTCATGTTCAGCTGATGTGTGCTAAAAAGTAATTTTAAAATTTTTAATTACACATTTAAGGGGCAAATTCGTCAATCCCCTTTATATTAAACATTAAAACAACAAAAGGCATAAACAAAAATTATTAAATCTTCTTTCCATTTCTCTCTGAAGTAGGCTAGCTCTTCTCTTGGCTTCCCACGCCGAACCCAAGCATCTAGGGTTGGTGGTGGGTCACGGCGGGCCCAAGTGCCATCAATCAGCGAAGAGGAGGATGTAGACACTCGAAATTTTCTTCTACTATTACTAACATTGCAGAAGGACAGATTCGTCTTTTAAAGAGGGAAACCTGAAAGACAATCCAAATCCATACCAAATACTACCGGAAGTTCATCATCAAACCCCGGGATCGTTAATCAAGGAGTAATTAAATCAACCTCGGAGATAACCCCGAGGCCCTACAGATACAATCTGGGATCACACTGGGAGAAGAGGCAATTAATCTCGGAGATGACCCCTAGGTATCCAGTCTTGGTCCCAACCATGGAAATAGGTCAAGCAAACCTCAGAGATGACCCTGAGGATAGTCAAAGTCAACAGCAAGCCAACCTCAAAGATAACCCTGAGAGACGACTGCTACAACTGTGCAAAAATCGGAGATAACCCCGAGAGGGGCAAAATGGTCATTTTGCCAACTCAACTTCACTTCAAATCAAATAAACTCAAACACTTCAAAGGAAGTCCCACAAGAGCGATATCTTAACTCCGGAGCGCAAACTACACAAAACGGCTCACCGGATTGCCTAACGGAAACCCGGGAATGCCATTTCGGTCATGGACCCATCTTCCTGGAATCAAAAAAGGGCAAGTCATATATCATTATGTAGCTCTCGGAAAGAGCTTTTCGGAATGGTATGGCACGCTTCCATCGGACTCCTGGATTGAAAGTTATGAGCGGCCAAAGCGAACAGTCACGATTTCCCCGACACGGCGGGACCCACACTTTGCCGGGGCACCCCCGGCGACCTGCACATACACTGCGGCCTAGCGTAGGTACACTCATGGCTCAACCTCTTTAAATAGAGGGCTTGGGTGGCCATTTTGCAAGGGAAAAAGACAGGAAACCTACTGACTGATCGGGCTCTGCACTCGCCCATACAGTGTATTTTCCCACTTTTAAACACCTGTGAGCTCATATATAGCCTCTTTTGTACCCACAAAAGCCTGTATTTATCCACTCTAAAGATATAGAAGCCTTCTTTATCAGTTAGCTGTAAGCCTTCTCACACACTTTAGAGTCTTTCTCTTCATCTTTGCACACACCCTTCTACACGTTGAGAGTCGTGTTGCTTTTTTTTTAGGACTTGATCAGTGGTTTCATTCAAACTGTATATATATATATATATATATATATATATATATATATATATATATATATATATATATATATATATATTGACTAACATTATCGAGTTATGCCTCGATTGAGACTGAACTTGATGCGGAGAGTTTACTCAAATATATATATATATATATATATATATATATATATATATATATATATATATATATACACATATATATATCAACTGTGTGTGTTGGACTTTGTTCGATGAGCCTAGACTTGATGCAGTGCGTTTACTCGCTTTTTATATATATATATACTTATATATATCAACTGTGTGTCGGACTTTGTTCGATGAGCCTAGACTTGATGCAGAAAATGCGTTTACTCGCTTTTATATATATATATATCAACTGTGTGTCGGACTTTGTTCGATGAGCCTGAACTTGATGCAGTGCGTTTACTCGCTTTTATATATATATACTTATATATATCAAGTGTGTGTCGACTTTGTTCGATGAGCCTAGACTTTGGTCTGGTGCGTTTACTCGTTTATATATATATATATATATATATATATATATATGAACTGTGGTCGAACTCTGTTCGATGAGCCTAGATTTTATATCTAAGTGCGTTTATTGCTTTTTTATATATATATATATATATATATATATATACACACATATTTTGTCCCACAGAGTTTACCGTGGTGGTTGATCGCTTCTGACTTTCTTTATATTTTGTCCCTTTGGAGTTTCCTCCGTGGTGGTTGGCCAGATATTCTGACTTTATTTATGTTTCGTCCCTCCGGAGTTTCCTCTGTGGTGGTTAATAGCTTTTTATGACTTTATTTACATTTTGATCCCCATGGAGGTGCTTTGTGGTTGGTGATCTTTCGTCTATATATATATATATATATATATATATATATATATATATATTGACATTTATATATATATACCGCCATACGCTTTCATATAAAGCTGCAAAGTATCTTGTGAGCCTAGGAATCATGTGATCGCTGATTCATCCCATTGGATCTAGATTCGGTTCCGTGATGGACATTTTCAAATTGTAAGCGACATAAATTATTCTCACATGATGTCCGAATTTCCTCAGATGGTTTCCATACCCACGAGGAAGTCGGTATTATTTTTGTATATTATTTTCGTATGGATGTCTCGCATCCGTCAAATAAAATCAATTAAGCCGATCACTTAATAAAAATGGGAGTGTAAAAGGTCTCAATTCCTATTGAGCATCAGGGTTTGAAAAACCTCTTTTAT
This sequence comes from Panax ginseng, assembly GCA_020205605.1. Classification (NCBI taxonomy): domain Eukaryota; kingdom Viridiplantae; phylum Streptophyta; class Magnoliopsida; order Apiales; family Araliaceae; genus Panax; species Panax ginseng. The sequence continues at coordinate 127,697,486 of CM035145.1, forward strand.
AAAATATCTTTGCGCCATATCTTGCTAAAATTGAATTTTACATAAATTCAAACCTCACAGATATAGGTTCGAACGAGGCCTTGCACAACTTCCATATAACAGCACATTGATCCACACACACACAAACTCAGATAATAGTTTATTGAAAAGAGGCGATCAACGTGGTAACACGGATGTCGGGGTGCCTAACACCTTCCCCGCATAACCAAGTCCCGGACCTTAAAGCGAATCTCGGTTTCAGGCACGAATATCGTGTGTCACATTCATTGGGTCAATGTGCAAACCTTTTCTCGGTTGTGTTGGTACAACCATTTAAAAAACCAATGGCGACTCTTAGCGGTCCATAAATCGACATCATACATGTTCGGACCTTTTCACTTGTTTTTTCAAATAAATCTCACCTAAAATGAGAACACCAAAGAACAAGTAACTGAAAGGACATCCAAAAATTCGGCGTCGACAGAGGAGTCTGAGATGGTTACGATAGAATCGATTTTGTCGATCCGGAGATCTAAGTCATTTAGATGTAAATATAGGGTTGGTGGTGGGTCCGAGATGGGCTTTGGGTGCAGTAGCGACCAATCAGAGATGAAGGTATCTCTGTGAGAAGTTGATGGGTAAATGAAGATTGAGATGTTGAGAAGAGAGGGCGGAAAGGGAGCGCGCTGGGGAGACCACAGGGCCGGGGGGAAAGGGAAGGTTCAACGAGAAGGGGAAGGGCTTTATGCTTGGCGACTTTAATAAAGCTTGCACATCGAGAAATCATCACTAGACCAAGTATAGCATGAGATAGTCTTGACCTATCATTTCTCATTCAATCATCTCCTGAGATGTATAAAAGGTCTTGGAATTCTGGATTAGAACAAGAAGAAGCTTTGCGAAATATCAGTCCAGTCGTAACTCGTTAAGTCATGTGTAGTGCAATTACATCTGTAATTTGATGATAAGTCTTCTTTAATTTCATCGCTGGAAACAACGATTTGTGGCTTTTGTCTTGATCGATTGATTGGAACGGAAGGGTACTGGGTTTATATATTGTTTGTTTTATTTTAATTTGAAATGTTAAATTGTGTGTTTGACCATTTTGCCCCTATATTTAATCAGATTTGTTTATTTAATGATTAACAAATTATTTTTTTGCCACATCAGCTTCTTAAGGCCCCACAAAATTGGCCACGTCAGCAATTTCTGACGTGGCGTGTTCAATTTGGTGTAATTGAAAAAAATTGATAGTTTAATCACCTAATTGACAAAATTAAAAGGTGGATCACCGAAGTGGAATATGACCTATAGTTTAGGGTACTAATTTATATTTAAGCCAAATTACAATAAGTAATACTTTTGAAATTGTTTATAAATTTCATTATTTTATTAATTAAAATTAAAAGAATTAATGTTAATTTTGAGTTTAATTAAAAATGTGTGAAATGAACTTAAAAATATCAATAATAATAGTATCATGTTTTAAAAAGGATGGAGTATATAATTAACTCCCTAATGCATGGAAAGAGTTCCAATTTTAAATCTATGTTAATAATAATGCATATTTAAAAATTGGAGGGCCAATAAAGAGTGAGAATCCCAAGAAGATTTAGTAGCTGTTTTTCCAAAGACTTGCTTCTGTTACAATCAAATATCCCAATAATTATAAGCTTTGTTAATTCCTCGGGATCGTTTGTTTCTTTTTTAGTACACATAAACCGGATCAGGTTAGCATGAAATTTATTTATTGATAAATTAGTTAATTGGCCAATAGAATACTGATATACATAGAACTTTATCTGTGTATCAATATTCTATTGGTCAATTGACCAACTTATCCAAAAATAAACTTTATGCTAACCACTTCCACATAAACCATGTAATGTGAAGTGTTGTTGAACGCGTGGGTTAGAAAAGTGTGTTGGTAATTTCAAGTTTTAACATCTTACTGATTATGTAATTATCCGGTTTAAATTTTAAATTTAAATCAAACCGTAGTATAATAAAATTTAATATATTATTTTAATAATATCTTATTAAATTATTTAAAAAATTATCACAGAAAGTATTAATAATTGCAGCTTGAGTCGAGAGCAGATCCTTTGTCTTTATTTTTTCTATCCCTTTGTGTCCCTCACTTAAATTTTGACACCTAGTCTGTTATTTAATTTTAGAGTTAATTAATATTAAATAAAAAAATAAATGACAAAATTTAAGTAAAAAGATACAAAAAAATAGAGAAAATAGAGACATAAAATCTGCTCTCGATCGAGTCTAATGTAGTACCATCGCATCACCCAAGAGGTGCCACCTTATATCGTTTTGGCAGTCACCCCACAACTTCAGTAGTTTCCATTTTTTAACTTCGAGTTAAAGCATGAAATAAAATAAGTGGGACCATTTTCACATAAATAATAAATATTACCCATTATTATATAAAAAATATTTTGTAACATTATTATTATTTTTTGTAGAAATTAAATAATTTTTAAGAAAAAAGAAAAAAAAATTAAATGAGAGAAATTTAGGGAGAGACGGATGCTGAGTCAGAGATAATATTTTTCTCCTCTCTTTTGCGGCCATGCAACATGCAGTAATAAAATAACGATTAAGCGTAACTACTTTACTCAATTTAAGGGGGTGTTTGTTTAGAGTTGAATGAAGCTGAATTTGAATGGCTGAATCAATCAGTGCGTTTATTTTGGTCTGAATGGTTGAATCGGTAAGATAGATGAACTGAATGACTAAGTCAGATTTTTTGAACTCAATGACTGAATGAGCAGCTGAGTGAAGTAAAAAAATTAAAAAAAATATTAACTATTATATTAAGTAATATTAAATAAATTTACAACAATTTTTTTTTTTTAGAGGGGCAAAATAATAAAATTTTGTTATTCGGATGTTTTGATACGCTCGATTATCAAACAGTTTTTTTTATTCAGATTCAGATTCAACTCATTCAGATTCAAATTTATTTGAATTGTTTGGCTTGAAAAAATTATTAACAAGCCTGAGCGAATAAGCTGGATTTTTCTACTTAAATCGTTAATAGCAAACGCTTATGACTTATTTACTCAACTACTAGCATAGAAATTAAAAAATTACTTTATACTTTGTGTTCCTTCACCGTCCCATCTTCTCCGATGATCTTCCATGTGAATAGCCTAAGTTATGATCTTGATCCGTAACTCCATCTAATAATTATCTCTTCAATTCACAGTAAGAATGGAAAGCTACAAAACATTCAAAGTCAACCATTAGAAAACTAAGCATGTAATTCCTTTTTTCTCTTCAATTTATGGTTAGGGGCTCCTTGATCAGATGACTATTTGAAAGAAAGGGGTGCTTTACTAGTCTGAGGCTCTGGGCTGGAATTGGGGGAGGGATATGAATAACGATTGAATTATATTCCTAATATTTTTAAAGTTTTAGCAACATATCACAATGGAAAAGGTGAGTCAAACTATTTACCAAAATTAAAAAAAGTCAAACTAGTAAAATCGCCCACCAAAAATATTTTTCTTTTTGGTTGTGAAACTACTATATATAGAGGTTAAAAATTCTACCTATTACTTTTTACCATAATAAAAGTGAAAAATATTTTGGTACAAGTATTTTATGATTATTTATTTTAAAAAAGGGGGGTCAAGTTCTTGAGAGAAAATGGAAATTTAAAATAGGCATATGAAGTAAGAAACTAAAACAATTTAAGATATCTCAATATTATGGTAAGTTGGATTTTTATCATTCATTGGGTTTTTATTTAGTCTCCACTTAGAATCTCCAAATATACATATTTAAAACAATTCAGAAGGTTAAAATAGAAAAAGTACACTTTCAGATGTTTTAGACGGATCCATTATCAAACATTTATTTTCATTTAGTATTTAGTAATTTCAAACAAAATTTCTATTTTATTCAGCTTATTCAAGATATAATTACTCATTCAATATTTTTCATTCAATTTTATCAAAAAAATATATACCTTAATTGACCGATATGTTATCTTTATTTGTCCTTTTTTTTCATTCGGTAAAATAAAATTTTATTAGAATCCAAATATAAAATTAAAAATTTTGGATAAGACCACAAAAGAAATTCATTCTTTCCATTCTATATGCTTCTTTTTACGCCCTTTGATCTAAACACTATGGCTATATTTGTTTGCAAGGATTATAATCTCGAAATTGACTATTAATCCTAAGATTATAATCCTAGAATTATAATTATAATGTCAAGACTATTAAACTATTTTATAATCCTGAGACTAATAGTCTCAAGTATAAATTTGAAAACAACAAAACACTTGGAATTAATAGATATCCCAAGTATAATCCTCACAAACAAACATAACCTATGTGAACTTAAAAGAAAGCTAGTAATTTCTTTTATATAGTGATATTGACATCTTCATGCAAATGAAAATAGTTGTTTTATTTAGCCATTATAATTATAGGAAACTGAAATTCACTTTTTTAACTATAGTTTGATTGAAAAGTGGGTCTTATGTGTAAAAATATCAAAAATTATTGTGAAAATATTTATTCCCTAATGTCCCAAGTTAAGTGACTATGATCTTTGTGTTCCTTACGTCTCAAACCTAAGTGTGCATTCAACCAACCCATCAATGCATTTACAATTTCACTTCAACTATATTTCTATCAGGATTAATTAAAACACCAAAAAGGGGGTTTTGAAACTCTGTGAGCCACATCCCATATATCAATATAAGCTTGTCATGTACTCCACATTTTCAGCTAGGTAATATAGTATAAAAGGATCTGGTTAGCATGAAGTTATTTTTTTGATAAGTTGGTCAATTGACCAATAGAATACTGATACACATACAACTTTGCATGCATGTCAGTATTCTATTGGTCAATTAACCAACTTACCCCAAAATAAACTTCATACTAACAACTCCCAGTATAAAAGGTTGCTTTGCGTGGGACAAAATAAGTACAACATGCAAATGATAATCTGAAAAACAAGTGGGTGTGAATTTGGGTTTGAGGCCGTCAAAATTGGGTAATGCATTAGAACAGTTCTATAAAAACAAGTTACATTTGTATAATGAGGGTTATACTTGTATATGCATTGTCATCTCTTTTATGACAATGCAATGGTTTCTATAGACTGTCTTAAAAGATTAATTGTCTATTTTAAATTGTCTGAAATCAAAATCCAAGTAAGATTATGAGCATCCTAGTTGGTTGCCGCTCGTGCTCATGACTATTAATCTTGAGCATGGTTCGAGTCTTTACAAAATACAATGACCTTTTCCCCTCCTCTGAATAAATATATATATATAGTAGCATGCATATATATTTAGTTCTATATTCAAAAAGAAAAGGGAAAAAAAACAGAAGAAGAACACAAAGTACTCTACTTCTCCCAAGTAAGAAGTATTACCGATCATCAATTTTCCTTCTTGTTCTTGTAATTAAGGAAAAACAAAATCATATGTTTTTTTATGCATTTTATGTGATTTCACTGTTGTTGTAACCAACACTAACAACAAACTACGGTTTACTTAGTTACTTGAGCTTTGCACATGATCCAACAATTATATAAAACACCTCACAAAATTTTGGGTCTTGTTACTTCTCATGCTAACAAGCTCCAAAAAACACCCCCCACAGAATCTTGGATTTGGGTACATATCTATCTAGAAGCCATGTTATTCAGTTTGAATGCGGTCCACGCTCCATAGATGCGCGTAGAAATGACATTTCAAATAGCTAGCTAGGGTGAACTAATTGTGCAAATCCTTGATCATACGTGTTTGTATATGTGTGTGTGTATATATATATAGTACTTGTTCCACTGAATTGCTTTTTACGTTATAGCTTTTGCTTTAAGCTTCCCCGCCGGCGTTGTCACCGGCCGTCAACTTTGCCACACGTAGTTGACATTTGACATTCAGGGCCCAATGGTATATATATATATAAATAAATTAATTTAGCTTTTGGCAGGCAGCTCCCCACTTTGAAATTATTGATACCTTCATATATGTATATAGAGAGAGTTTTAGAGAGAGAAAGAGGAGAGAGAATTGTTGTTAATGGGTTCATCAAATGGTGGGGTTCCACCGGGGTTTCGGTTCCACCCGACGGATGAAGAGCTTCTTCATTACTACTTGAAGAAGAAGATTTCATTTCAGAAATTTGACATGGAGGTCTTAAGAGAGGTGGATTTGAATAAGATTGAGCCATGGGACTTGCAAGGTCAGTAATTAACTTAAATGCCCTATTCTATTTTGTAACTAGCTAGCTAGTATAAGTTTTTCTTTTCTTTTCTTTTCTTTTTTTCCTAGTTTTAATAACTTTGGGATAATATATTAACCAACCCTTTTGTTATTTATATTTTTATGGTTTATAATATCTTCTTTTTTCATGGATTCCTGACCGAAATTCTTTTGGTTTCCTCTTGGACATATATATAATAAGAAAAATTAATCTAAGGTATAATTAAAATGTAACTATAATTTTGGAAGCAATAGAATTAATTGAGCTGAAATTAATTCTACTAGTAAGTATTATTTTGCTACTTTGATTTTTCTTTTCAAATAAAAAGGTGCGGTAGGAGTAGGGGATAGCTGAGGGAGGCGTGAGAGTATTGTTAAGCCAAGTCTCCACGTCCAATACGAAGGCGCCCCGATCTTGAGTACGGTAAACTCGAGGATAATATACATTCCTGAAGTTTAGTGATAATAGAATTTAGTGTATTGAGAGTGATTACATTACATATGTTGTGTGAATGTGTATATATGAATGAAAGCGTACCTCCTTGTGAAGACTTACTCACTAAGAAATAATATCTTTGCTTGGATTATAAATGCATATTATCTTTGACATATCCCCACGATCGATGGGTTCGATAAATTGCATGGAGTTCATCCTTTCTTTCTTGGCCCTTTTTTGCTGCCGCCGTGACTATAATCCCATCCACATTAATGCATGGCGGATATCTTGGTCGGTTGTCATACTTATATCATCATTACAAGTCAAAGTAATAGATATTAAATGACCCGATGGGTTAATCAACGAGCAGGCCGGTCGATAGGATTAAATAAAGTTGACTGATAAATGGGCTCGAAGAGCCCCGTGGCTTAATTATAAAAGCCCAACATATTAAAGCGATAAATGGGCCCGATATACACGGCCCAAAATAGGAGAAATATCATGACCTAACATTACCCCTAGTTTTTTAGTTAAGCGGGATGTTTAATGGAAAACTATATATGATTCGTGATATTTAGAATTGATAAAGGCCCGAGGATAGGAAATAAGTGAATCATACCCACTTTTAACATCTGAAGTGGAATAAGGGAGGAATTTGAATAATGGATACCGAAGCGATAAGCCCAATCGATAAAGGACTTGAATTTGAAGCAGGATGGGCCGATAAAATAGAAACCCAACGGTCGGGCCCAATCGATAAGATATTGAAAAGGTCGTCAAGCGCATTCCACTTGAATTCTCATCATTCTTGATATTAAATCGTGGCCTCGCTCCGTGTAGCCGTCGATTATAAAGATAAACTTCACCAAATTTGGCGGTTTTACTCTTGATTTGAAATTGAACCTTTGAACTTTCTTCCTTTCTCGGAAAACCTATCTTTAGCTTTGAAAACTTCAACAATGGTGAATCAAGCCAAGCCCTTCAAGTTCTTCTCATTCGAACCCTAATCGAGAGGGTTCAAGTGCGAGTTCACCATCTCCATCGATTTCTTCAAAGATGGGGAAAAATTTCCTCCTCTTAACATCACCTCCACCGTCTACGAATCGAACTACTGAGCTCTCTAGGATTCGATACCATGTTAGGATAACTTTGCTATGAGGGCTCCAATTTCTTTGAGGAAGCGAATGTACCGGTGACAGGGCAATTGGGTCATTATTATCTGCAAACTACTCTGCTTTGGAGAAGGGATTAAATCACCCTCACGCCTTCATAGTTACCCTCTTGGGGTTTATTGGAGTAAAGGCCGCTGGTTGGTGCCCAACTCCTATATCCATATCTTGGCGTTCATCATATACGCCCGCAATTAGGGGTTACCCCTACTGTTGACCTCTTCTTCACCCTCTTCTCATTTGGCGAGATCCAGAAGCGAGGGTTCAAAATCTTGACAAGCGGTCCAGCGCCCAAACTTCGAAATTGAGAGAAGAGGCCCTGATGAGCACCCCTCGAGCAACAAAGGATGGCACGAGAAATGGTTCTTAAATCTTTGGTCACAGGATCTCCTCCCTTCTGATTGGACCATTTGGGGCGTATCTCTGCTGACTTTGGTGACATCCGAAGAAGGCGTGTGAGGGAGATGGGTGACTTCTGAATAGGATCCCTCCTCGAGAGTGGAGCTTCACTCTCTTGACCAAGCAAGCTTGGTTTGTATATGACCATAAATGTGAGTCTCGGACCATTACATGATATAACTTTTGAAATATTTATGTGGTATAGATTTTAACTTGTGATTATTTGCGGTGTCTTTGATCGAACCAACTTCCTCGGAGTAAAAGACTTGGAAGATTTCTTGGCGGGGAGGATTCTTGATGCAAATGAAGAACTCCTAACGAGAGCCTTCCGAATTGAACCCCCTTAGAACCAACAACAACCCCTCTTGGGATGATGACCCTGAAGGCGACAATCCCATCATCCCAGAAGAGGTTCTCAAAATCTCTCGTAGAAGAAGAAGGAAGAAGGGCGCCAAAAAGGCCGGGACTCTTGGCGAGATAAACCTGAAAGCGCGAGGAGGTCCTTCACGAGGTAAACCCTGACCAATTCCTCATTTGAACCCACAACAACAACCTCTGAACCAACCCCACCAACTTACAGAACCAACCCAAAAAAGAGAGTCTCTTGACATTTTCCTCCCACGATCGAGGCGAAAGTCCTTCGTCTTTAAAAAATTAAAACAAAATAATTCCCACTTACTGGCCAAGCGAACTCGCGTCCCTCCACCTTCAACAACCGATCCTTGAATGAAACCCCAACACTTGATCTTTGGCGCGGTGAAGCAGAGCCCTTCTTTCGAAAAAAAAAGCGACCTTGGACGGCCCGGCCCGGTTCGACCTCTGAACCTTCTTGACTCCGGCCGATACCGGCTCGATCACCTTCTCAGGAGGCAATACATGCGGATCCTTCGGCGGTTCGCGATCGGCCTATGCCTCCTCCTCGAGGGCCCGATGACTTAGAATTCGGCATGATGCCATGGGTCCACCGACCATATGGCCTCGGTTCAGCGTAATTTCCCCTTTTCATTTGTTGAAGCCTTCGTTCGCGAGGCCGATGACCATCGGTTGAGGAGCGATTCGAATGAGGGACTTCTTTCGTGAAGGCATGAGCTACTTGGCTAAGGTAAATGACTCTTTCCTTCCTTTGCTTACTTATTTTCATACTCACACATTGGTGATTGATTGAATAACTTTGAACATATCTGAGGCAAATCTTGTATTCGGACGTCTGCGTCCCGGATCTCTCGAAGTGAATCAGGAGGGCGTTGAGGAAGGAAAATTCCTCTTAAAATCTTACGGCTGGGGAAAGGACTCATAGTGAAGGCCTTCTTCATACTAACGAAGGTCTTGAAAGAGTTGGCCCAAGCTAAGGAAGAAGTGAAGGCCTCGAGGAAGAACTAAAGTCGACTAAGGCTCGACATCTTTGAAATTGTCAACATGAATGTCGACTTAGTTCGGAGGAGTGAAGCGAGGATGAATAAGATCAAGGAGTTAAAGTCAGCGCCAAAATCTTGACCAAAGGCGATCAAGTAAGATGGGGCGGGATGAAAAGCTTCAGTTGAATATCTGGCTGGCGGATTTCGAGCGAAATCAGAGAACTCGAGGCTCTTGGGACCTTGGGCCTCCTTTGGTGATGTTCTTGCAAAGAAATTTGTGAAGAGTATAGGAATTTCAGACGAAATAAGCGGAGAAATCATGAGGATTCATAAAAAAAAGCTCTGAGCTCTCTAGAAGTCTTGTGAGGAAAAAGCGATCAAAGGCTAACTTAGATCCGTACCTCTTTGGACTCTTGGATGATGATGGTATTTACATGAAGCACCGAACTTATGGATTGTCTTGGTCTTATTATGAACATTTGTAAAAATTTTATGTTATTTCCTTATTTGTAAATGAACTAAATATTAATGAAAAATGATTTCCTTCCTTATGACTTGATTGCACTTTTATTTTATGTCGATACTTGATATGAATTTATATGGACAAGTGTACAAAAATCCCTTTGATTTAACTTCAAATGATTAAGCATGTCATATAACGGATGAAATGAGTTTAAAGAGCGAGGCATTAGAACTCGACACTTAGAAAAGACTCGGGTAATAAAGTAAAGAATCTTATCAAATTCTAGAAGTGCGAGACATACGCTTTATTGGGAGTTTGTTTACCGAAAGGGCTATGAGAACTTACAAGATAACATTACGCCTACCACGAAGGGCTTTGTGAAGTTTAAAGTGTCGATCATTGCCTACCACGAAAGGCTGACAATGTCTTAAAGATGACACTTTACGAAGACTGACAGAGTCTAAGTGGCGACAATTGCCTACCGAAGAATGATAATGGCCAAATATTGAGTGACCTGCCAAAAAGGCTACCATCGAATGGTGACAAGTCCTCCGAACCTCCTATCACCAATGTGGCGACAATTGCCTACCCGAAAGGCTGACAATGCCAAATAGTGACCTCTGCCAAAAAAAGGCTACCATCGAATGGTCGACAAGTCCTCCGAACCTCCTATCACCAATGTGGCGACAATTGCCTACCCCGAAAGGCCTGACAATGCCAAATAGTGACCTCCTGCCAAAAAGGCTACCATCGAATGGTCAGCAAGTCCTCCCGAACCTCCTATCACCAATGATGTCTTTGGCGACAACAAAGACAAAATTTGTTTGAGACAAAAGAGGATCTTTTATTGATGATGATGTAAATATTCTACGGACTTTTGATGTCGCGATCTTGAATCTCTTGAAAGTACTTTCTAAGCTTTGCCTTGACATGCCAAGTGTTTTTAATTCTTGACCCATCTAATGCTTTCAAAGCGATAAGTCCACGGCGGAACTTGGTGATTTCGTAGGGTCCTTCCCGATTTGGCATCGACTTACCCGGGTTACGAGGCGTAGATGCTTGACTTCTCTAAGGACAAAATCTCTCACTTCAAATCTGCGAAGCTTCACCCTTATTATAATGCTTAGCCACTCTTCGTTGATAGGCGCCTTGATTTGATAAAAAGGCTATTTCTCGACTTCTTCAACAAATCAAGATTGGCCCTCGGCCCTTCTTCATTATAGACCTCTTGGAAATGACTAACTTTCGAAGACTTGGAGACCCAATTTCAAGCTGGGACTAAGGCATCGATTACCATAAGCCCGGTCTGAAAGGTGAATCCCGGTTGTAGTCCTCGGAGTAGTTCGATATGCCCATAGTACACTTAGCATGACTCTTACGGCCATCGCGCTTTAGCCCGTCGACTACGGCTTGATCCCCATTTGACGTTACATTGGTTACTTCAAACTGTCCGTTTGATTGAGGATGAGCCCTTTGAAGTCTTTCTGTCTTTGGATCCCCGATTCGGTCAAAAAATGCTTCAAACTTGATCCTGGCGGCGTCCATTATCGATACTACCACCTTAGGAATTCCAAAAGCGGAATACCTTGATTCTTTCACAATTTCAAACACTCTGTTAAGTTATTGACCTAAGTGGCTTTGCTTCTACCCATTTGGTCATATAGTCTATGGCAACTATAACAAAACTGACCTGACCTTTTGCCTTCGGTAGTGGACCCAGTATATCAACCCCCCAGACAGCGAAGGGTATAGGAGATAAGATCGAGTATAGCTCTTCCGGTGGCTGATCCTGATGATGGACTATTAAGCTGGCACTTCTCGCACCTCTTCACATACTCAGTTGCTTCCTTGAAGATAGTAGGCCAATAGTATCCTTGACGAAGTACTTTATAGGCTAATGACTTAGCTTGACCATATAGTATACAAATGCCTTCATGAACTTCGGGGAGCATAATCGACCGGATGGAGTCAAACATTTTAATAAAGGAGGCGAAGGCCCTTGAAAGAGATCTCCATCGATCAAAACAAAATTGGCACTCTTGTACTTGATTTTCTTGGCGAGCATCCGTCCAGAAGGTAAGGCGCCATCGACCAAATATTCGAGATAGAGGCGTCGACCGGCGAGTTGGTTGGTCGATGCACATTACCATCTCGTGAAGAACACTAGGATGTTGCAAAATTTCCGGATACAGAGCCCTCAAAAACATTAACATCCGTAGTGGCTAGTTTGGCGAGTGCATCGGCAATAGAATTGTTATTACGCTCGACCCCGAAACTAAATGCGATTGGAAATCTTTGAAGCCGTTCCTTTACTTACGCCAAATACTTGATCATCCTCGGACCTCGGGCCGTATTCTCCGGACAATTGTTTAACAATTAGCGAGAATCCTTTGAAGATGGCTATTCTTTGCACTTGAGAGACTCTTTGCTAGCAAGTAAAGCAAGCGAAGAGGCGCCTCGTATTAAACCGTTGTTGTCGTCGCTTTGAATTGAAATCGATGGCTTCTTTGTACCCTGAAATCCCTCGGACTAGTCAAGATAATCCTGCTCGTGGCGTCCAAAGTAGAAGACCCATCTGCATCTGGCGTCCATGAACTCTCCTGCTTTGAAGAGCGGCAAGCTGCTTTCATGTCGGATCCTTGACTTGACTATGACTTCATCGACGAGGAGAGCGAACACTCGACCACAAAATCGGCCCGAGGCTTGTCCTTTGATGGCGGTTCGGGGATGATACTCGATAAAGAATTGGGACAATTCCATCGTCCTGTGACTAGCCTTCACGATACCTCGAACTTACCCATAATCTTCTTGGAGGTGATCTGTGTATACTACTACCGGTCTACCACTGGAAGTATTGCCTAAGCTTTCATTAGCGGTTATTAAGCGAAAACAAACTTTTCAATGTTCGGGTACCTTGTTTGACATCCGAAGGACATGACTTACATAATACGGGTCTTTGCTTACCCTGACTTCACGTACCAAGGCCGCTCAATTGCCGATGAACTAGGCTGCTGAAATCTGAGATATAAAGGTTGGCGGGAATGGGCTTCACCACAATGGCGTAGAAGACAAATAGGACTTGATGCTTTGAAAGGCGTCTTCACGCTCGAAGTCCATTGGAGCGTTTTGCATTCTTGACCCTTTCGATGTGTTAAAAAGCGGCGAGGCATCTCGGTGAGACTTGGACATGAACCCTCATGGCTGCGATCCTTCGGTCGGAATATTTGAACATCTTTAAATGGTGAGGAGTCTTCATGCTCGGGATCGCTTGAATCTTCTCTGGATTGGCTTCAATTCCTCTTGTTGACAAGATACCCAAGAATTTACGGCACCGGATGAAAGTGCATTTAGTAGGATTTAGCCTCAAGTTGTGATGTCGAGATAGTGCGAAAGCACTCTTCTAAGTCATCAAATGTTTGTGCACCAACATCTTTTGACAATCATGTCATCCACATACACCTCGATATTTACGCTTGTTGATATCGAAGATATGGTTCATCATTCTACGGTATGTGGCCCGGCATTGATAAAGTAGAAAGTCATTTTCTTATAGGCGTACTGCCGAGCGATGCGTAATGAGCGCCGTCTTGGTATATCCTCTTCTTACATAGAGATCGATGATACCCGGAGAATGCATCCATAAAACTTAATAAAGCATACCCGAAGTGGCATCGATGAGTTGATCGATGTGGGGCGGCGGATAGAAATCGCCAGACGGGGCCTTGTTGGTCGATTGTAATCAATGGAGACTTCGCCATTTGCCATTACATACGGACCGACACCACATTAGCCATCCTTTGTGGGTAGTCGATCTCGAAGATGAAATCGGTGCCAAAAGTTTTGCAATTTCATTATCTATGATTATTTGGCGCTCTGGTGCAAAGATCCTCCTCTTTACAAGAGGCAGGCTTCTTTTTGTGGTCTCTTTTCGATCGATGCTCGGCCAATATCCTGCTTACTCCGGCATATCACGAGGTTCCCATGCAAAGATATCAACATAACACCTCGGGGAGCTCTACGAGGTTAAATCAGGAGAGGTTAAAGCAAGCAGAACCTATTTTCACCGTCTTGTCCTCCTTGCACGGGATGAGCTCTATCTCTTCTGTCTCTCGGTGGCATGGCCAAGATGGTTGAGCTACTTTCGGTGAAGGTTCGATCTCTATCGCCATGGCTTGTTTACCTTGATACCCCCACTCCAGAAGAAATAATGACATTTCTGTAACACCTCTGGCGAGATCAAATCTCCTTTGACCTCACCAACCCCATGGTAGTAGGAAATTTGATTTTAAAATGAGGAATTGATGTTCTGACTTGTAGAAGCAATTAAAGTAGGCCTCCCAAAATAGCATTATAAGCGAGAATCTACATGTACTGACATAAAATTTGCAAATAATTTGTACTACTGTGGTAGTCCGAATATATTTGGAAGCTCGATGGTTCCGACCACTTTAATCGGATCATTCTTTGAAACCATAAAGAGGAGCTTCTGTCAATTTCCATCTTAGCCCATCAAATTCATCCTTTGATAAGCGTGGGCATACTGATGTCTCTGAGACGATCCGTTATCTACCATCATCCTTTTCATATCTCTAGAACCCAACATGCGATAAGCACCAATGATCCTCGTGAGGTTCGATAATTTAGAAGGTAATCTTCATCGGTGAAAGAGATTACTGAAGTATTGGGATAAGGTCTATCGATCTTCGGGAAGGTACCCATACCAAGCATAATAGAATCAAATAGCTTTGGCGCTTTTTTCCAACGAGCTTGCGGAAGTACCCCGGTGATGACATCTATCACATGCCTTGGTGGTGATCCGGGGTTGGCTTATTTGATTGATTAGGTTTAAGCGGCGGGGCGGTACTCGGTCCTGCTGGCGATGAGTTGAGGCGACAACATATTGAACTAAAGCTCCACCTTGTACCTTTCTCTCGATGAACTCTTTTAAAGCGCAATCGTTCGTCTCATGTCCGGCGGCTTGATGGTAGTCGCAATACTTACTTGGGGATTTCCTTTTCGGGCTTGATGTTATCTCGTGGTGGCTCGAAAATAGGTTGATTCTTGATCGATCTAAGATAACACGCCCTATCGGCGTTTAGCCGTGTAAGTCTGTTTACTCTCACGGGGGGGGCGGATGAGCGTCCTCCACCTGCCTCAATTATTATACCTTTTCGACCCGCCTTCATGGCGGTCTTTGTAATCCTTGATCTTCTTACGGTCTCCATTAGTTTTATCTCGTCCGTATCTGCAGGCGATCGAAGAAGGGCGCTTGAAATTTGCTCATGGCTTCCTCCACTACGATATAGCCTTGACTTTATCAAAGGCTTGGCCGGACTCTTGGTGGTTAAACATAAGTTTTTCACCAACTTTTACGACTTGACGAGATCCATTGGATTAAAGCAGTCCCAAGCTTGTAGATCATTCGGCTCTCGCTTGACTTGACCATTGCTTCCGGAACCGCTTCACATCTTGGCCCAAAGATTCATTAGAGGATTTAGAACTGAGCAAAAAAAACGGTTGGCTTTCCCCTTCTTGGTTGCTCCCAAAGCGTGCGTGGAATTTTCTGCACATATCTTCCGAGGATGAGATAGAATCACGAAGGTAAGGTCCCCATCCAACTTAGAGCATCCTTTCTAAGAGTTGTGACAAAAGTATGACATTTAGCGACATCACTAAAGTCATAATAATCCATGAGTCGATCGAGCGCTTTGACTATGGTCGTAAGGGTCCCCGATCCATCGTAACTTTCTATATGGGGCAACTTAACCCGTAGAATTGACTTTTTTTGCGAGAATATCCGCGAGAAAAAGGGATGCCTTCTTCGGAGCGTCTTTGGTTTTACGGACTTGATGAAATTGCTTAGAAGTTCTTTCGGTTCTTTAACGAGATCTCCATATACGGTTGAGATGGCGCCTCTTTCTCCGGTGACCCCTTCTTTATATAGCGGGCCGGATTCTTTCAGCAGAACCTTCAATTTTAGAGGGCTTCTCTGGGTAGCGAGTGTCTACAGGCGGGGTGCCCTCGGTAGACTCTCGGGAGTATGTCCTCTGGATACCGCCGACTACGATCCGGACACTATGGTGAGAATGTGCGATGATAAGTGCTCTCTTTGCATCTTTCTGAAGAAGTGCGATCTGCGGATCGACCTCTTCTCTCCCGCCGTCCTTGTTCTCGAATTGGCGAGAATAATGAGTCCTCCTTGATCTACGAGGAATAGGGCTTAGGGACCTTCTTCTTTCCTATTTCGACCCAGAGGTATGCGCCATACTGAATGAAGCGAGTTCCTTCCCACTCCGATGTCCTTGCTTTCTTGGATTGGGCATATATTTGAGCTCTTCATCTCTCAATTACGCCATCAAGAGCCATCTGCTTTCGGCTATATCTTAATATTTGCTTTAATAGTACTTCCATAGCCTTATCGCTTTCATCGCCATTTTAGCAAGCGGGAGGCTTTTGCGTCTGGTCATCTCGGTGTCGAGTTATAGGCGAGGTGTGCCTACTCGTTTTCGACCATGGCGAGACCCTTCTCCGTCGGGTATACTAACTTACGCTTTGCTTTGCCTCTCTACGCCTTGATCGAGAATGTTGGTGTGCCGTTTTAGGCCGTCTTAGCATGCACACTTATGGTTGGTCCCCAAGCGATCCTTGGCGGATACTCGCGGTAATGACTTCATTTTGTGGACATCGGTTTGTCCTTGAATGTAGGGTGTTACTCTTTCCCATGAAAAATGAATAGAATAAAACACACTCTGTGATTGAAAAATACTCGAAGACACTAAAAACGACCCCTCCTTACAGCGCATGATGTTGCGCGAAGATCTTTCTCCACGTCCCGATCACGAAAGGCGTCACGATCACCTTACGATAAACACGACAAACACCACAAAGCTTGGCGGTAGACCCGTAGAGGGATAGCTCGAGCGTGAGAGAGTAAGTATATACATTCACAAAGTTAACTCGAGAGGATAATAGAATTTAGTGTATTGAGAGTGATTTTATTACTATATGTTGTGTGAATGTGTATATATGAATGAAGCGTACCTCCTTGTGAAGACTTACTCACTTTGAAATAATATCTTTGCTTGGATTATCGTCATAGCATACTTATCTTTGACATATCCCCACGATCGATGGGTTCGAATGAAATTGCATGGAGTTCATCCTCGCTTTCTTGGCCCTTTATTTTGCCTTGCCGTGAGCTATAATCCCATCCACATTAATGCATGGCGAGATATCTTGGTCATTTGTCATACTATATCATCATTCAAGTCAAAGTAATAGATATTAAATGACCCGATGGGTTAATCAACGAGCAGGCCGGTCGATAGGATTAAATAAAGTTGACATGATAAATGGGCTAAAAAGCCAACATAAAAGCCCGTGAAACTAATATAAAAAGCCCGACATATTAAAGCGATAAATGGGCCCAATATATACGGCCCAAAATAGGAGAAATAATAGAGTCTAGACTGTTCAAAATGAGCGGTACTTTATATAAACAAGTTGCATTTATATAACATAAGTTTTAATGGTATAGAAATTGTATAATAAAAGTCAATTAAAATGTGACTCTCTGCTATATAAAATGTAACTTATTTTATAAATTGTTCAAATAGAATGCCCATATTTGAACTCGTGGAATCAATATCATGCCATATATATCACTATAATGCAAAATTGTATACTGAGTTTTTTATTTTTTGACAATATACCAAACCTCTATCTTATGGTACAATTTGAACGACAAAATTATACCATTTGGGTTAGTTTTGTATTGTTAATTATACCATATATAATATACGACTTTGAACTATTAATTGTATGACAAGGTACCTATTTACTATGTAATAAAGTCAGGTACCATATATATGCACAAAGTAATAAATTTTAGGTATAATTAATTGTGCATTTTTTTTGTTAAGTACTCCATGTGCCACTACTCATGTTGAATATTTACTCATGTTGCTCTACTGATATCCAAAGTTTACACAAGCATGTGCCACTACGTTGATTTCCTATGTTTAAAGTCAACTAAATTCAATAGCCCAGCTAGCTAACAACATCTATGCATTGCCAAAGAGATTGTTGGCCTTTAATCTCATCTCAGGCATTATCTTTGACCATTAATAGCTAAAATATTTATTACATTTATATATTTGAAAAATAGTCTTTATGTATTTTTTCCCTTCGTATAATGAAAAATTTATGTGGATATTAGATATCAACTTATGTAGAATTCTCTTAATATAAGTCGTTTTAGAGTTGTGCACAAGTATTAAAAAAATGATTGAATAACATTAAATATAATATTAATTGTTTATATTGTCCTTGCATTGAAAAAATAGTGTTATTTATTGGACAAAAAATAATGAGAGAGCCAAAATTATATTTAATACTTGGGGTAATATTGAAAACTAAACAATTAATGCTTACTTAAAATTCTCAAACGACTTATATTAAGGGACAAAAACACTTCTTTAAAATGACTTATATTAAAGGACGGAAGAAGTACGTAACATACGAGTTTAAAACGAAAAGATTCACGTTAATCTCAATTTACATTCATCAAATTAGTCAAATATATAAATCATTTTTCCTTTGCTTAATTTGTTCTTTATGCATGTATAGGAAGATAGTTGGGTGAGTTGCAGGGTGTTCAAGAAGAAGAACTTGTTCAAGATTGGAAATGAAGGAGGAGGAGGTAGCTCATCAGTTTCAGATCAACTAAACAACATTAATTCAGCCACTAATAACAATCAACCTCGTTTACCATCCCACCGCAAAAATCATCATCATCAGTACCTCCTCAATCAACACAACAACCAGCAAAACTTCGATCTTGGACTCAACTATTCCCACATTCCAGTGGCCTTGCCTCATTATCCCCACAATATTCAAGCACAAACCTTCATTCCTACACACAAGCAGCCAATAGGCTACGACGACTTCCCAACGCTCCATTCCGAAGCTCCCTTGATGGTCAAGCAACTAATGACAAACCCTAGAGAGCAATGTGACAGTGGGAGTGAGAATATTCGGTATCAAACATGTGAAACGGGCCTAGAAATTAGGGCATGCGAGCCGTCGTCGCAGAATATGGTTACAGGCGGAAGAGAAGAAGGTTTGAATGAATGGGGGATGATAGATAGGCTTCATGAAGATCCTAATGCTTCATCTATGCATCAAATTAATCAGTTGTCACTGCGTGGAGAGATGGATTTCTGGGGTTATGGAAAGTAATGGGGGATTATGTTTCAAGGATTTGATTAAGTAAACACCTTTAAGTTAATGGATTGGAGTTGCTATATGTGCATGGTGACTCTTTAATTAACCATGTAAAAACTAAGAACACGGTGACTATTACATTATTTACTTGATTTAGTGATTATTAATTAATTTATATATTATTTGTTCCACTTAATTTGGAATTTGGATTTCATAAAGTTGTTTTCAACTTTCTAGCTATATGCAAGCCTATAGAAACTTGTTGCATTTGTAATAGCAAGAGATTTGCAACTTTCTAGCCATTAGGGAATTCACCAACTAGTGCAAGTGTGCTAGTACTCTTCAATTACATGGAATTTGGATCAATTAATAAGGCTAAAATGCAAAATTGTCCCATTAGCTTATCCATTTGACACAAATTTGTCCATAAATTTGGGTATTACTCAAAATTCTTTCACAAGATATAATTAGTAGTACAAAACTAACCTGTTTGTAACACGATAAAGGATCATATATTTTGAAAGAGCTAGGGACTTGCTAATAAGTTAAAATCAAGGATGAAAATAGTGTACAGACAAGAACATATGGGGCCATTTTGCATGTTAATCATTTATAATTAATTCAACACATTTTATCGTATTGTGATCTTTATGTCCATTTTGATTGTGTTTTTCCTGCCACATATATACTTCGGGTTCCATCCCCATTCCCCCACATACTAAATTAAGAGGAGAACCATCCATGTATTGAGATATTTCATATAAATCTCACATCAAATAAATTTAAAAGTATAGATGAGTTAATAAGTGTTCGGGCGTAATTTACCGACCTCTATCTAGACTGAAGGCCTGACAGGAAGGGGTTGTTGAGCCCAATGGGCCGAAGCTAACAAGGGGATTGGTGGTGTTCGGGCCTCCGAGTCCTCCGGGTCAAGTCCGGTTCGGCCAGTGATGTTAAAGAATTCTGACGTCTCGAGTCCTTGGGCCGAGCTCAACCCAGGTTCTGAGGAGTTCGATTGGATTAGGCCCATACAGTGGGTTGACCCTCGTAGGTAGTCTGGAGTATTAAGGAGATTTTACGGTTAAAGATTCTAGTCCTAACCATATTTGAATAATTAACTCCAAAGGTAAGTGTTTGGATCATATCTAACTTGCACCTTTTAAAGAGGTTGTGTGAGACCCAAACAATGGTAGCTGCCATGTTTAGGAGTCCTAATCCGATTCAGAAGTGGACTTTAAGGTGACGAGAATGGCTATAAATACAAGGTTTGACTTCAATTAACAGGTAATACTCTTCTGAGCACTAAATATTAAAGCGTCCATTATTAAACCTTGTACCAGCCTGTACTCATTCCCACACCGAAGCTATCACCCGGCGGCATAAGCCGTTAAGCTTCACGTGTGATCTATTACTGTGAAGGTTTAAGCGCGTGGATTTTGTGATTAGACGCGCCGGAAAAACTTGGCATTAACATTTGGCGCTAGAAGGAGGGTTTTTAGTGCTTTTACAATCACTCTAAAAATTTTCAGTTGAAAGCCATGGCGAGCAGGGATAACAGTGCTTCAAACAAGGGAAAAACTAAAACTCACCAGACGACCCAAGTAAGAGGGTCAGTCAAAGACAAACTGGGGCCAAAGAACCAGGAAGGTAATTCAAAGCATGTCCAGTCAACACGACACGACTGTTTTCGGCCAGTCAGCACACTTCTATCCCCCCTTAGTCATGCCGAGGACAACCAGTCCCGAGCATAAGAAAGGCGAGGGAAGGATCGGGCTGAGGATAGCCTGGACCAGCGTAAGTTCATTTTATTGAAAAAGATGCAGCAGAACCAAGACGCCATGATGGCCCAACACCTTCAACAGGAAGAACTGGAAGAACAGATGGCCAGAATGGCTGGTGAACAAGAGGCCTTATTCAAGAAGTCCAGACATCGGAGCCGATCCCGGACGCCTCGTCAGGATGAGGCTGGAAGGAACAAGAGCAGACTCAGGAGTCGCTCTCTAGAAGGCAGAAGCCGAAGAAGGTGTGACACCCCCAAAATAGATATACATCGCCCATTCTGAGTCGCCAAATACATGGTACATAAATCAAATACAAACTTCTTTTATACAATACGACAACAAAGCAGTAGCTTAGAGTTTTTTTACGAATAATTGTCTCATAGGCGATGATTCAAACTCAAATGAAGTCCTCATTACATTTATTATCACACTATATCATAAAATAGTGAGGACTACTATAGCCACCATCTCTCGCATCGCTACTGTTCCCGACTAGTCCCTTGGCCACGTTCTCATTTCAAGAGAACAATGAAAGCAAAAGGGTGAGCTCAACTAGCCCAAAGAAGAAATATTATGACTAAGATAATGCAGAATAAATTATCGTTAGCCTTCAACAATGTTAAACTAATAAAAATACAATAAACATCAAGTTTAACTACTGCGGAACAAGCAATCCATTAGAAGAGTCAAGTAGAGCATGATATCTATTATCTTCTATTATTTAAAAAATTTTTTATCAACTTTATCGCCGAGACTCAACTTAATAAATAAACCACATCATCGAATCATCCCTGTACTACTGGCCAAGGATATTCATGTAATCATCAATGGCCATGATCATACCAACAACTGTCCATCAATGCACTACGGGCCAATGAGGACTTTTACCACATCATTTGTAATATTACGGTCATGATTATACCGAATAATCCATGGTCATAATCATACCAATCAATAGTACATTTATGCACGTAAGCCACAAATGACTTTTATCACAATATAAGCATGAGGATGATGACAGTGATATAAGAATTCAATTAAAAGAAAGCAAATGATAAATTTTTAAAGATTTATAATTTAATTTATCTAGAATTCAATAATGTCCAAATTGTCAACATGATACTGCTTTGTGGAGTAAAATTTAAGAATAATATTGTATCAAAAATAATTTGGACAGCAAAGAAATCAATTTTTGTCATGAATAATTTCCCGGATAAATAGTACCCTGTGAATAGTACTTTATGAATAGTACTTTATAAATGAATACTACTCATGGACAGTACTCCGGCATAAAAAACTTAAAATTTAACAAGAATGTGCAGAAAATATCCTTGTGAAACGATACTCGATGAAGCGCAAATTTCAAGGATATTCTACTAATTTCACGGAGTATAGAAGCAATATTTTAACAAAATGAAGGTATAATCAGGAATACGAGACGAAATAGTATTACTCACATACTATAGAGTATGGAAAAAAATATTATTCCTTATGAATACTGAAAAAAATAATATCTCTTACCTCAGAAGAAAACATGATACTGGAATAGTGAAGTAGCAGACTTCTCTTCTTTTTTCTCTCTATAGCTTCTCTCTCTATAATTGATCTTGTGAGTCTTAGTGAATTGGTGAGAATGAAAGAAGAATGAGCTTCTATTTATAGGAAAATATAGTTTTGGTAATTGCACGTTTTGGGGCTCGAAATATTACAATATAATACCTTCATCTTTTTCTTCATTTTTAATTTAGTCCTGCAAGTATTATCAAACTTGCACCACATCCCCTAATAGTTCATTCATGTGAATCAATAGTACATTCATGTGAATCAATAGTTCTATACATATGAAAAAAAATAGTTACGGTATAGTACTTTCATCTATACCTTTATTTTTAATTTAGTCATGCAAGTATTATCAATCTTACACCACCTCCCCTAATAGTACATGTATGTGAACAATAGTTATAAACATGTGAATTAATAGCAATTAATTGCTCATTTATCCGATTAATTACCCGATTGGTCAATATAACCTCCAGAAATCAATTATTATCGAAATAAATGTCGATTTCCACTAACACTAATAATCCCAACACAATGAAAATATCAATTTCATCTTTAATCAACACGAACTTATTCATCATTAATATTATAACTCACAATATTTAACAACCAGATCATTCCCAAGAAAGAGGGGGCTTTCTGATAAGGATTTCTCCATATTGGCGCGCAATTAGGTGACCAAACCCCTCTCCTTGAAAGAACTTTCTAGACATTGTCAATATTGAAAATAATAATATGAATAACTTTGTCGTCTCAATTATTTATTTAATAATATAAAATATTATGCAGATGATACTATGACAATAATTGAATCAATAATATGAGAGATATTATGCAGCAATTATTGTAGCAATAATTGAGTATAACTGAGTGACTTCCCACGTAAGCATCAATAATCAATACCGTGTGCTACTATGCAACCACGCGTATTACTGTTCTTTTACCACCAGGTATTTTAACAGTTTAACAGTAAAACTTTCGTCGTTACTTTTATAAAAAAGATAATTCTGTCGTTTTCTAACTCCGACAATAATTCTATTTGTGGGGTCCACCAATGATTGTGCCGTCGTACGAATATTCCCTGTTAAAATGAATATTCCTCGACCAATCGAATGTTTTATAACCACTTGCTTACTTTACAAAATTTATAAATATTACCCACAACTATAACATTATATCAAATCCACACCTAATATTCAAAAATATATTTCGAGAAAAAATTAATCTTTATTCATAAAAGTTGGGGACTTACAGAAAGAGTCGTTCCCTGGATCAATAGTTTGAGCACCAGGGTAGATCGGGACAGAGGAGGAGGGTCGCGTCTCCTAAATACGAGAGAGACATGCCTAGGTCGCCCCCTCATAAAGAGGAGTCTGATCCCCTCGCAAGAAGGGTTGCAGAGTTGGAAAAGTCGTTGGCAGCAAAAAATCAGATGGGAACACCCTCGAGCTGCCCCAGTTCACCATTCTCACCCGAAATCAATCAGGTCATGGCCGACCCGAAGAAGAAGATGCCACCGATGGAGACATATGATGGATTGGGAGATCCCTATGACCATTCTGACAGGTATGACAGACTGATGACTTACTATGGGCATTCAGATGCTGCTAAATGCCATATATTCGCCACGACTTTAAAGAAGAGTGCCCGGGAATGGATGGGGACCTTGGCCTCGGGATCAATCAATTCGTGGAATGACCTTTGGGAAAAATTCCATGCTCGGTTTGGGAACAACAAAAGAAGAGGGAAGATCACTAATTCCCTCATGCATGTAAGGCAACGTTCGGATAAAAGCCTTGGTCAGTATGTCAAGAGGTTCCGAGAAGCAGTAGGATCAGTGGATGAGTTAAATTCCCCTCAGGCCTTGGGATTCTTCACAACAGGTCTTGATATAGGGAAATCAAAAAAGTTGATGAAAGATCTGGCATTCAATCCTC